>CM052438.1:108949500-108995243 GCA_028533085.1 Varecia variegata
CTTGGGCAGCCAGAGAAAATTCACAATAAGCTGGAATTTCCTCAGATTATTTATATGGACAGGTGAGTTCTTGGTTGATTTTGATGTATTGCAACAGTAGAAATGAGCATGCACTAAGTATATTGCGCATAGGAATCACCGGGAAGTCTTAGTAATATGCAAATTTGAATTCAGTGGATATAGGTTGGGGCCCAAGAGTTTGCATATCTGGACACTCCCAGGATGATGCTAATGATGCTTCTAAACTCTGGACAACAATTTGAATAGCGAGGCTTTAGGTGAAAGCCCTGCTACTCTGGGAAGAGTAGTAGGTACAGTATGTGGAGTAGCCACGATGTATTTCTTTCTAATCTGAATACTATCTGTATTCCTTGGGATAGGGAGGGGCCAAGGGGGGGGTCCTAGACAGACTTACATTACAGAATTTTACCCTTTTTAAAGTCTGGCTTATTGAAGTATAGTTTACATACCAGAAAAGGTCACCATTTATAACCAATGAGTTTGGACAAATGTACAGTCGAGTAACCACCATCACAGTCAAGATATAGAACATTTCCATTGCCCAAAAGGTTTTCTTTGCCCCTTTGCAGTCAGTCTCTTTCTCCCACCCCCCCAGGCCCTGGCAACCACTTACTTGTTTTCTGACCCTATAATTTTGACATTTCTAGAATGTCATATTATTGACATTAATATTTAGTATGTATCATGTTGTGACTGTGTTCTTTCTCTTAAAGTAATGTTTTTTGGGACCCTTGTTTTTGCATGTATCAGTAGTTTGTTCCTTTTTGTTGTTGAGTAGTATTCTATCATACATACGTACCACAATATTTTTTCCATTCACCAGTTTGTGCATATTTCAGATGTATCCAGTTTTAGGCTATCATGAATGAAGCTGCCATGAACATTTACATAGAAGGCTTGGTGTAGTTTTTAATTCTCTTGGGTAGAATACCTAGGAGTGGGATTGCTGGGTTGTATGAAAGTATATGCTTAATGTTATAAGAAATTTATGAACTGTTTTCTAAAGTGACTATATATAATTTTTCATTCCCACAGCAGTATATGGGAGCTCCATTTGCCAATGCTTGAAATTATAAGTCTTTTTAATTTTAGCCATCCTAATGGGTGTGTAGGTATTTCTTACTTTTCTTTTGATTTTCCTGTTAACTAGACATGTTGAATATCTTTTCATGTGCTTAATTAATGGTCATTTGCATATTTTCTTTGGTGAAATATCTGTTCAAATCTTTTGTCCACTCTTTAATTGGGTTGGTTGTCTTTTACACTGAGTTGTAAGAGTTCTTTATATATTTTAGATACAAATCCACACATTTTCTGTCGGTGCTTGTCTGTTTTATTTTCTTACCAGTATCTTTAGAATAGTGGAAGTTGTAGGTTTGATGAAGTCTAGTGTATCAGTTTCTCTTTTATAATTTGTACATTTTGTGTTCTAAAGAAATTTTTGCTAACCCAAAGTCTCAAAGATTTTCTTATGTTTTTTTTTTTTTGAAACTTTTTAGTTTTAGCACTTATTAGATCTGTACCTCATTTAGAGTTTATATTTATATATGGGATGAGATAAGGGGTTTTGGGGGAGGAGGAAAAGGAAGGCACGTGAATGTCCAGTTGTTCCATCACCATTTGTTGGAAAGACTATCCTTTCCCCTGTTGAATTACCTTGGCACTTTTGTCAAAAATTAATTGAACATATATTTGTGGGTCTGTTTCCAGAATTTCTGTTCTGTCTATTAGCTAATCTTATGCCAGTGCCACATTGTCTTTACTACTGTGGCTTTATTTTAAATCTTGACACCAGATAGTATGAATTCTTCAACTTTGTTCTTTTTCAAAATTGTTTTGGTTCAGCCGGGCATGGTGGCTCATGCCTGTAATCCTAGCACTCTGGGAGGCCGAGGCAGGAGGATCACTTGAGCTTAAGTGTTCAGGACCGCCTGAGCAAGAGCAAGACCTCGGCTCTACAAAAAATAGAAAAATTAGCCATGTGTGGTGGCAATCACCTGTAGTTCCAGCTACTCAGGAGGCTGAGGCAGGAGGATCACTTGAGCCCAGGAGTTTGATGTTGCAGTGAGCTATGATGACACCACTGCACTCTAGCCCAGGCAATAGAGTGAGACTCTGTTTCAAAAAAAAAATTTGTTTTGGTTATTTTAGTCCTTTGCATTTTCTATATAAATTTTATCACCTTGTCATTTTCTGCCACATGGCTATTGGGATTTTGATTGGGATTGTGTTGAACCTATGGATGAATTTGGGGAGAATTGACATCTTAATAGTATTGAATTCTTCAATTGGTGAACCTCGTATAGCTCTATTTATTTAAGTCTTCATTAATTTCAACAATGTTTTTAATTTTTAGTGTACACGTCTTACACATATTTCATTAAATTTATAATTTATGCTTTTGATGTTATTATAAATGGCTTTTTAAAAATTACACTTTCCTGTTTGTTCTTTATAAGTATATAGAAATATAATTGGATTTTTTTTAAAGTTGACTTTGTGTCCTTTGACCTTAATAAGCTGACTTACTAGCTCTGATGTGTTTTTATAGATTTCTGGAGATTTTTTTACATAGGCAATCATGTCATTCACAACCAAAATGCAGCTTTACTTCTTCCTTTACTATCTTGTATGCCTTTTATTTCATTTTCTTACCTTATTGCATTGGCTGTGCCTTCAGTAAAACATTTAATAGAATTGGAAAATCCTTGCTTTGTTTCTGAACTTAGGGCCGATGCATCAGTCTTTCACTAGTAGGTCTGATGCTAGCTGTGTATTTTTTGTAAATGTCCTTTATCTGATTGAGGAAGTTTCCTTGTATCCCTAGCTTGCTGAAATTTTGTGTGATTAATGTCTTTAAGTATAAATTCTGTGTGTGGGATTGTCATTTGCTTAGGTACATGTACAGGAGCAAGGAGCTTGTTCGAAATAAGAGAGAATGTATTCGAAAGTTAAAGGAGGAAATAAAAGTTCTGCAGCAAAAACTCGAACGGTAAGTTGTGGATACCATCATGCTTAGCAATGTAAAAGATAGAGAGTAGAATGTTAAAATCAGATCATTTGTTTATATTTAAAAATCAATTCAGAGTTTAAGTATTAATTAGGGCAGTTTATGATATAGCTAAGAAAAAATATTTCTGAGTGTGAAACAGTCTTTAAGATCAGCTAATATTATCCATGGGTAAATAGCAGTCCTAGGGGACTTAGTGACCCAAAGTCACCCAGTTAGTTACTAGCAGTGTACAGAGGAGGACCCGAGTTCTGATTTTATAGCTTTTTTACCTTTTCTACTCCCCTTGGGTCTTTTTCACAAACATGAGAGAAACTATTGTCACAACGCACCAATTCACAATTTCCAAGACAATCCAACTTGTCTTGGAAAAGCAGTTTTTGAAGTGTCCAGGAAAAGTAAAAAATAATGCTATTCTATCTAGAACAAGGCTAATTGATTAAAAGTGTTAATTTTCTGATACATACAAAATCCTTTCTGTTACAGAGAAATCTTTGCTTTTCTTGATTGTTTTACACTGACTATTTCTGTGGAATCACCCTCCGATTTCCTTAGGGGGAGTCAGTGTAATTTCTTTCTAGTCTAGATTGCATTGATTTAAGCATTTAAGAAGGAAATCCCATACATTGTCAGTTGCTCTTCCTTGTTTTATCTATTTACCAGTTTCCCTCCTACCACAGCCCCACCTCCACCCAGGCCCTTGCTAGGTCATTAATTTCCCTGAGGGGCAGCACTTTTCATACCAGGCCCAAGGTGGACCTCTCTACCCCAACCACCACAGCTTCAGCTTCCCTCTGTCTCAGGAAGACCTTACCCAGGAGTAGGAGTAATGTGACCAGTCATCCATTTGTCTTAATAGAGACTTAAGCTGAATATTGAGTCATCAAATACTGTCCTGGAAGTGATTTATAGGACTCTAAGTGTGGCTGTATTTTACTTTAAAGATTCTAGTGATACTTTGTAAGCCTGGAAATTTTAAATTATTTTTATAGAAGCAAACATACCCGATGTTTTGTAGCTCAAAAATACTCAATTTACCAGTAGTCAGCAAGGCATTCTGAATTATTTAGATTGTAAAATAGAGTATAGGAGCATTTTTCTTAGTATGGTATTACTTCTGTTTTAAAATAAAATGACTTTAAAAATTTTATATAATTTTGGCATTTTTATTTTTTTAAAGGCTACACATATCTTTTTATGTATATATTCCTGGGAAAATATGTAAGCTTGAGCAACACAGACCCCATCTCTAAAAGAAAGAAATAAATATTATTTTGGTCACATACTTGAAGATATTTATTATTTACTCATCTCAAAGAAATTGTCAATAATTTATGCGTGGCCTGTGCCATTCAATGAGTATATGAATAATAGGGTACTTCAGACCCTTTAGAAGAAAGATTTGCCAATTTTCTTAAATCCTGGCCTTTATCAACACCTACTTCCCATTTCTAGCTTCTTTTCTCTCATTTCTCCATTATAAAGTAGGACAGAAAAGAAAAAAACCTTTATGTACTAGCTCACCAGAGTTTTTTTCAGATTTGGGTACTGATAATACATCTGTTTTCCTTTAAGGAACAATTTATTTTTATGACCAGAGCCTAAATGTGATATGACATCAAGAGAAAGCATAACTGGCATGTCTTTGGTTAGGAGCCCATTTGAAATGCTTCCTGCTGGATTTAAACTTTAGATTGTTGGCATTTTTCGCTTTTGTAGTTAGAGAATTTTTACCCTACAGATTGTTTGAGGATAGCCTTTAGGATTAAGCCTTTCCATTGACTCTGTATGATGAACAGATCTTTTGTTAGCAAGTCCTGACATACAAAAGGGACTTGGGTGGTAGAGTGCCACTGTCTTTGCCTCCTAGGTATGTGAAGTACGGCTCGGGCCCAGCTCGGTTCCCACTCCCGGACATGTTGAAATATGTCATTGAATTTGCTAGTACGAAACCTGCCTCAGAAAGCTGTCCACCTGAAAGTGACACTTGCATGACATTACCACTTTCCTCAGTGCATTGCCCAGTTTCTGACCTGACATCCAAGGAAAGGTAATAAAAATAATTTTTTTAAATGGTACGTATCGTTTTTCTGGTTTAATTTAAACTATGTTCCATCTTTTTACCTGCTTTTTACTTACCCATAAGAGCTCAGGAGGTGTGAGCTCTTTGTCTTAAAGGGAAGGACTTTGCCAGTTGTCACTTGGGTGAGAGTATTCATAATTCCCACCAGTGCACTTGTCTTGCCCACAGGATGGTTGGGATTATTTCAGTAGCTTCTTGATAGTGTTCATGTTCCACCCAGGCTACCTGGTTTTGAGCTGCAAGCTAGCTGCCACTGAAGGCCTTTTTCAGAGCAGACCTCAAGCCCTGCTCTTCCAGAACATCTCATGCTCCCATCTGCTGTGAAGTATGCATGACTAAGTAAACAGTAAGAAAAGAGAGACTTATCCATGAACAGAAAATTAAAACATGGAAAAGAACTGGCTAGTCATTGAAGGAGGACAGCCCAGAGGGGCTTGTCCAGTGAAGACAGAGGGAGGCCACGTCACATGAGCCTTCTGGTTCTGTTCCAGCTCAGCCACGCACAGCAATATAGCATAAAGGAGCCACACAGGTTGCATCACATTTGATATGTGTGTCCTGGCAAATAAAAACACTGTTACTCATTTAAAAAGTTAAACTTTTATGTTAAAAAATCCAACTATCTCCCTAAGACTCCCCCATACACATATTAACATTTATTCATCCATATATGCTTAGAAATGCTTATTTGGACAGAACATAGGAAATGTTAAGAATGGTTATCTCTAGGGGATGACATGAATCTGGGTATAGTGGTGGGGAAGCCTCTCATTCTTTATACTCTATGTGTTTTTTAATTTTTTTAAAAGAATAGAATGTTTTTTCATGTGTTTTGTGGAATATAAATGGTTTGAACTTTTTAAAAGTGGTTGGGCAGGCTTTTTAATCAGTTAACTAATACTGCTAGATATTGTTAGATTTTAAAGTTGCAGGGACATGGTGTGTGTAATGTCTTCTGAGATTGAGGTATCTGCTCTTTTACTTACTGGGTTTATTTTTCCATACATATGGGTCCTTGGGGAAAAGAGATTCCTCCATTATTTTGTGCATGGAGGGGAGAGGGTTTCTTTTTAAGTCAAAGCCAAAGGAATTTTATGTTTTTTCAGTTTTGATGTGAAATGGAAACCTAAGTACAATTAGAAGCATATTTTATATTCTTGCTGATTTGTCTATGTGTAGTTTTACTCTGACAATAGTTAATTAGTCAGCAGTCCCCAACCTTTCTGGCACCAGGGACTGGTTCCATGGAAGACAGTTTTTCCACTGATGGGGTGGGGTTGGGGGAGGCAGAGCTCAGGCGGTAATGTCCAGGGTGATGTGCGGCTACGTTCCTAACAGGCTGTAGCCAGCCTGGGGGTTGGGGACCACAGAATTAGTAGGTAAATTAACATTTGCTTTACATACTTTATTCTGTTAGTTTACAGCAATAATGTAAAGAAGTTAATATTTACATTTTGTAAATGAGGTATTAGATTACTTAGCAGAGGCTAATAATTGCTTTTCCTTGGGTATTTAGCTCAGGAGTGGTAGTGCTGGGATTGTCTGACTTGAAGCCCTGCTCTCTGAACTGTCCCAAGGTGCCACCTGGCGTGCACCCCTTTGAGTTGGATGTTCAGCTGATGCGTCATTTTTCTTGCTTCTGTGTATCTTTTTCCTGGATGGATAGTCTCGCTTTATTCAGTTGCATCTTGGAAACTCTGTAGTTGATTCCTTGATTTTTCCAGTCCCAGTCTTCTCTTTTCCATCTTCCTTCTCATCCTCTCTTCATGAGAAAGCATTATAATCACTGATTAGACAACATGCACCGAAGACTCAGGCAGATCTGGGTTTAAGTTCCTTTGTATCACCTGCTAGCTGGGTGAACTTGGGTAAGTTGCTTAATTTCTTTAAACCTTAGATTTGTAATTGGTAAAATAGGGATAGTAATAGTATCTGTCTGATAAGCAAGTTGTGTTAAATGAGATGATGCATATGAAGAAAAAGTTTGGCTCAATAACTTTGCAGAATTAATACTCACTAAATAGTAGCTGTACTTTTCCATATAGCAGCTTGCTTTCCAAGGCACGTTAATTTAGGCCAAGGTATCTTTTGGAAATTATCATATGAACATGACTTTTGTCTTCCTTCAGTGCAAGCACAGAAACCTCTTCTCAGGATGTTGAAAGCAGCTTTTCTTCTGAAGATTCTCTACACAAGTCTAAGCCACTTGCATCTTTCCGGTCTTCCATGGAAAAAATGCCTGCACACCCAGCTCCTCGAAAAGTCACCGACGAGGAGATAAACTTTGTTAAGACCTGTCTTCAGAGGTGGAGGAGTGAGATTGAACAAGATATACAAGGTTGGCTCTTTTAAAACTTGTCAGATAGTTACTCTTTACCTTTTCTGTTTGTTTTAATATTTGGGACTAAGGCACCTTGGGTATACTTCCTGCCATTGCTGTACATGCTGTTTAATTTTGGCATGGTCATTGTGACTCCATTTGCATTTTTTTTTTTTTTTTTTTTTTTTCCTGAGACATGGTCTTGCATTGTTGCCCGGGCTGGAGTGCAGTGGCATCAGCCTAGCTCACAGCAACCTCAAACTCCTGGGCTCAAGCAATCCTCCTGCCTCAGCCTCCCGAGTAGCTGGGACTGCAGGCATGCACCACAACGCTCAGCTGATTTTTCTATTTTTTGTAGAAACAGGGTCTCACTCTTGCTCAGGCTAGTCTCAAACTCCTGGCCTCAAGCAATTCTCCCTCCTCGGTCTCCCAAAGTGCTGGGATTACAAGCATGAGACACTGTGCTCAGCCTTTTTGGCACTTTCAGTGCCCTGTAAGCTTAGTTCATACTCCCAGTATACAGCTGTAGAAGATCCCTCCTAGCTTCCCTCCTCAAAATTTCTGGGAATTCCTAGAAGCTTAGGCACTTATGATCACCTTTGTTGGGATTTTTCTGCGTGTGCTGATTTCATTTCTGTAGTAGTTTATCTGAACTTGGGCTTCAGTTGACCGAAACTTAGAATTTGGCTTTCCTGGGTTTCTACTTGTCTTTTCTGTATGAAGTATACTTTACTGAACGTGAATGAGGTGGAGGATATTTGGGCAATGCAATGTAAAATAGAATTATTCAGCATTCTATTCTTGAAAGTCCTTTGGCCTCATTGCCATATTGCTCAGACTGTCCTTTCTCCCTTTCCCTTCCGCTTTTATCTAGGAAGTAAAAAGACAAATAAAATTCCAAGTTCTATCAAGTTTTTATGCAGAGAAATTTAGCCCTACCCTTTATTATATCTCCTCATTTCAGATCTTTTCTGTGGGACATATATTTTATACCCAAGTGACCCATTAAGCTCTCTTCCTAAATAGAGACAGTTTTTCCTCTTTAATAAATTTTAGTGCCAATTATAAAAGACAATTTTTTAAAACCTTAATGTAGTTATATTGAACTAAAAACCTTCATAACCTAAAGCACTAGCTCTACTTCGTGGTTCATTAGAGGGAAGTTAAAATCATTAGAACCCTGGGCTTAGGTAAGCAATATTCTTTGCTTAGTTGAAGCAGCCTCTGTGATATGGAATGAGATCATTGTAAAGAAGTGTTGTCTTTTTTTTTTTTTTTTTTAACAGATTTGAAGAATTGTATCTCAAGCACTACCCAGACTATTGAGCAGATGTACTGTGACCCTCTCCTTCGTCAGGTAGAATGAAAATTGTTGGAAAAATAGTCCAAGCATGTGCTACTGGTAGATACAAAAAGAAAATAGTAATAAAAATTACAATTCTCAGAGTGGAGGGGATGTAAAAAGAAAAATAAATTACTCACAAAATGATAATTTAAATAGTGCAGTGGGGAGAACTGAACCAGGGTCCAGTTATCCGTCCTTTCACTAAGTACCATGATTCTTCGAGATCTTTCCTT
Source organism: Varecia variegata (assembly GCA_028533085.1). Classification (NCBI taxonomy): domain Eukaryota; kingdom Metazoa; phylum Chordata; class Mammalia; order Primates; family Lemuridae; genus Varecia; species Varecia variegata. Next base: position 108,958,513 of record CM052438.1, read on the forward strand.
TGACAGCCTGCTTTCAAGCTTTATTTCTATGATAACTTATGACTCCAAAAGGGAGTTAAGGCAGAAATTCTTACCATCCACGTAAGTTTTGTTTAGAGTAACATTTTGGGCATTAAGGGAAAAAGAGCCTCCGTTCAGGGGCCTCACAGTGGCTTCTGTGTAAATGGACAGAGTGAGCAGAATGGCTGTAGACAGGCTGTTTGTAGAGAGGCACTGAGGCACAATTCTGTTGCATAATAGGAACGCACCATGTAAATCTTGGGTTTCTCCACTTTCTCTTTTGTGGTATTTCAAAAATATGCACCAGCAGTAAAAACAGGTCAAGGTATGATAATAAGTGTAAGTTTAATTTGATTCTGTGACTGGCTTTTGTAACTTTCACTTACTTAGCACTTAAGCGTTGCTCTGTTTTCTCCATATTGGAAGGAAGTATGCTTTTCAAATGTTGAAACAAACACGTATGTAATTAAAAGGGTCTTCACTCCAGATAGGTGGATGATGACTCACAAGAAGAAATACAAGGAGCATGTGACTGCATGAAATATGCTAACTTAAATTTTGGTGCCAGGGAGAACAGGCATAGAACAAGATAGCTGTTCACCTTGTTCTCAGGTCCCAAATGTGGTAAACATTTTTTTCAGTGTGAGTGGTAAAGTGATTCTGTTTTTAGATGAACTGAGTTTTGAGTTAGAAAGATGCAGGTTTAGGTTATCTTTGGTCTTAGGTCTATAATCATGGTAGTTTAGAGCCAAAAGTCTTCAGAGAGGTCAAGTTCAACTGTCAGGTCTTAAAGATTTGGGAACTGAGACATAATTGATAGATTCCAAGGCTGTGTTTTGTTAGTTCATCTTGAATCAATAGGATGTTTTGATATGAATCCCACGTTAAACACATATATAAATAGTAATTTTGTAATAACCTAAACTTGACCAGATTACTTTGCTTACCCTGACTAAGGATGTTACTTTCTGATTTTCAGGTGCCTTATCGCTTGCATGCAGTTCTTGTTCATGAAGGACAAGCAAATGCTGGACACTACTGGGCCTATATCTACAATCAGTCCCGACAGATCTGGCTCAAGTACAATGACATCTCTGTTACTGAATCTTCCTGGGAAGAACTTGAAAGAGATTCCTATGGGGGCCTGAGAAATGTTAGTGCCTACTGTCTGATGTATATTAATGATAAACTACCCCACTTCAGTGCAGGTAAAAATATCTTAGCAGAACCCAGAGATTGGGGAAAATCTGTTCTACCCAGGGAAGGAAACAGTATTGTACTTCTTTTTAAGAAATGTAAACTATACTATTATTATATAATAATGCATTTTTAAAATATAAACAGTATAAAAGGAGTTAAAAAGGAAAAACAAGTTTGCTTTCCTACTTGCATCTTTGACCATTGGTCCTACTCCTCAACAAGTATATACTGTTAGGTTTCTTATGTAGTCTTCAAGAAATGTTCTATGCATATATATGCTAGATTTTATTTATCTGTATCTTTCCCTTTTTTTTTCCCCAAACGGGATGTTTTTCCATTCAATTCTATACCTTTGTTATTGAGTATTTAGAGATCTTTATAAATAAAACCTACTCATTCTTTTTAATAACTGCATAATAGTTCATTACATGGAATATACATAATATATATATTTATATATATATATAATTTATTTAACCAGCCTCTCATTGAAAGACTTTTTTTTTTTTTTGAGACAAGCTCTCACTATGTGGCCCAGGCTAGAGGGTAGTGGTGCCATCATAGCTCAATACAACCTGGAACTCCTGGGCTTAAGCAATCCTCCTGTCTCACCCTCCCCAGTACTTGAGGCCATAGGTACGTGGTGCCACACCTGGCTAATTTTTACATTTTTTGTAGAGACAGGGGTCTCGCTGTGTTGCCTGGAGTGGTCTTGAACTCCTGGACCCAAGCAATCCTCCTACCTCAGCCTCCCAAAATGCCCAGTTTACAGGTGTGAGCTATTAGCTCAACCTTGATAGATTTTTAATTATCTCTAGTTGTTTTCTGTTTTGGTAACATCATTGTATACACATTTTTTCACCCATTGGAGAATAGCTAAATTTTAAAAGCATATGTGCCTGAACAGTTTCATACTTCTCATAATACTGCTACTAATGCTAAGAGCAATAATAGTTATCATTTATATTGGTACTTTACTCCTTCAGGCATAGTTTCAAACTTTATTTCTCTATTAACTCTAAAAGGGAGGTAGGCTGGGTGGAAATTACTATCTTCATTTTCTAGCTGCATAACAGGCTCCAAGAGGTTCCATAGTTACACAGCCAGTACATAAATGGCAGGCCCAAGATTTGAATCCAGTTCTGATTCCAGATTCTGTGCTGTTTTCAGGTTATATTATTCTGTCTTCCTTTCGCATCTTCTGTGAGAGGTCTTATGACCAGCATTTTCCATGTCAGATAATAGAAGGCTTTTTCTTTTAGTATTCAAACTTTACTGCATTGCACAAGTAAGAAAACATGTAAGGCATTTTGTCCAGGCAGCACATTATCTTTCTGATATGCTAATGTGATTGGGGGATAGAGAATGGAGAGGATGATCACTTAACAGTCACTGATCTTCAAAATTGTATGTTTATAGTATGCAGGCATGAATAGCTGCGTGTGGGAGTTACTGTCCAAATGAGTGTACTAGCTGTTGGTAGTATATAGGAACCCTGTTATTGCATGCATGGTTCATTTTATATTATAGAAACAAGCAAGTGAAACTCATTTGCTTAGTGAAAAGGCTAGTTAATGGCAACCAGTAAGTGAATGTGTTGTTCTGCTATAGATTTTTTTGTTGTTTTGGTCACAGGGTTAGAAATGATGTTCAGTATGTCCTTGATATCCTTGTCATTAAAGCCAGTTATTATATTATTGACCATTTAACCCTTGTATCAAATTGCTTTCTGATAGCACTTAATTGTGTGAAACTTGAGACAGTATTAATGTCTTGAAATTCATCTCTAACCTTCTTGAAATGGCCATTCTTATCAATAATAGGTGCAGCAGTTAAATTGATAAAACAAGTTTGAAAATTTCCATTGTATCTAATAATTTTCTGAATTTCTGAGAAATGTTTGGTACATCCGGTTGTTGACAGTGATTGACCACTATTCCAAATGCTTAACTCTGTGTCATTCATTCATTCATTCATTTGTTCATTTAACAGATGTTTAATGAGTGCATACCTAATAGGCCAGGCACTCTTACTGATGTGCTGTCACTGTTGGCCTTATATTGTCAGCATAGGTTGAGCATCCCAAATCTGAAAATCCAAAATCCAAAATGTTTCAAATCCGAAACTTTGTAAGTGTTGACATGATGCTCAAAGGGAATGCTCATTGGAGTATTTCAGATTTTGGATTTTGAAATTTTGAATTTGGGATGCTCAGCTGGTAAGTATGATATTCCAAAGTTTGAAAAAATTTGAAATCCAAAACACTTCTGGTTCCAAGCTTTTTGGATAAGGGATGTTCAAGTGGATTTCTGATGGATTATGTGTGTATATATTTTTAGTTAAGAGTAGTAAAAAATATGAAATGCCCTGCTTTCTTCCTTTCTAGAAAGAACATTTTGGTTCCTAGTGACCTTTTGCCGGATGGTACTCCATTTAACTCTGTCTTTCCTAGAGGCAGCCCCTAATGAATCAGATCAAATGTCAGAAGTGGAATCCCTGTCAGTGGAACTGAAGCATTACATTCAGGAAGATAACTGGCGGTTTGAGCAGGAAGTAGAGGAGTGGGAAGAAGAGCAGTCTTGCAAAATCCCTCAAATGGAATCTTCTACCAACTCTTCCTCACAGGATTTCTCTACATCACAAGGTAGGTGAGAAGGGCATTTATGCCAGCGATCTAGTAACATTCACGCTGCAGTGCCCCAGCCAGCCCTGCACGCTTCAACTGACAAAGTGATGCCAGTCTGCACGGCGTATGTATGTGTCTATATGTACACCCACACATATACTTTCTGTGTCTTCATATACAGTTGGTATGGCAGGCACAACCTGATAGAATAAGTTATGGCTTTAGAATGTGATTTCTGATGAGAAGTAATAATTAGAAAGACTAGCTATCTGTACATTTAATGTATATGTAGTTCTGCTTATTTACCAGGCTGTAGGAGGAACTGTGTTAGGATTAATAGATAGACTTTATGAAAACTGTTCTCCAAAGTTCCTAACAACAGATGGTCATTTGTGGGAAGCCTTCTTGGCATAGAGAAATCTGACAAAGTTGGGGGCACATTAAATTTGATAGAATTATCACTGGGTTCTTTCTGAAGTAGCTATCATTTCTTGTAGTCACTAGGTTCTAGGAGAAATTTGCATAGGCTTTTTAAAAAGCTGTGTTAGGAGGATTGTGTATCCATCCAGCTTGCTTTTGTCAGTGATCTAGACTGTTTATCATCAGAGGCTGATACCTTTGTACTGTTCTCCACCAGAATCTTCAGTAGCCCCCTCTCACGGGGTTCGCTGCCTGTCGTCTGAGCATGCTGTGATTGTAAAGGAGCAGACTGCCCAGGCCATTGCAAACACGGCCCGTGCCTATGAGAAGAGCGGGGTAGAAGCAGCACTGAGTGAGGTGAGAATGACTGAGAAACCCAAATTCAGGAGGGTCGGGGTTTCAGCAGTCATTGCCAGTTTTCTCACATTTCTGTTATTCTGTGTCTCTCCTGCATTTAACCAACCCCTCTTTATTTCTCCTGTTTTTCCTTACTCTTCTCCCCATTCTGCCACCACAGCTTAAGGAAGCTGAACCCAAGGAGCCCATGCCCCAGGAAACAAACCTTGCAGAGCAGTCAGAACAGCCCCAAAAGGCTAATGATGCAGAGTCTACTGCCCAACCTAATTCTGAGGTCTCTGAAGTCGAGATTCCCAGTGTGGGAAGGATTCTGGTTAGATCTGATGCAGATGGATATGATGAGGAGGTACAGAGATGAGTGCAGGATTTAGCTGTTTGTTGTCAGTCTTATATTTCCTTCTCAAGTGACTGAATGAATATATTTTTTTAACGTGTCTGGGAATAGCTAATATTTTCTCATTGAAACAGATAATTGACAAGAAGGTCTATCTGGTTTTGACCTTAGTTACCATTCTTAAAAGGTAGTTATATTCCTGCTGTACACTGCACTAAGCTTGTACTTGTGGGGGCCACTGCAGAGTCTGGATGGCTCAGAGAGGTAGAATGTAGTTCCTTCTTTGGGTATTTACAAACAAAAAATTGCCTTCTGATTTTAAGTAGGGAATCTTTTTTTTTTTTTTTTTTTTTTTTAAGACAGAGTCTCACTCTGTTGCCCGGGCTAGAGTGCCGTGGTGTCAGCCTAGATCACAGCAACTTCAAACTCCTGGGCTCAAGCAATCCTTCTGCCTCAGCCTCCCAAGGAGCTGGGACTACAGGCATAGGCCACCGTGCCGGCTCATTTTTTCTATATATATTTTTAGTTGTCCAGCTAATTTCTTTCCATTTTTTTTTAGTAGAGACGGGGGGCGGGGGGGTCTCGCTCTTGCTCAGGCTGGTCTCGAACTCCTGAGCTCAAGCAATCCTCTCGCCTCGGCCTACCAGAATGCTAGGATTACAGGCGTGAGCCACCACGCCCGGCTGGAATCTTTGTTTTTGATACTAGTCCATTGTTTTTTCTCTAAATATAAATTTTTCAGTTGTCCAGTGAGCAAAACAAATGTGGATTAATGTTGTGGTTTTTAGTTCTAAAGCTTCATGAAGAAGCTATAGAATCCCAAGTTATTCATTGTCTCATTTCCAGTTGCACTGCATGTAAACAATAATGAATCCTGTCTCTCAGACTTCTCTTCTTTCCTGTGGGGTATTTTTTTTTTAAATCATGGAAAGGTTTTCATTTTATAGAGTCACACTTGTATAGCCCCTGGTTTCCAGACCATTTTAAATGTACTGTTCATCCTAGTACCAATTCTAAAATATTGTCTAAAATCTCAGACACTTCCCCTCTGAGAGCTATAATTTAACTTCATTCTTCAGCAGTGCCCTATTGGAAATAATTTTGGATATGCACCTTTCTTCATCCTACTAAATTTGAGAGAACGTATAGTATAGGAATAGCTTGTCTTGGGTGAGGTGTTGACATTCTGTGGAGGGACAGAGGCCATGCATGCACTTAGGAATGGGTGTGTGAGGCTTGACTTGCGTTAGATGCTGGCCCCAGGGCACACTGCCGTGCTTCCCTGCAGCCCTCTGTTCAGCCTGGTTTCATACAGCCTTCTTTTGAACCTTCTTCTCTCCTCTTTCTCTCTGTTTTGTGTCCTCTTGTGGTAGGTGATGCTGAGCCCTGCCATGCAAGGGGTCATCCTGGCCATAGCTAAAGCCCGTCAGACCTTTGACCGAGATGGGTCTGAAGCAGGGCTTATTAAGGTATATCTGTTTTTAAAATTTTAATCCTTGTAACACAAGTATCGTAATATTGGGGCAATAATTCTACAAGATGGGGGAAAAATGGGATTAAAGCTAAGCTCAGTGGCACACACCTGTAGTCCCAGCCCCTCAGGAGGCTGAGGTGGGAAGATGGCTTGAGGCCAGGAGCTCAGGGCTGTGCTGCGCTGTGATCACACCTGTGAATAGCCAGTGCACTCCTGCCTGGGTGACAGAGCAAGACCCCATGTCTTTATTTAAAAAAAAAAATAAATCTTTTATTGAAATGAAACATAAAACTCCCTTTCCTGTTCAACTGCTGAACAAGCTGTCCCATAGTACTGTTCACGCCCCTTTTGGCACTAACCCAGCCTTGGTTGGCAGTGCCATACACCTAGCCTAGAGGGGCTTTTGTTGTTGTTCGGAGGTATCTGTTATTAACACTGTGAGTGGATTGTGCCTTTGTAATTTTGAGGCCATGATATAAGCAAATAGGCCACACTTTTGAAGTATTTTAATAAAATTTAAGATACTTGAATAAAATTGCATTTGTATGGATGTTTAAAATTCAAGTCATTGGGACTCAAGGATATGCCTTTTACAACAATTAAAACTAAGTATTTAAGCAGTTACTGGGGAGGCTGAGGTGAGAGGATCACTTGAGCCTAGGAGTTGGAGACCAGCCTAGGTAACATAGCCAGACTTCGTCTCTTAAAAAAAAGAAAAAAAACTAAATATTTGTTTTTCTGGAAACTTCTTGAGAAAAATGAGTTTCTTATGAGTACAATATGTTTTTGGTGCCAGAATGCTAGAGGATTTTTATCCCTTATGAAATGCAGACAACTTAAAGATTCCTTTAAGTTGGCCTTTGTAGTTCCTCAATAAGAATTTTTTAGAAGTCGTCTTGGAGTTATGAGACCATCTAGCCCTTAGGCATCCATTTCTGCGTGCAGAAGCCCACAATGCACTCTTTTCTAACTATTGATTCTGCCTTCCATAGGCATTCCACGAAGAATACTCCAGGCTCTATCAGCTTGCCAAAGAGACTCCCACCTCTCACAGCGATCCTCGACTTCAGCATGTCCTTGTCTACTTTTTCCAAAATGAAGCACCTAAAAGGGTAGTAGAACGGACCCTTCTGGAACAGTTTGCAGATAAAAATCTTAGCTATGATGAAAGGTGAGAGAGGAATACTCAGGTGAATCACTCTGGGTCTGGCTAGACTAAGTCGTCTGATGGGGAAGTTTTGCCTGTACCCTTCCATTGCTTTCTGACCTTTGTCTCACACAGATCAATCAGCATTATGAAGGTGGCTCAAGCGAAACTGAAGGAAATTGGTCCAGATGACATGAATATGGAAGAGTACAAGGTGAAGTCTTTTCTTGAAATCTACAAAGCAAAAACAATTCCTGAGGCAAATGATACCTGAGGCCAAATTAACAATTTTGTGCTATCACAGACTGACTTGTTCTCCCACCTCCCTCCCTCCTCCCCCACCCCCTGCAAAAAAAACCTAGGGAAGAATGGATAAATGATCTTTCTGACTCTCAGAATAGCAGGTCTATTTTCATTCTTCTGTTGAATGCATCAATACTTCATTTCCCTTAAATACCTACTTTAGCCTTGGCCTAGGCCATGCAATTCTTGAAATCATGGTTTGATTTGTTTTAAATGATAGTTTTTAAAATATGCATTAAAATACATAATTAAAAATTTTTTGAAAAATTAGATTTTATGTAAAACAATGTTATGTACCACCTAAGGTGTACCCACCACATTTACTGGGCTTGAGCGTTCTGTATGACATAGAAGAGCTTTGTCCTTCCATCTTTCCCATTTATGGATGGTTTTATCAGTACTTGAGAGTCATTCATTTAAGCCAGAGAGGAATGACTTTGACATGGCTGATGGAAATTAAGATAATAAATTCTAAAGCTCATGTAAAACAAATATTTCTGTTCCTCAGTGAAAGGAACAGAACATTGAAATTAAGGTCAGTGGTGGACTTTTATTTTAAATGTTGAATGGGTTTTTTTTCTGAAAGCTTTTGTGTGTGTTTTTGTGGCTGACCAGATGCGCTCAGTAAATATTTGTATTGAATTTAAAACTTGGGTGGAAAGTGCCACAATAGTTTATCATGAGCACAGTCATTAATGATAGTCATTCCTTTTCAGAAGTGGCATGAAGATTATAGTTTGTTCCGAAAGGTGTCTGTGTATCTCCTAACAGGCCTGGAACTCTATCAGAAAGGAAAGTATGTTGGCCTTTTGTTTCACCAAGATTATGGGTGAGGACACTTACTTACTGATGCCCACCTAGGAATACTAAGAGTCATAGCTGTGCATAACTTTACCTCTGTGTCACATACGCTAGTGTGCCTCTTCTCTTGCCAGTGCTTCAGTTTTGCTCTACATGTCACACATCGTTTTTCATCCTTCACATAATGAAATTTATCAGTAGAGAGAGATGCTATGCCAGACTTTCTCTGTGATAAATGAAGATGAACTCAGAAAGCGAATTTTCGAGTTGGCTTGGACCCTAGTGAGCATCTAGTTCACTTTTTGTTTAGAGGTGGGAAAAACTGAAGCCCAGGGAAGTTTCCTGATTTGCCTTGGGTGGCTTGACCGTTTCATCGAAGAGCTGAGACTGGCATTGGTTTTTGATCCTCAGGTTTTCCCCTTGCCAACTCTTACCTTTAAGACTTACATAACTGCAGACAAATAGATTCTTACATTGGGGAAAAGTGAGGTCTGAGCCCTAGGTTTTGGGTAAAGAGCACTCAGCTGTTGTTTATGTCCCCTTTTCTAAGGTACCAAGAGGCACTTTCCTACCTGGTGTATGCCTACCAGAGCAATGCCGCTCTGCTGATGAAGGGGCCCCGCCGGGGGGTCAAGGAATCGGTGATTGCTTTATACCGAAGAAAATGCCTTCTGGTTTGTACTGTTTGTAAGGCCTCAAGATTTGTGTGTTGTCTGTGTGTGCTTACCTCTCTTCCTTGAAGCCATGGGGAGATACAACTTTAAATACAAAATAATTATCTCCAATAGGTTTTAGATTTTTTTCCCAAACTCTTATAATCAGTTTCACATTGGAACAGATTCTTTTCAGTTACTTTAAGTGAATATCATTCTTCTTCACTCCCTGTTAGAAGTTGAGAATCATTCACCCCTCTGTGTGCCCTTCATGTATGCCTACATTATAGCTTTTATCACATTGCTTCCCTGCTAGATTGTGAGTTCTGTGAGCACACATCCTTTTCTTATTCAGCCATTTCCTTTGCCCAGCCCATAGTAAACATGTAATAAATGTGCATTGAATAAATGCAGTATTTTTCTGTGCTCCCTCCTAAGCTAGCAGGTGAAAGTTTAGGTGACTTCTGGAAGACTCCAGTTTTTTAAAAAGATACGAACCGTAAGAATTGTTCCTGCTGTTCTGATAACATCATTGTCACGTACTAGTGAAGACTAAATCTATCCTGGCCTAATTTGCATTTAGCAGCCACATGGAGAGGCAGATCTATATCCCCTCGCCTACCCAAGAGTTTATATGGTGTTTGTCCTTCAGAGAACTGTAAAGAAGTGGCTTGCCTTCACACTGTGTGCTGTGTTTGTTTCCCCTGATACCCAGCACATTTGCCCTTCACAGAAGTCAGGCCAGCATTTCTACCACCACCTTGGCCTTGTTCATACCCAATGCACGAGATTAAATCATGACATTAATATGTTCATCTCAAGAGCTTCCTTTTCTGATTTATACTATGATTTCTGTGTTAGTTATAGGTGTGGCAGGGCCAGTTTGAAGCTGAAAAGGGGGCCATGTAGATTTGATGGATCTGAATTGTATTAGAGCCATGCTTTTATATTTTAAATCACTGAATAGATCGACATTTTGAATATCCTTCTCAGCTTCTACAGTAATGCAGTAATAGGGATTTAGACTCTTTCCATCACTGGGTCCCCACCCTCAACGTGCATCGGAATCACCCAGGGAGCTTTCACACAGTAGTGATGTTCAGGCCCCTCCCTAGACCGTTAAACCAGAATCCCTGCGAGGGGCCTGGGCATCGGTGTGTCTCGCACAGGTGATTCTGATGCTCAGTGGAGACCGAGAACCACTGAATAGGTCTTTAATAGAAACAGGCGTTAAGCATGACCTTGACTTGTAAGTTTAGGCCAGTGGATCCCAAACTTTGCTGCATTAGAATCACTTTGGGAGCTTTTATAAAATCCCCTTGCCCAGGTTGCCCACATACTGATTGAACCAGCATGTCAGGAGTGGGAGTTACGCATTGGTAGTTTTTAAAGATCCCTGGGTGCTTTCAATGTGCAGTAAAGTTTGGGAACCACTTGTTTAGACTGCTATTAAATAGATATTTATCTTTTTCAGACTTCTCCCCCCCACTCTGCTTTTTATCTGTAGGAGCTGAATGCCAAAGCAGCTTCTCTCTTTGAGACAAATGATGATCATTCTGTAACAGAAGGCATTAATGTGATGAATGAGCTGATCATCCCCTGCATTCACCTTATCATTAATAATGACATTTCCAAGGATGACCTGGATGCCATCGAGGTCATGAGAAACCATTGGTGCTCTTACCTTGGGCAGGATATTGCAGGTATGCTGTTAGCACTTCTAGTAATGTTCTAAGGTTTTGAGAATTCTAGAAATGACAGTGGTCTCTCTATAGCATTGGTTGCCAAACCTTTTTAAGGGATTAGAACCTCTCTGCATAGAAGAAAGTTAAAAGTGGATCTCCTCCACTGAAACAGGGGAAGAGAGCCTGGGCCTCTGACCCTCTTAACCTCCCCTCAGCTTCCCTGTGGCTGCTGAAGCACCTCCATGGGCAACCAGCAAGCCCAGTTGGAAAAAAAATCACTCTTCTTCAAGAATGTCAGACTTCTGTTACTCTGTCATCTGCCAAAATCTGAATTCTTTTATATTATTAATAAAAATCTAAATCTATTTATGCAGAGTATGATTACCTAGTAGTACCTTAACTAAATTTTTTTTGTGTCTTAAAGTTGTCAGACATAAAAATATTAACTATGATGACTTTAAGATTAATAAATTAGTCCATGGAATATATCCTTGTTTGTCCAAAGTATCTTGGGCAGGGAACCTAAAACTAGTTATTTTTAGGTGAGTTCAGTAGACTTAAAAAGTTGGTAGGTATTCTGATGTGAATCCTCTTTGTTAGTTTCTCATTGATGTAAAGGTATTTCATTGACTTGCTCAAGTATCCAAGTTTATAGTATTTATTGAAAAATTCTATAATAACTAGTTGCTACATATTCTATTTTAATGTCTTCAGTTTTTATTTAGACCATGTGTGTGTGATGTATGGTATGATGTATGTCATGTGTACACATATATGTGTGTGTCCATATATATATATATTTATTTATTTATTTATTTTTTATTTATTTATTTTTTTTTTGAGACAGAGTCTCACTCTGTTGCCCTGGCTAGAGTGCCATGGCGTCAGCCTAGCTCACAGCAACCTCAAACTCCTGGGCTCAAGCAATCCTACTGCCTCAGCCTCTCGAGTAGCTGGGACTACAGGCACTCGCCACCATGCCTGGCTAATTTTTTCTATTTTTAGTGGAAACTGGATCTCACTCTTGCTCAGGCTGCTCTCAAACTCCTGAGCTCAAGCGATCCTCCCGGCTCAGCCTCCCAGAGTGTTAGGATTACAGGCATGAGCCACATGTATATTTTAATAATTTGAAAGAAAATTGCTCCTTTATATCTTTAGTACAGGGTATCATATCCACTTTCTCAAATTTTAAAAGGATGATTGATTAGAAGACCTGTTCATAATGAAGTGAAAATAGAGTGTTATTCTGCCAACATAACATGGAGTAAAACATTCTAAAGCTTTGGTATATTTGGCAAGTAGGTCTTTGCTCATGGTTTGGCCTGAAGGAATCACCATTTATTGTTAGCTGGCCAGCATAATGGTTTGACTTTTGAGGTTAGGTAAGGAGTTACTTAAAGACCTTCCTGTATAGTTGCAGACTTACTAGTTTTTACTTAGAGATCTATTTAGCTGAGTATGTAACCATCCATTTTCCCTCCACAGAAAATCTGCAGCTGTGCTTAGGGGAGTTTCTACCCAGGCTTCTAGATCCTTCGGCAGAAATCATTGTCTTGAAGGAGCCTCCAACTATTCGACCCAATTCTCCCTATGACCTTTGTAGCCGATTTGCAGCTGTCATGGAGTCAATTCAAGGAGTTTCAACTGTGACAGTGAAATAAGCCCCCACATGTTCAGGCTCATCCTGGTGTCTGGCCCCCTGCCTGATGCGCAGAAGTCTGTTGTCATGGTACTCACCTTGGGAAAGGATTAGGTGGACAAGTAAGACTCAGATTCCGACCCCAGCCATGCTGCCTGTGTAAAGAAGGATTGAAAATAAAATTGCACTATTTAGGTACAGAATCATAAAAGATACTCCACTAGAAAAGGCAGGAACCAGTGTATTGAGGTATTGAATTATGCCAGAAGACCTGAAATGCCTTTGTACCTACAGTAAGGCTAGGGCTTTTCTGAGCCTCTTGCCACTTTTTAAATTATCCTTCAGGAATAAATATTTTTGACAGCAGAATAGAAGAGTGATTTATCAGAACTTGAACCAGATGAATAGCTACTAGTTATTTTATTAAATACAGGTGACATTTAAAAATTCTTAACTGCAAGAGATTAAGAATATAAACTTTGCCTAGCTCTTGACAGGAGATGACAAAATGGGTCGCTGGTGAACCTTGCCCTTTTACATGTGGGTAGAATATAAGATCACATGGCAATAAGATGCTGAAAAGTCAAGAAAGCTGCCTCTCCTTTCTTTCTTCTCTCCTTTCTATTTTTAAATAAACCAGAAAACCTCATACTCAGCCCTGAGTGAAAGAAAGGAAAGCAGTTAAGGACTTCAGACAGAATAGCATTGTGAAACTTGACTAAAGATAGTGTGTTAATAGTTGTTAGCCGGGTAGGTAAAATTTTCTAATATCTGAAAATTGTCGAAAACAGGTTTCTAAGGCTGCTGTTGGCCCAAAAGACGATTTTAATCCCTCTCCCCTTTTTTGCTCTTAAAAAATATGGGATGTGGATTTGTAAAAAGAAAAAAAATCTATGTGTATATGTAGAGAGAAAAATATTCCCTTTTGACCATTTTTAAAAAGCTCTCGATTGGATATTGTATTTTAAACAGATTTTAAGATTAATGGTGGAATTGTGGGAGGGAAGGACACTTGATACTTGATACAACTATGCAGATTTTATAAATGTGCAATAAAAATATTTGTTTTACCTTTGGTATACAATGTGGACTTTATTTAAATACATATTTTTCATTTTGGAAATGGGTGGACTCAGGAAGCATTTGTCTTGTTTCAGTTTTTCTTGTTTAAAAGAAAAAAGCAGATGAAAGCGTTGAGAAACTTGACAGGATGGAGGGGTACCAGTGTTTGAAATAGCGGGCAACAGTCAACTCTTGAGCAGCACCTAGTGGTAACTGATACCTTTTCATCTCATTTGCTACTTGCATTGCATGTAAATGTATCCACTTTCTAATTTTCAAATTTTGGAATGTGAACAAGGGTGATTTTCTTAAAACTGAATTTCTTATACAGTTTTCCCACGGTATATTTGGGGGATTGGTTGCAGGACCCCCATGCATACCAAAATCTGTGCATACTGAAGTCCCGAAGTTGGCTCTGCAGCACCCACACATAGGAAAAGTCGGCTCTCCCTATACTCAGGTTTCACATCCTGCAAATACTGTAATTTTCAATCTGTGTTTTGTTGAAAAAAAATCCTCAGGTAAGTAGACCCATGCATTTCAAAACCAGTTGTTCAAGGGTGAAATTGTATGTTGGTTAAATTAATAATAGGTTGTCTTTTATAGGTATTCAGAGGTGCTTTTGTGTTTTAAAAGCTCATTGCAAAGATTTGTTTCATGGGAAGTTGATCAATTTTCTAACCCATTGATTACCTTTTACTGTTTAAAATTCTGTGTACCACCATCTGCCTTTCACTTAATCCTTTTCATTGAGTAGTGTACACAGTGCTCAGTTATATAATTTCATTTAATTTAACAACTCTGGGACAATGATAGGAACCGTGGTTCATCCAGGGTCATAGATCTCATTAAGTAGTGGAACCAGGACACTAACTTTGGCGTGTCTGACTTCATAGCCTGTGCTTTTAACTACTGCTCAACTGTCCATGGTAGTCTTGTAAAATATATTGTTTTGTGTCTCCTCCAGTTATTTCCTGGTCAGCTCTTGGAAATCTGCACTTGTCCAAGAAAGAAACAAATGGACATCTGTAGTGTGCAGTGCTGAGTTGTCTGTGTGGTTTGGATCCACTCAGACCACCAGGGGAAGTGCTGAGAACTAATTTTTTTCCCCCTCATTTTAGGTGGCTGCCTTTAGGTACAGCCTGGTTTCTTACAGGGCTCCACAAACTGAGGTCTTAGAACTTAGTTTTTTGTTTGTTTGTTTGTTTTTTTATAGCCTTCAGGCTAAGAATGGTTTTTACCTTTTTAAATGGTCAGGAAGAATAAGGATGTGGGAAGGAAGGCAACAAGAAACCTATGTGACCCTTACCCAAAATGATTCAAGAGTTTGAGCACCTTAGCATAAACCCCTTTGAGACTGCATTTAGACTTTGCATGGTCACCTGGAATTGGAATCCTCTTTTATTTGCACTTGTTAGCGCCTTTAAGAACTGGGAGGCATATAAACTCCTTTTTACCCTATCCAGTTTAAGAAAATATGAGGTAGATACATACAGCAAAACAATTTAAATAAATTAATGAACAAGAGGCAGGATTGAATGGAGAGCTGGGGATATAGCAAGAATAGGCTAGAAGGGAGAATTAATTGTGCCAGAGCTCACGTAGTTGTTGGTTTATTCATCTTCATTGCTCGGTTTATTGTATTTTCATCGTATTGACGATACCTCACCATTTATTCTGTTAAATGTCATTTGAGTTGTTCCCAGTTTGGGGCTGTCATGCATAAGGCTACTGGGAACATTCATGTACATGGTTTTTTATGCACACATGAATGCATTTCTGTTGGTTTATATCTAGGAGTGGAATTACTGGGTCATAGGAATATATAGAAATAGATGGATAATATCTTTAGTAGGTATTGCCAGTTTTCTCAAGTAGTTATGTCAATATAAACTCCCACCAACAGTTTAGAAGATTTCTATTTGCTCCATATCCTTGTCAACGTTTGGTTTTGTCAGTATTTTTAATTTTAGCTGTTCTGGTAGATGTGTAGTGATATCTCATGGTTTTAATTTTCACTTCCCTGGACACTAACAATGTTGAGCATCTCTTTATATACTTCCTGGCCTTTGGCTGTTGTCTTTTGTGAAATACCTATTTAAGTCTTTTGCCCACTTTTTGTTGAGTTTATTGTCTTTAACTTATTCATTTGTAGGAGTTCTTTATATCTTCTAATTATGGAACCTTTATTGGTTATGTGCATTGCATGTATCTTCCACTCTGTGACTTCATACTCTTAGTGTCTTTTGATGAAAGTAAGTTTTTAATATTTACATAGTGCAATTTACTAGGCTTTTCCTTCATGGTTAGTGCTTATCATGTCCTCCTGAAGAAGTGATTACCCAGGGTCATGAAGATACTGTCCTATATGGTCTTCTAAAAGTTTTACCTTTCACATTTAGCTGATTGACCCAGCACTGTTCATTGAAAACATTGTCAGCTGTGCACTGCTATCTTTGTCATAAATCAAGTATCTACAAAGAGGTCTGTTTCTGAGCTCTTTTGTCTGTTCCATTAGCCTGTTTTTCTACTTGTACCAACATGAGACTATCTAATTTAATTAGCTTTATAATAAGTCTTCATTTCCAGTACAATAAATTCCCCAGGTTTGTACTTCTTCAAGATTGTCTTGACTATTCTGATCCTTTGCATTTCCATATACATTTTAGGATGTCTGTCAGTTTCACACATGTGCACACAAAAATCTAGGGATTTTGATTAGGTTTACAATGACAGTAGATAATTTGGGGAGAATTGACATCTGCTGGTGGACACGTACATGCTATAGCTTGTTTATTTAGGTTTTCTTTTTTTAATAGCAAACTTACAGGAACAGCACAGAAGACAGACAACATTAAAAACATACTTGCTGGTAGGACAGCTCAGAAAAGTATAGTGAATAGGTTGAAGCTACTGTATGAAAAAAGTGCTACAAACATCATTGAGTTGCCCTCAGTAAGAAATTTGTTTTAAGGAAATCCAAATGATGGCATTGTCCAGAAAAATTTAGCAGATTTATTTGTAATTGTCACAAAGTTGAACTGCCAAAACTTGTTCACTGAAACATTTTTAATGCTTTATGTCCCCATATTTATATTAAAAATTCACATGCAAATGAAAATGGAAAAACCACTTCTGTTCCCTATTTCTCTGCTCGCAAACATACACTTAGGTACCTTTTGACATCATGGAAAAAAAAATAATGTTCAGCACTACTAATAACAGGAAGAAGAAAATTTTTTGAGAATGAAATGATTCCCATCATAGTAGATTCTTTTTCTTTTTTAGTTTCTACACACAGCATTGACATAGTGGATTCTTAAGTACATTCTCCACGTATGCAGCATGCTAGCTGGATGTCTGTTGACATAATTGTTACATGTTTGGCATGGATAGCACACAGGTTGGTGTTTTCAAAAAGGCCAACCAGGCCAGGTGTGGTGGCTCACGCCTGTAGTCCCAGCACCTCGGGAGGCTGAGGCGGGAAGATCCCTTGACCCCAGAAGTTCAAGACTAGCCTGTGCAACATAGCGAGACCCTGTCTCTACCAAGAAATGTCTAAAAAATTACCTGGTCGTAGTGGCACATGCCTGTAGTCCCAGCTACTCAGGAGGCTGACATGAGAGGATGGCTTGAGCCCAGGAGTTTGAGGTATCACTCCAGCCTAGGGGACAGAGCAAGACTCTTGTCTCTAAAAAATAAAAATAAATAAATTTCTTTAAAAAAGGTCAAATAAGCATTATTTGCCTCCTACCAATAGCTGTGCTCTGGAAGCACAGATCTGTTTTGAAGTCCTGAGCAGCTTCCTCCCACCAGACACTAGAAAGGAAGTTTGCAAATCAGAATTTCAGAGGACTTCTGATAACGTCTGATTTCACGCAGGGCTGCAGTACCAGGTGTGTAGCCTTGAGGTTTTCTTCACCCCTCCAGCAGAGGGCGCACTCTCGCGGGCAGCTTCTGCGGCCAGTTACTTCTGGGCGCTTCGCCACTGGTCGCTTTGCGGCCTTCTGTCTTCTACGAGCTTGTGGTATGGAGACCTCCTCACTCTCACCCCGCTTCTTCGGTTGGAGCTCAGTGAACTAGCTCGGGGTAGCCGGCAATAGCGATGGCGGCGTGGCGGCGCAAACACCTATTTCGGTTTTCTTCTTCCTTCCTCCCTCCCTCTCCCCTTTTTACTTCCTCTCCTCCTCCCCCCTTCCTCCTTTTCTCTTCTTTCTACAAGGAACACGCACTTAGAAGGCGGGGCGGCTGGCGGGCGCGGTGGCTCACGCCTGTAATCCCCGCACTTTGAGAGGCTGAGGCGGGAGGGTCGCTTGAGCCCAGGAGTTCGAGCTGCCATGAGGCCACAGCACTCAGGCCTGGGCGACAGAGCGAGACTGCCTCAAAGTCAGAAAGGCAAGGGGCGGGGGGAGGCTTATAGAGGGATGAGGAATAAAAATGTACCTGTCCGGTACAATGTACATTATTCTGGTGACGGGTACGCTGAAAGCCCTTACTTCAGCATGATACAATTCATCCAAGTAACAAAAAACACTTGTACCACTCAAGTCTATTGAAATAAAAAACAAAATACGGAACCCTTCACGCGTTTGCATGTCTTCTTTGCACAAGGGGCGCTAATCTCCGCACTGTTCCAATTTTAGTATGTGTGCTGTGGAAGCTAGCACAGGTTTTCCTAATTTATGTATAAAGTACTTCCACATCTTCCAAAAGATTTATTCCTGGGTTTTAAAAATGTGTTCCAAGCTATTGTAAATGTTTACATTGTTAAGATTGCTGCTTCTCTCTTTTTTTTTTTTTTTTGAGACAGGGTCTTCCTCTGTCAGCCTGCAGGCTGGAGTGCAGTGGCATGATCATAGCTCACTTCAGCCTCAGACTGTTAGCCTCAAGTGATCCATCTGCCTAGCCTCCTGGGTAGGTAGGACTACAGGCACACGGCTAATATTGTAGAGACAGGGGTCTTGCTACATTGCTCCAGCTGGTCCCCAACTCCTGGGCTCCTCAGCCTCCCTAACTGCTGGGTTAACAGGTGTGAGCCACCATGCTCGACCCAAGATTGCATCTTCAATAGTTTCTTCCTGGTATTTAGAAACAAATTGATGTTTTTATATTGACCCTATATCCAATGACCTTGATAAATTCACTTACTAATTCTAATAGTTTATCTGTATTTTTTTAAAGATTATGTGCACAATTGTATTATCTTTAAATGACTTTTATTCCTTTATTTTGATTCCTTACAACTTTTACTTAGTTTTCTTTCCTGATCACACGAGGACCATTGGTACAATGCTGAATAGAAGTGTTGATATGTGGACATCTTTGCCCCCAATATCAAGGGGGAAAGTTTTCAATATTTCACCATTAAGTATGCTATAGGTTTGTTGTAAATTCTACTTATTACATAAAAAAGATCCTTTCTATTCCTAGTTTGTTAAGAGTTTTTTTTAACTTGAATTTTACCATTTTTATATTTATTGAAATGATTACATAGGTCTTTTTCTTTATTCTGTTAATGTGTGAATTACATTTATTGATTTCAAATGTTAAATATGTCATGCATTGTCAGAATAAATTGAATTTGATCATGATATTTTTTATATTTTGTTTAGGATTTTTGCATGTATATTCATGAAAGAAATTAGCCTTTCATTTTCATTTCTTTTTTTTTTTTTTTTGAAAAGCAACCATTTATTAGAACCAGTACAAGATTATGAAAAGGGGAAAAGAGGAGGGTGGAAGAGGGGGAGAGAATGAGGTCTGCATCAGATGTCAGTTATGGAAACACATAAATGCCTACTTTTAAACATTTACATTTAAAAGGTGAACATATATATATAGATCACTTGTCCTTTAAAAAAAAAATCAAAAGCAGACATGTTTGGCTGAAATAAAACCAAGAAACAGAACCAAAACTCCCCCACAAACCTAAAAGTCCATAGAGAATTCAATTTTTCATTTTCATTCAGAAATCTGGCTACAAAGTATGATTTGTGTTGCTGCTCAGGACAGAGAGTGCTGAAAGAAACCCAGCCTCTTGAGTCTCTTAGATCCCATCCTGTGGGAAACAGTGGGAAAGCCAGAGGGCCACGGGTGAGTCAACTCCTGGCTACTTGGCAGTGTGTCAGACTGTGCTCGCTCCATCCTCCAGGATTCCACAGAACCGTCTGGTACCGCCAGTGCTGGGTGAACAGTGGGAGCCGAGTCCACAAAACACAGAGAACCAGAATGTGACCACTAGGGGCCAGGACCTTGTGGTTTTTCATGGATTACAAATCCAGGGCCAAGGAGAGGGAAAGGAGAAAGAGCCCTACTGGGAAAAGGAGCTTTTTGAGCCCCTAAACTGAGATGGAAAGATAAGGCCCTTGAGTACATACCTGGGCGTATAGTGTCCAAAGTTTAATCAGACCAGAGGGAAAAAAAGTCAAAGTTCAGACTGTGGACACAGAGAGATGACAGATGCTGAATATAGTAAATTAGATAAAGCTTTAAGAATAGATGCCCAATTCTGAGTGTCACACATATTTCTAGAAAAAAAATTTCCAAAGTAGCTCTTTTTTCGTGGGGGATGAGGAGGTGGTCACATTTATTGAACCAGCTGGTCCCTATGAGGAAGTGGAGTATAGATACCACAAAGGGGTGCAGTGACCCAGCTGTCCAGGGATCAGGATGGGGAGTGATAAGCAACGACATAAATCAAAACCATTGAGGGTTGCTTTGCTCCTGAGACAGTTTTGAGTCTGCTCCAAACCCATGGGGAATAGGACCTTAATTCCCAACCTACAGAGAGGAACAAGCAGTAGTATCCCTGCCTCATGATTCCCTAATCCAATGCTGTTGGGTCTGAAATAGCCTCTCTTTGTGAATGCAAGACATAAAAAAATACTAAAAGTGCTTTCCCCCATAACGTCCTAAGTAAGTCTGGACTAGTAAGATTCCAAAGTTCACGAAAACACTGTCAACATCTGAACTAGCAGCTTTGGTGAGGGGTGGGGGGCAGAGAATTTGCCGAGATCACCAAATAGTTCCAATCTTGGAGACAGCTCAGCAAGGTCTAAAGCCTGTGTCAGGCTTAAACTTCGGCTCAAGGAATCCTCCACAGAGGACCCTAAAGTATTCTATCCACTTTGATTTACAATGCCTCACAACACCCCTGTGAGGTAGGTCACTATTATTACCCCCATTTGACAGATGGGGAACTGAGGCATTGAAAGGAATAACTTGCCCAAGGTCAGCATTATCAATCAGTTGAGAAGGTTGGCACACATAGTCAGCATCCATTCAATCCTTGTTTCACTTCCTAGAGCGTTTTACTTCTCACAGTGCACTTGGGAGCAAAAGAAAGTTGATAGGTACACTTCACTCTGCAAACTAAATGAACTCTATCAACTCACAAGTATTAACTGAGGGCCTATTATTTATCTAGTATAATGTGAGGAATCTTGGAGAAACAAACTGCTTCTGAAAGTCATGTGTTAATGGATGTTTTGACAATAAAATTACATTTTAAACATTAAGGATATGAATTCTTTTGTAAAGAAATATTTACTTTATCCCAAGAGGTGAAGCACAAAGTCACACTGGTATCCCAAAGTTTTGTATTGAGTAACCCAAATTCCTAAAATCCAGAAAGACCACAGTCAATCAGGAACAATGAGAACCATCTCCCCAGTGGTGGTCTTGGTAGTGTTTTTGTAGAGCTGCAAGGTTGGTAGGGTAGGAATCCTAGCATCACCAAACACTTTCCTGCTGCTTCGTGTCCCGCCCCGCAATACCATCTTTCCAACTTCTTTGCCTCAACTCAGTTCAAGAGTTACAGCATCTTTATAAACAGCTCAAGACTCAAAATATAAATGTTGACCCCTGCTTTTCTATTCAGGGAGAGGGGATGAAATATTCTTTATAACTAGTCATATAGACTCTTGTCATTTTCATTTCTTATGTACTCATCAAAGTTTTGGTATCAAGATTATTCTGGCTTTATTGAATGAGTTGACAAGTGGTCTCTTGTTTTCCATGCTCTGAAATAGTTTGGATAAAATAGGATTATTTTTTCCTTAATTTTGGAAGAATTCATCTTTGAAGCCATCCAAGCCTGGAATTGCTATCATTGTTTGTGTGTTTTATGGGAATGCTTTTAATTATAGGTTTAGTTTTCTTCATATATATATAGGGTTTTTAGATTTTTTTGGTTAAATCCTCTTGTGCCAGTTTTGGAAAATTATTAGAAATTTGAACATTCAATCTAGAATTCAAAACTTATGGACAGGAAGTTTATAATAGCATCTTGTGACTGTTTCATGACTCTAGGATCTATAGTCATATTTCTCTTTCATTACTGATACTGGGTGACTTGTATCTTCTTACTTTTTTTCTTTTTTAAATTTTTAAACGTTTATTTATTTATTTTTTAGAGACAGGGTCTTGCTCTGTCACCCAGGATGCAATGCAGTGCCACAAACATAGCTCACTGTAACCTCGAACTCCTGGGCTCAAGCGATCCTTCCGTCTCAGCCTCCCGAGTAGCTGGGACTACAGATGTGTGCCACCACACCCACCCAATTTTTAAGCTTTTTTTGTAGAGACAGGGTCTTGCTAATCTGCTCAGGCTGGTCTTGAACTCCTGGCCTCAAGTGATCTTCCCACCTCAGCCTTCCAAAGTACTAAGATTAGAGGTGTGAACCACTACACCTGCTTGCTTTTCTTTTTGATCAGTATTTTTAGGACGTTATTAATTAGTCTTTTCAAAGAACTATCTTTTGCTTTATTTTTCTCTTTTGTAAGTTTTTTCTCCTGTTTTTTTAAATACAAAGCTCTTCAGTAGTTGTTCTTAACTTTGGCTGCCAATCTGGAATCAGCTGTGTCACTTTAAAAAACACAGCTGCCAGGGCCTCAACCCTACACATACTGAGTTGTTAGATTTGGGCTGGGCCCTTGGTGAGTTTGTAATTGAAAAAGCATCACAGGTGATTCTGATATGCAGTCACAGTTGAGACTCATTCATGCACAGAACTTTTATGCCTATTAAGAAAACGGTTTTTACATTGCCATCAACGCCCTGAATTGTATGTATGGTTTTATAAAAAGTCTATAGAACCTCTTTCAATGACAATTTAAAGGTTTCATACTTTTTGGATTAATGTATTTTATCTTCTGCAGTTTTTTTTATGTTAAACTTGAGGAGATACAGAAAAGTAGATCATTTTCTACATAATTAATCTTTCCTTTAATTACCATAAACACATCAGTTTCTTGAGATTTTCTCACAAATTCAACTTGTCAGTTATTTAATCATTGCATTACTTTTTCCTTGGCCTTTAAAAAAATTCTCTATGTTCATTTTTAAATTGTTGAATAAATAGTAAACTGACACATTAATCTCCTGCAGGTCAGAGTATAACTGTCTTAAGAGATATTTTAAGGACATTTCTGTGTCTTCCTTTCAGTTTTGCTCCATTGCCCATTAGGTTGTTGGCTAGTTTGGGGACCCCTCCACCTCCTTGTTGTGTTAGCTGATTGGCCATTTAGAGACAGGGGAATAGAATCTGTTCAAGGCTTGGCTGCAACAGGACAGAGACCTGGTCTCTTCTCTTTTCAAAATAAGATAAGCCTAGGTTGTCCCTGCTCTGCCAGCCAGACAAGAAATTGTGGTAGTTAATGAATAGGAATATTAACTTTGAGGACAAGTAGTGAGTAGGAACTGTCTAAAGAATTTATATAACTTGGCATTGACAAGCTGGCACAAAAGTGGTACTCGGACACCACCAGTAGTGAGCTTTAAAATTAAATGTGTGCTGGTCCTGGTGTTAATAGTATTCGTGGAGGGATGGCCAGTTTTCTCTCTAGAGGCCTGCTGGTGATCCAGAGGTATCACTGCGTGCCAAAGATGATCTTCCCGAATTAGCATTTAGATTTTAACAGCAAGGGCAGAATCCCCAGTGATGACCTGAAAGTAGTACGGTCATTCACAAAGTCATCGTGACCGTCTCTACTTAAAGAATAGCCAAAGCTCACTCATGAGGTAGGCAGTTCTGCAGCTTTCCTGATTTATAAATCACTGCTGAATCAGTGTGTCTCTTATAAGATGTGGTTCCATGGAAAGAATATTGTTATTGGAATCTGACACATCTGAGTTCAAACACTGGCTGAACCTGTTTTCCTGTCTATAAAACAGGACAATACCTTGCAGTTGTGTTTTAAGGGTTAAAGAAGAGAATGGATGTAGCAATGACTCAGTGTAAAGTAGAGCTCCGGATGCAGTTCTCACAAAGAAATTCATCATGGGGCAAGAATTTTAAGGATTGTCCTGGCCTTCATAGGGCCCACAGGTGGGTTCTAAATAATTGGGACATAATGCGGGTATCCAGGGAGTTATGGGCCTCTGGCAAGTGGGTGTGTTCATATTAGCCAATCTGACTATTATTGAAGGGATTGGGGATTATGCTTGATATAAAAATTACAGTATCTCAGATCTCATTCTTTTCCTGCTTTAGATGTATTTTTCTTTAATCATTTAATTGAATGGCCTGACCTTGATAGGGTACAGTGAGTCAAACGGCTTTATTTTTGTTTTCATTGTTACCTTCAAAATGATCTTTTGGCCTAGCACTCGTAGAGGCTGAGGTGGGAGGATATAGTTTGAGCTCAGGAGTTTGAAACCAGCCTGAGCGAAAGTGAGACCCGTCTCTACTAAAAATAGGAAAAATTGGCTGAGTCTGTTGGTGCCTGCCTATAGTCCCAGCTACTCGGGAGGCTGAGGCAAGAGGATCTCTTGAGCCCAGGAGTTTGAGGTTGCTGTGAGCTAGGCTGACGCCACGGCACTCTAGCCTGGGCAACAGAATGAGACTCTGTCTCAAAAAAGAAGATAACTAAATAAAAATAAACGATCCTTTGGGTTTCCCTTCCTTGCCTCTTGATAGCCTCTCAAGATCTCAGAGCTTTATTGTTATGTATGAGAATGAAAACAATTATTTTCATGTATTAAAGAGTTCGGACCAGTCTAAATCCAAATTCACCCTCATGCACTCGTTTCTATGGTTTTCCCTGTCCTTTGTTCAGGCTTCGCCCCGAAGTCCAGGCATAGCAGTAGGAAGGAGCCGTAGGATTTCTTTCACCCTCCCTCCTCCATTCGCCCTTCTCACCTCCAACTTGGTTCCTCTAGAGCCTGGGGGAGAAAAGTTTATGGGAGAAGAAAGCAAAGGACATTTTTTTACTTTTTAAAATACTTGTCATTTATAATACTATCTTGATTCAATATCTTTTGTCATGGCAGGAATCCAATTATTAGCTCTTGTATGGGGCATTTTATGAGCTCTTCAGAGATCCCTGTAGAAAACCTCCACACTCCATTCCCTGATGGCTTCTGGATTTTCTGGCTACCCTCTTACCATCCCTCTCTCCTCCTGCCCTAGTTATTCACCCCTTCCAATGGTGCTCTGGGACAGTGTCACCCAGATTGCCTTCCCCAGCATCCATGTGGGTATGGGATGCTTCCCACCTTGCCCCAGTAAAAGGCAGAAGAGCAGGTGCTGTGCTGTCCTGCTCCAGCCAGCCTTCCGCCTTCAGGATGCTCCAGTGGTGGTCAGATACCTACCTCTACCCTCTACAACTCAAGTCAGGTTTTCCCAAGAACTTTCTTGGGCTCTATCTTGGTGGCAGCAGGAGTGGGCCCACGGAATTTTTGCAGCTCAGAGGGGATGAGACAGTGCGTGCTGATCCCGGCTTTCTCTCCCGGGAACAACTGATCTGTGAGTGGTTCTCCTGAGGTGCATCTCCATTCCATTTCTCACTGGGAAGGGCAGGGAACATCATAATGCTCTCAACTGTTATGCATTCCCTTCCAGGGGCCTCCGCTAATGAAGCTGGATGCTTCTCTCCTTACGCTATTGGGTGTGAAGGCTGACACCTCTTAGCAGCAATGTGTCGAGTTCATCTTTTTAGAATATGAGGCAAATATCCCCCATCCATGGGATGGGGCTTTGAGTCTTTATTCAAAATTCCGGGCAACAGAAAAGTCCATTTCACATCTTATAAATGTAGATTGGTCATGAGAAAAACTACTGGCTTAAAAAAAAAATCCATCAATTAATATAGTGGATGATGAACTCCAGCTTCTTTCAGTTCCCTATTGGAGGCCAGTGCCTGCAAGCATTATCCTGCTTGAGTTCGGTCTTGTCCTAACGCTGGCTGTGAAGACACATTCAAGCCCATGAAATCACTTCTGCCTTCCCTCCCATCCCAAATGTATCTAACCCACATCAGATTCCCTTAGGACTTTTGCTAGAGCTAGTTCAGAGTCTCAGAAGAATAACAGATGAATATTTTAATAGGGACCTTCTGGAATGCCTTTCCTGCTAACAGTGAAATTTCCAGACCCAAAGACAGGCTGGTGGAGAAGGTAGAACTGAGCTGCTCAAATTCTAACTGCATCAAATTTGGTGAGTCTTTGTTATTTATTTTATTTCATTTCATTTCATTTTTTATTTTATTTTGTTTTTGGAGACAGGGTCTCGCTCTATTGCCCAGGCTAGACTGAGTTATTTTCTTACAATGCTTTGCACATAATAAAAGCTTTTGACTTCCCTTTCTGTTTCTAGTATATATGACGACACATCTCTCCATGTATAACCACAATAAAGAAAAGTTTTCAATGTTAGAATAATTTGCCACAGATCTATATGAGAAAAGGCTGTGCTGAAGCTAAGATTTAATTCGTTCTGTTTTTACTTCTCGTTAATTTCCCCTTCAAAGCAGATGGATAAAAACTGTGGCAGTTTTAGGTGAACAGTGTCTCCTTCCTCAGACTCTTTCTCTAAAAGTGATTCTCCTCGGAATGCAGATCACATTGCCCTGTGGGGCTGATGTGCTGTTGGCTGCTTGGTTAACGTGTCATTAACACTCCTCACTCACACCCATGTTTAAAAAAATGCCTTGTGTCCTTTCTAAAGAGAGTTGGGAAGACAGTGTTTTCTTTTCTTTTTTTTTTTTTTTTTGAGACAGAGTCTCACTCTGTTGCCCGAGTTAGAGTGCCATGGCGTCAGTCTAGCTCATAGCAACCTCAAACTCCTGGGTTCAAGCAATCCTCCTGCCTCAGCCTCCGGAGTAGCTGGGACTATAGGCATGCACCACCATGCCAGGCTAATTTTTTATATATATATTTTTAGTTGTCCAGCTAATTTCTTTGTATTTTTAGTGCAGACGGAGTCTCATTCTTGCTCAGGCTGGTCTCAAACTCCTGAGCTCAAACGATCCATCTGCCTTGGCCTCCCTAGAGTGCTAGGGTTACAGGTGTGAGCCACAACAGTGTTTTCTTAACAAATCTTTAGTTTGTGTCTATCTCTTTTCAGAGGAAGCCACGATCACATGCTGATGGAAAAATATCATCAGCGCCTGCACGTGTGGGATTAGGATGACGGCTGCAAACCACCAGCGGGAGCAGGTGCGCAGCCAGGCAACAAAGACCCTGTTTGAACCTCAACAGAAGCACAAAGGAGGGTTTTCTTTCTGGGTCGTTGGTTTTTCCATCTACTTCAGTGCTAGTGCTTCCTTTGGCCTAGTGGACTGTCTAGGCGAGCCGTCCCAGGAGGCAACAGGATGAGATGAAGAGAGACTGCCGTGGCGTCAAAACCCTGGGTTCGAGTGCTGACTTGGCTAATGGCTCCTCATGGGCACGTTGCCTAAGTTCTCTGAATCTTGATTTCCTCAGGAGCAAAACAAATAATATCTGCTCTCCCAATCTAAAAAACTTTTAAGATATGTTAAATAAAACTACCAAGAGAAGTAAAAGTGCTTTGTAAACTCTTAAACCCTGCACAACTGTGTGACAGAGAAATTGCACAGGGACAAATCATTAGAAAAGGGAGCACAAGTTACTGCTGCAGTGGATTGGGGCTGAGTTCCTCTTCCTGGGCCACATGCTTGGCTCCCTGCTGTTCTGAGAATAGAGATGACATTCCTCACCTTTCCTTTCCCTGCAAGGTCTGGCTCCTTCCTACTTGGAGCCTCATCCTACACATCTTTCTCTCCCCTCTTCATCTCTACCACTGCTCTCTACTCTTTACATTTTAGCCAGTTATCAGTTCTTTAGGGTACCCATCATGACTCCCTGACTTGGTGAAATCCCTCCTATTGCATGATCTTACAGAACCGTGGAACTTGGCAGAGTTGTAAAGTTTGTCACAGTTACACTTTACATTTATTTGAGTGATTTTTACATTAAAATCTGTCTCCCCTATTTGCCTGAATGAGGGGCAGGGATACATTTTATCTTACTTACTGTGCTAGGAACCAGTGCAGTGCCTGGCACATGGAAAGTGCTTAGAAATATTTATTAAATGAGTGAATACATGATCAGATGGATGAAGGATGAAGTGGTTCCCTCTTGTAGATACTGTGGGGTCAAGAAAACATTTGGATATTTGAGTCTCACCCCTGACTGAAACTTGGCCCAAAGAGCTTTGAAACTTTATTAAGAAGGGATAGCTGATATTAATAAGATGGGCATGGGAAGCAGTGTTCTGACTTACCAGACAAAGAAGGCCAGGATACAACTTGGATGCAAACTGCCCCCTTCTACTCACTCAGAGCTGTACTCACCTAAGGGTCATTTGGATTTGTGTGTGTCAAATGGACATGCACAAAAGAACATGTGTAAAAGAAAAAAGAGTTTTCTAGAGAAACTGTGACTCCTAGAGAATCCTGCTGTGGGTAAGAAGGGAGAAGTTGCAGAAGATGAAGTTGTACCTGTGCAGACTCCGTTTCCTCAGGGCAAAATGGTAGTTTTCTAAGGAGGGAATTGGCCTGGGCTCCTCTGGCAAATTTGTTTATTCTGGTGCCAGAATGTGCGTCTTGTTGTTGAGTGAGGTGGCTATCTCGTGATGTCAGGGCTTTTCTTCAGCAGGTGAAGGGTGTCGTGAGGTCTCAGAGCTAAGCTGGAAAAGCAGAGCACCAGCTCGGGGAGGGAGGAGTCTACCAGTGCTTCCAGGAAACCCAGCATGCCCCTGAGCCTAGAGAAGTGACCTATCTGGGGACATTGGGAGCCATCCCCCTTAGCTGTTCTCCCATGGGCACTGCCAGCAGGGTCAATGGTGATTCTTCTTCCACTGATGACAGGAGTAGGGGACAGGTGGTAGTGAGGGGAACAGGGTGGATACTGCGGGACAATCTCAGCTGACAGACAGGTTTCTGAGCAACGTGAGGCTCCTCCCTGAGGACTTGCAGAAGTGCCGGAGGAAGACCTGGGATGGGGTGTAGAGCCCCTGCCCGTGTAGGAGGAGCAAGCAGAGGAATGCCGATTGTTTATTTGAAATAAATGGGACTTTATTTGTAGCCACAGCCTGGGTAGGTCTGCTGACATTTGGGTTAAAATTTTACCATGTGATTTTGCACATGGTAAAAGACATTTCTGAGCTAATTCTCTCCACACACTCACATCGGGCAGGACTCGGACACAGCCACTCTAAAAGAATCAATTTGTCCAGGTTTGCTTGGGACTTTCCTGGTTTTAGCACTGAAAGTACTGAGTCCCAGCAAACCAGCAGGGTTGGTCACCCACTCCCTCAGACTGTTCCCTTCAGGTGGGGCACACAGACCAGATGACTCAGAGCCTCCTACAGAGCACAAACAGGACTGTGTCTCCCCTTTGGGATATTAAGCATCTACAAAACAGCAAAGGTATATTGGGAAGCTCCCTTTGAAATTGTGTACCTAAGGCTGAAAACAGGTGTAAGGAGGATTCCTACCCTAAGGTGCTGTTCTGGGCCAATAATTCATGTTCCTTTGCCAAGGCACCTTCATAAACTTTTCTAGCTATACATACAGTGTGTGCCTCTTCACATTAGATTTTCATGGATACAATTTTGTATATATTTTTCCTTAGTAATAAAAGAATCAAGTATATAATTAATGGTATGAATTTGAAACAGTTTTTATACAAATAAAATCTCAAGTCAGAAAGACATGTTTGTTAGACACTGTGCCCTGATTTTTCATTCTGAAATGAGGACCACCATATCACCAAGATAATCATACCTTGACACCTGGGACAGTGACCCCCCCCCCAAAATGAAGCAAGTAAGTATAGAGTGAGGAAGGATAAGGAAGAGAAAGGATTCTACTGACGTTCCTTTATTCCAGAGATTCCTTGGCAGAAGCCAGTCCTAGATGACCAGGTTCCCAGGTCTTGGCGTGAGGTGGAAGGAGCTGTCTGACTCCTCCACTGGAGCACAGGAGGGGGGCCCTGTGGGAGAAGGCACGTCTTCTTTTTCCAGGCAGATTGAGAAGATGAGGAGTAGCCCACCAAGAGCTAGGAAAATACCAGCAGCCCAGCCCAGGAAGAGGGCATCTCCAAACTCCCACCGAGGTACAATCTCAGGGACGCTGTCATCCCAGAAGTCTCGGATTGTGGCGTGGGCCACCCAGGAGACTGGAAAGAGAGTAGTTGCTGAAGCTGATACCTCCAAAGTCCCTCCCAGGAGGCAGAGCCGCCTCTTGGATACCCATCTGATCCTGTGAATCTGGAAGCATTCAGACCCAAAGCTGGACAGCAGAAACCCCGATAGGCCTAGCCCGTGGGAGGCCACCATGACGATGCGGGCCACCTGGAGCTCCTGGGGCAGGGACAAGAAGGACTCAAAGGCCTTGCACACAGTGGCAACTTCCTCCTGATTCACGCAGACCTGCCACAGGCCCATCATCCAGGTCTCCATTTCGATCAGTTCCAGAGTAAGAGTCTTCCACTGGGGCAGGACGGTGGTGACACATGAGCAGAGCCAGCCAAGGAGGGAGAGGAGCAGCCCCCCGACCTGGACTTTCCCACGGCAACTCCAGGGCATAGTGGCTCCCACCGCAGAGGCAGAGAGAAGAGCAGGACGGGTGGCTCAGGGACTGGTTAGCACAGACCACTTTTCGAAGGCTTGAGTGGAAGATCTTTCACATTTGGAGAGGGTTCTTGTTTCAGTTTTCTGGGCAGCAGCTGAAGCAGGTGTCGGGAATTGGCAATGTTTGGGTTTGGGGGTGTGTCCAAGATCAGATGTGGGTGTGGATTCTGGGGGAGGGTCCCATGAGAGGCAAAAAAGCCATACAGTAAGGCACCAATATATATTTAATGAATAAATTCATAAAGTTAAAATCATCCCGCAGTTCTGAGATCACAAGAATGATGTTCTAGGAATAATCATTGATATAATCTTTTGGGAGGGCAACAGGACTTCATGTTTTATAGGTATGCATATTTTAACCCAGTACCTTATCTTCAGGAAGTTTACCTAATTTATCATGAATATATACAAAAATGTATGAAAATGTTCATTGAAATATTGTTAATAATTGTAAACTCTGGTTACTACTAGGCAGCTGTTTTAAAGTGATACTGTAGAAGAAATTTCAGTGGCATGAAAAATGTTTTTGATACGTTAAGTGAGAAAAGCAGGTGACGAAACAGTATATGAAATATGTAGAATGCAATTGCACTTTCATCGAAAATGCATGCATGTGTGTGTATATATGTGTGTGTATACCACGAAATGTTAACCATGGTTATTTTTGTGGTAGGATTATGAATAGTTTTTATTTCCTTATTTGTGCTTATCTCTATATTTTACAAATTTATCATTTAATATTTTTGTAAATAAAAGACCAAAAATGTTAATTTTAAAAAAATTAAAAATTCCTTAATCCAGGGCACCAAACCCAAAATACGTCCTCCCCAGGTTCCTGCTTCTGCTAGGACAGCAGCTATAAATAGCTGGTAATCGTACCAGCTTCCGTTCTTGTTTGTTGCTGCTGCCAAGTAGCAGGTTGGAAATAATTTGCATTTACTGAGTGCGGCTAAATGTCAGATTTTTGGCTACATACTTTATCCATATTTAATTTTTACACTGCCACTGTTTGATATACATTAGGTAACTTGCCAAGGTCCCCCAGCAGGTAAACAACAGACCCAGCCGGAGCCAGGCAGCTGGGACTGGGACATTTCATGTTCTTGTCCACACGCTGCAGCAGTGATTTCTTCTGCCCTGCTCCAGCACACTGGTGACACGGCATGTGAGTGAGGGTTAGTCTTTATGGCAAGACACAGAAGAAAACCAGGATTTCTTACATTAAAGTCATAAATGTCTGACTAATGTGTTCGCCCCTATTCTTATTTTGATCTGCTGCACACAGCATGGCAGATACGAAGGGAAAACAGAGGCATCCTTCAGAGAGGAAGTGTCTCCTGAGAAAGGAGGATCTTGCCTTTATCTGACTGACATCTCAACACCTAAGCGATCTGGTGTACCAGGATTATCAGTGACGTGAAGGAAGAGAGAGGCCCGTGGAATCATCTGGAATGCTCTTTTTACTTTTATGTTTTATTAGAGAAAATTTCAAACATATACAAAAGTCGAGCAAATGGTATAAAGAAATCTCATATTGATCGCATCATTCAGCTTCAAAAATTATCCACTTACACCAATCTTGTTTCATCCGTACCTGCACCCACCTGCCTCTCTTTCATGCTATTTTGAAGCAAATGGGATGCTCTTTCAAATTGTAGGCTCCTGCTGCTTTTCGAACACAATGGCAAATAGTACGCAAACTTGGAAATGCTGTCTGCTTGTACCGTCCTGGGCTAGAATTATGTGTTTGACACTTTGCTTCCTGAGTACAGGTGTGTCATGTACGTGTAAGCCATGACAGGTCAGGAGGCATCCTTTCAGACATTGCTCCAGATTTCCTTGCCTTTTCCTGCTGATTTGTGAAAAATATGTGAATTGGGAGACATATAAACCATGAGTGTGAACTATGAAGGTCAGGTTAGTGGGGGAAGACAGAACACATTCACTTATTAATTTCTTTTTTTTATTCAAGTATTCATTAATTCCTGTGTATGTTGACCATGTGCTTAGCAATCCCACTCCATTTCATGTGCTCATTCTTCTCCTTTCTCAACCTAACTCTGGCTCTTCCCTGTCTTTCCCTTAGACCTTGAGGAAAAGCCTTTACCTCATCCAATGGTCTCTGTTCAGGAAGAGATGGGAGCTTACACAGTTGTGTTTGTGGGTATGTATGGATAAGAAAGATTCCAGAACCTCAACTTCAGAGTTAGCACCTCCTTCAAGTCTCAGTTCAGATTCCTCCTTACTGTTTGTCAAAACGCAAAATTACAACAAACTTTGTTTAAAGATCTTAATTGGCTTTATTTGTGATTCTAGAATCGGACAACTCTCCATTCTAAAATGAAATACGTGTTCTAATGGGCTGAGCAAAGGAAGTTGGTCTTATAGACAGAAAAGGGCTGAAGAAGGGAGAAACAAAGGACAAAAAGTGGATCAGTTGTTTCAAAGTTACTTTCTTTGTAAGGTGGAGACAGGGACACAGAACAATAAAAAAATAAACGATTGGTTGACATCAGTTTACTTTTTTGTAAAAATTAAAACAGGAAGCTGCATTATCATGCCTATTGAAATGAGCTTGTTTGGGAATTTGGCTATTGTCTCTCATTCTGATTTCTCACAGGTTGGATAGACAGCTTAGTTTTGCTTTGACAAAGTAGAACTTTAGCATGAGTGACTCCATTTTGGTTTGGTTTGTTGGGCCTAGTGTAGGAGCTCAGTCCAAACCAATGACCTCCTATAAATTTCATTTAACATTGAAACTTCCGTGATTCAGTCAGACTGGGTGCTCTTCTTTCAATATTTTCTCTGCCCTTTGCACTCCCTCAAAGGTAGATAAATCTTCAGGGCTTGTTACTTGCACAGGCCCCTCCCAAGTCTTGAACCTAATTTTTTATTTATTATTTTATATTCTTTTCCTTAAGCAGTCTTCCCTCTCCCAGCAACTGTATAAGATTTAGGGCCCACTAAATCTGGACATATCTATCTCTTATCTACCTATAAAATAGTAATTATATTTTCCTATATATATTATATATAGTCACGTATTTTGAATCCCCAGACCTAGCACACTGACTACTATGTAATAAGTGCTTAATAAATATGCAATACAAGTTTCCAGAAATTTCATCTGTAGGTCGGTCCTTCTTTGTCATTGAGCATTTATTATTAGTGGCATTTAGATAGAATTCAAAGTGAGGCTGACAGGTCTACCAAACAGAAATTGATTTGATTTTCCAAGGAGAGGGCTTCCCAGAGTGTTATGGCTATCTTCAGTACTTCCCGTCTCAACCCCTGTTTCATATCCTCCGCTCATGGCACAGGAAGCTGCTATTGCTTTACTAGGATAAGCAGGTTGTCTCACAGACACTTAAAATTTTCAGGGACTTTAGGGTCAATGCCTACTTGAAGGTCAACCCTCACAAGATACCTTTTTAAAAAAGGCAAGATAACCTTTTAAGCAAAGCAGTCCAGTCTGCCCTCTGCATCCTTGGATTCAACCAATTGCGGATCAAAAATATTCTGAGAGGGGGGTGGTGGCGCACCTGTAGCCCCAGCTAACTTGGGAGACTGAGGCAGGAGGATTGCTTGAGCTCAGGAGTTCGAGGCTGCAGTAAGCTATGATTGCGCCACTGCACATGCAATAGAGTGAGACCCAGTCTCAAAAAATGCAAAAAACAAGAACAACAGCAATGAAAGAAAATACAAATAAAAAATACAGTGTAACAACTATTTACATAGTATTTACATTGATTTGTACCAGATTTTGTACTAGTGTTTGTAAACACTACACCATATTATATAAGGGACTTGAGGATCCACCGAGTTTAATATGAGGGGAGTCCTGGAACCAGTATCCCTCATACCGAGGGAGGACTGTATATGTTTATTACAGAAAAAGAGAAAGGCAAGGAAAGAGAAGAGAATAAACACCATAAATCCACCACCCAAAGAAATAATTTGATGTACATCCTTTATATACATATTTATTAATTTTTAAAAAAGAATCAAACTATACATAGTATATTGTAAACATCCTTTTGTATGTAGTGCATTAAAATAATGAAACTTAGTTTTAAAAAGCTTTTGGTAAAATTGATTTGTAACCTCTAATATTAATAGAAAGTGCGAAGTATTTTGTTCTAGTCCACATAGGACTGATATTATTTATGTTACCTAGGTAATATAAATATGTAATGTATTACCTAGAAGTAATATAAAAGAGTGCAATTATAGGCAGCCTCTTATTTATAATGAGGCGATGCCACTTCGTTGCACAACTCCAGAGGGCGCCATTCATAGATTTTGATGGTCACTGCGGCCCAATAAAAGTGAATGTGTAATGAAAAAAGACCGAGATGGGCTTGTTAGGTCTCTCGGCTAATTTCACAGGTAAGCGTTTTGAAGTTGAGAAAGGTTCAGTTAGGACTGTTACTAGATAAAAACATTTAATTTCTTCTAGTGGGAAAAAAACGGGCGGGAAGAGACAAGCTATTTGAAAACAGCGGAGGAGGTAAACGCGTCTCCCTACAGTTTGCCAACTCCGGGACACCGTGGAACTCCCACCCTGGCGCTGGCGCGGTGCCCGCTGGGAGTTGTAGTGCGGCTCTCGCTTTCCTTGCGGCGGTGTGGGCCCGGCGAGACTCGGTTTCCCGGCAGGCCGTGCGTCCAGGCTGCCTGCGGGACGGGAGCTGCCGCGCTGGCTACGAGAAGCTGTGAGAGAGTTGTCCAGTCACCGTTGGTTCCTGTCGTGATCATGGCCTCGTTCGTGACAGAAGTTTTGGCACACTCAGGGAGGCTGGAGAAGGAGGATCTGGGCACCCGGATCAGCCGCCTGACCCGGCGGGTGGAGGAGATCAAGGTGAGGGCTGGGCAGCTGTCGGCTGACTCGAAGGGGTCGCCGGGTCCGTGTGTGAGGGGACTGGAGAAAGCGGTGGGGGGCTAAGGGCAGACAGCGCGGGGACCGGCGCAGTGGGTCCTGTCGGGGAGATCCGGGTGTTGGGGCTAAGTGGGGAGCATGAGCAGAGGGCTGAGAAGCGTGTGGATTGAGGAGGGAGCTTGGAGGGGAGCCCAGACTGGGGTTGGTGACTGAGGAGGGGAGGAGGCCTAGGGCTGTGGGGAGGAAGAGGCGGTGGCTGGGGAGCGTTGGGGAGTGGGGTTAGATAGGGGAGGGGTGCGCTAGGGGGAGGAGGAGGAAGACTGGAGAGACGGCACAGCGGGAGGTTCAGCTGGAAGCACGGAGGTATTTAGGGAGCGAGCGTAGGAGAGAAATAGTGGACAGGGCCCCCTCGTCTCATATGTGAGTGTTTCTCTCTTCCATCCACTCTAATATTTGTTGATGAATATTATAATATAATAGCTCTGGGAGGATCTCACCACTCTCCTCCCGACATTAAAAGAAAAAAAACCCCCTCAATATATTTTTGAAACTCTTCTTCATGCCCAAGCCCTTGAGGCTGTGCTGTTATAAAACATGTCAGTGGTACATACATGGACTTTGCTGCCTTAGATTGATACAAAAACAAAAAGCACATAGCCACACACAATTTCACTTTGTACTAATATTGTTACCTTGCCAGTATTTGCCTACACTTTAGTTGCTTTCATTTAAAATTATGTATACCTAACTGCCTAAGTTTGGATTTAAGGGAGCAAGTTTGGAATGCACCATGAAGGCACAGGTATAGCTCTCTTTCTAACAACTCTTGATCTTATAAAAGTGATTTCCTAAGTTTTAAGTAGTTATATCACTGACATTTCTTCTTTAACATGGCTTTAGGATTTTTCACCACTTTTTAATGTGATGAAAAGAGGACAGGCTATTAAGCCACCCTAGCATGGCACTCAAGGCTCCGATGTGTTCTGGACTTATCCTACCTTTCATTTCACCAGTTTCCTTTACCAACTTGAATCTTGAGCCAGTTGAGAATTACTTTCTGTGCTCTAAGCAGACCCAGTTGTTTTTTTAAACTAGTTCCCAGATTTTGCTTATGTTGCTGTTTCTTTGTCTTTACCTTTACCTGTAGTATTTCTACTCATTTTTCAAGTTCCATTTCAAATGTAGTCTTCTACATAAAAAATATCCTTATTTTCTCTGAGGGGGAGGGAATCTCTTTCTCATTTGTGCTCCTGGAAGACTTTGCAATTCTGTTGGTG
>CM052438.1:108995743-109018099 GCA_028533085.1 Varecia variegata
AATCAAAGATAAAAATGGCAAGGCACTTTATGTTTTCTTACTGATATCACATTGCACATGAAAATATATGTGTGTGTGTACGTGAATTTGCCAGATACATACACATGCACATAATTGCTATGGACTAATTTGTGTCCCCCTCAAAATTCTTATGTTGAAGCCCTAACCCCCAATGTAACCATATTTGGATATACAGGCACATCTCATTTTATTGCATTTCGCTTTATCAGGCTTTGCAGATGCTACATTTTTTTGATTCTTCTGTTTTGTTTTTTTAAACAAATTGAAGGTTTGCAGCAACCATGCATTAAGCCAGTCTATTGGTGTCATTTTTCAATAGACATTTTGATAGAAAGGTAGTTCTATCAAAACATTGAAATTGTGCTTAACAGAAAAGTATTTTACATTGAGTCGTTTTTAAAAAAAAATGTTTAAATTTAAAACCTACAGAGAAGCCTGGCTAGCTCAATCAGTAGAGCACGGGCCTCTTAAAACCTACAGAGAGGTTCCATGTATCCTTCACCCAGTTTTTTCCAATGTTAACATCTTGCATAACTATAGTACAATATCAAAACCAGGAAATTGACATTGGTACAATTCACAGAGTTTTTTAGATTTTACCAGTTTTATATGCATTCATGTGTGTGTGTGTATATGTAGTTCTATGCAATTTTATCTTGTTTGATTCGTGTAACTACCACTATAATCAAGATATAGAACTATTCCATCACCACAAGGTTCCCTCATGCTGCCCCATTATAACCACACACCCCTGCTTCATTTTATAACTTTAAATTAATTAAAATTTAAAAAGTGTTTGTTTGTTAGTCACACTAGCCACATTTTAAGTGCTCAGTAGCAAAATATGGCTAGTGGCTACCATATTGGATAATGAAGGCCTAGATTTTAGACATTGTTAGGTATATCAAGGCTATGAGGTATGGTCACTTTCTTCTAAGGCTCATAACTCCCTAAGATCTTTCTTGGTGAATCAGAATTAGGTTCAAAACAGCTGGTCCTTTTAATGGTTCCTTTTCCTTCTACACTCTTTTTTATTTAAGTGATTTATAGGATATTCTAAATGTATCCTCAAAATGTGTTAGAAAAAAGCACCATAAGATATATTATAGAGGAGGTGTTAAAATACTCTGGTAGACTAGATATTATGTTTTAATGTAAGGTGCTTGTTGATATTTTACCTTGGATAAACACTCAGATCCTATGCAGAGATGAAAAAATGTGTTTATTCATTATTAAAGAAGTGGGATTTTAAACTAGTTTCAAATTAGAATGAAGAACTTCTGAGTACTTGTCATATAATCAGATCAGTAGCTTAACAGAAGATGATTATAATGTAGATGGCTTAATACCTTTATTGTTATAGAGTACAGGCAGTAATACAGTACAGACAATTCATTTGAGCAGTGAAAATAAAATAATAATAATTGTGTGTCATGCTTTGTCCCACGCAGTCAGTTGAGATGACTGTAGAATTATCTGTGCTGTTTTATTCCCCATCATCTTAAAAAATTCTAGAAAACTAGGAAACTGAATATATCAGGACTATGAATTGTTTCTTATTTAAAACCTTTTCTTTTGAATTCAGATTTGCCACTTGACACTGACCTAGAAAATGAAAAAACATCTATGATCATAGTGGCTGAGATGCTTGGTGATGTGATCTGGGAGGACTTATCTGAGTGCCTTATCAAAAACTGTTTGGTTTATTCTATTCCAACAAATAGCAGCAAGTTACAGCAATATGAAGAGGTAAAGAGTGGAGATATTACAGAAGGTTTTAAGACACTGTTAATTCCTGTTATCTTCTGTTTTTCCTTGGAGATATTTTGCTTTTTAGTTATACCTTTAGGAAAATTATTAATAAGAAATGGAAGCAAATTCCCTACAACTTCATTTTTGTCCTGGCTACCTACCTTTTTGATTGGGGAAGTTTGTTTTCTTATTAATTACATTTTCTTTATTGTTCTTTTATACTTGTATCCGCTATAGTAGCTACATGTGACATTTTACTTTTTTGCTTCTTTTTAATGTTTCCTTGAATACTAAAATTAATGTATTTATTTTAAAGGTCTTTCCACCTTTACTTAGTAGAGTCAGAAATTTCTGTTGAAGATATTCTTCCTAATGAATTTAAGGCTAGAAAAACATATAATATTTTTATACCTAGTAATTGATGGTCCGTTCTAAAACTTAAATAACCAGTTTGGTCCTTGTTCTTTTTCAGACATTGGATTTAAAATTTTAATATTGAAATAGAATGTATGTATATAATTCTTTTGTTTTTTTTCTTATATTTCTCAGATTATACAATCCACAGAAGAATTTGAAAATGCCCTGAAGGAGATGAGGTTTTTAAAAGGAGATACTACAGATTTGTTGAAATACGCCCGTAACATCAATTCTCATTTTGCTAACAAGAAGTGCCAGGATGTGATTGTGACGGCCAGAAACCTAATGACCTCTGAAATTCACAACACTGTGAAGGTACTAGGGCAGCGGTCCCCAACCTTTTTGGCACCAGGGACCAGTTTCACAAAGACAGTTTTTCCACAGATGTGGTATTGGGGGATGGTTTCGAGATGATTCAAGAGCATTATATTTATTGTGCAGTCAGACCTCTCTGTTAATGATAATCTGTATTTGCAGCTGCTCCCTAGTGCTAGCATCACCACCTCACCTCCACCTCAGATCATCAGGCATTAGATTCTCATAAGGAGCATGCAACCTAGATCCCGCGCATGCACAGTTACAGTAGGGTTTGCACTCCTACGAGCATCTAATACTGAGGCTTATTAGGAGGTGGAGCTTATACAGTGGTGCCAGTGATGGGGAACGGCTGTAAATACAGGTGAAGCTTCACTCACTCATCCTCCGCTCACCTCCTTCAGTGTGGTCCAGTTCCTAACAGGCCACAGACTGTACTAATCCACAGCCCCGGGGAGTTGGGGACCACAGTATTAAGGTTATGTTACATTGTATTTAGGAAGCAGCTCATTTTTGAGATGCATATGGTAAAGAGGAAGAGAGCCTGACAGTTGCTGAGCTCACTATTGAATTATTAATCTTCTGAACATTAGTTTTGTCTTCTTTAAAAATGGTCCTAATCATCACCTCTTTCATTTATAAATTGAAAAAGTCTACATAAATGTAATGGATTCCTAATATTGAAATTAGACAGTAGATTATTCTCATCTTTATTACTCGAGGCTTTAGTACACATTTTTGTGACAGGTAAACTTGAATTTTATTATGTCTAGAGATTATATCCTGTTGTGAAAATGTTGACTTCATCTCCTAGGCTGATAGAGGGACTAGTTTTGAAGCTAAAATAATAAAAAAAGTAAGCAAAAAGATAGGGTATAAATAATTACCCGTAAAGCAAGTGGACTAATTAATTTGTATTGAGGATAATTTACCCCTTTGACCTTAGATAATTCTGTGTATTTTCTTTTTGTTTTTCTTCATATCTTACATATATAAAATAATTTATATACCTTATATTTAATAAATTTAAGGTATTATTAATACTTCTATCACTGAGGGAACTAGGCTTTTTTTTCTTAATCCCTTCTTCTGCTGTTTTCCTTGGGGTATCCCATTATTGTATCTCAACAGAATATTTAGCCATTTGAAGTGCACAGATATTAACATATTTTGAAGTAAGTTTGGATTGTTGAGGGAGCTGAAATCTACTCAGTGCCAGGAACTGTGCTTTGGTTTCTTTTAACATAAATATTGCTTGATTATGTCACTCTTCTGCATAAAATCCAGTGGCTTCCCATCTAATTTAGAGAAAGACCAGTAGCCTTACAGTGGCCTACCAGGCTTTATCTGGTCTGCTTCCCATCGCCTCTCCGACTCCATCTCCTATTGCATTCTTCCCTCTC
The DNA here is from genome assembly GCA_028533085.1 of Varecia variegata. Taxonomy (NCBI): domain Eukaryota; kingdom Metazoa; phylum Chordata; class Mammalia; order Primates; family Lemuridae; genus Varecia; species Varecia variegata. Next base: position 108,999,652 of record CM052438.1, read on the forward strand.
TCTGTCCAGCCACCCTGGACTCATTGTTGTTCTTTGAATATGCTAGGTCCACTTGGTTGCAGAATCTCTGAACCTCTTGTTCCCTCTGCTTGGAACATTCTACATTAGAACAGGTACCCACATGACTTGGTTTTTAAAAAGTGCTTCTTGACCACTTTTTAAAAAATTGTAACCTCCCCCTATTTCCCTTACCCCTTCCTTGCTTTATTTTTCTTTGTTACTTATTATTAATATCAACTAACATTTTGTATGAATTATTTATTGTTTCTCCCTCTCTAGAAAGTAAGCTCCATGAGAGGAGGGTTTTTTTTTTTGTTTTTTTTTTTGATATTTTGTTTATTGTGGTTGTATCTCTAGCACCAAGAAAATAACCTGGTACTCTGGTACTTATTACTGTATACTCAGTGCTCAGGTGGTTACTGAGTACCTTTGGTAAATGAGTTAATATATATCTCACTTACCTCTATCCCAACTCCTTGATGTAAACAATATTATTACTGTATTCGTCTGTGACTCTGGGCTTAATCTTCTCACCTTGTTGACCTCATTTTCCTCTTCTATATTGTGAGAGAATTGAACTAGACAAATCTCTGAGCTCCCTACTCAAGTAGTTCTGACATTCTATAAAACCGCATTTTTCCTGAGTACCCAAATCCTAATGTAGCTTCCTCTAGGTCAGGGCTTCTCAGCAGTGGCACTGTTGACGTTTGGGACCAGGTAATTCTTTGCTGTTGGGGGCTATCTTATAGGATGTTTAGCAGCATCCCTGACCTCTATCCACTGGATGCCAGTAGTGCCTCTCTCAATTGTGACAACCAAAAATATCTTCAGGCATTGTCAAATGTCCCCTGGATGACAAAATCGTCCCTAGCTGAGAACCACTGCTCTGGATTCTAACCTGGTTTTTTTTCCTCTTAGCAATTAGGCCCTGGAATTAGATCTTCTAAACTGCCCAACTTTGAAAAGTTCGTTTTCCTTTTTCTAGAAACCATTTTCAGCTTCATTGCTTTTCTTAGTCTTTATGTCAATTCTCTTTATTCCCTTATGTATATTCATCATTTTCCCAAAAGATATATAAAGTTGTATTTTGTTTTTTGTTTTGCTTTTACATTTTGATTTGAGAGATGTCATATTAGATTTTACATTCTTCTATCTTGGTTTTCTTTTCCTTTCTCATGAAATCACTTTTTTGAATCATATGTATTCTGGGCCCACTGTTTTTCAGACAAAGATTAGCATTTTTAGTCTCATCTCTATAATTCCATTTTTTCATCAATATTCTAATCTTAGCCATAATTTTTGACTACCCAGTCCCTGACATTTGTATTCTCATTTAAACATCATACCAGCCCTGTGAAATAGATATTATTATACCATTTTACAGATTAGGAAACCAAGTCTGCTGACTTAAACATTTTTATTAGACTTTGAACCTTTTTCATCAGAAATTTTCCATCGAGGCCTAGGATTTGTAGAGTAGAGCTGCTATTTTTGCAGTGGGAGTAGGGAGCTTGCTGCTTCTACCTGCTTAATCTCTCTTTTTTTTTTCTACCCTCAGGCATCTTTGAGAAGCAAGATTTGAAAGCCATTATTAGTGCAGTTTATTCATTTTATAATGAGAAAACAGATCTAGAGAGGTTGATTGGCTTTATGAAAAGTTAGGGAAAAAAAATCACTGTTTCCAGATTTATGGCCTACTATTCCTTCAGTTAGTCCCAACTAAGTCTAGGAATTTTCGTTCTGTATAAATGTTAGGGAGACTTTTTTGGTTTTGGCTTGAAGTGTTTTTTTAAGGGGAGGATATGTTATTCTGAATGAGTTATTTCTTAGACTAAGCCAACACATGTGCCTGGTGCAAAATAATTTAATAATCTTGACATTGGAACACAAAATTATACTGTTCTAATAGTCTAGTCAGAGAAAGATGACTTTTTTGTTTGATTTTAAGAGAGAGAGTCTTGGTCTACCATTCAGGCTGGATTGCAGTGTTATACTCATAATTCACTGCAGTCTTGAACTCCTGAGTTCAAGCAGTCCTCCCACCACAGCCTCCTGAGCAGCTGGAAATACAGGCATGTGCCACCCATGCCTGGCTTATTTTTTTTTTTTTTTCATTGAGACAGGCTCTTGCTTTGTTACGTAGGCTGGTCTTGAACCTAAACTCCTGGCCTCAAGTGATCCTCCTGACTCTGCCTCTGGGTAGCTGGAATTACAGACATGAGCCACCTCACTTGGCTCTGAAAGATGATTTTTGAAGGTCTTTTCATGTACCTGAAATCTTAGGCCAGTGGCACAGCTTTGCTATTTAAACCAAGATTAAGAGTGTTTGGAAGAATTTCATAGTAAAGGGGATTGCTTATTTCTTACAATATGCTTTCATTCAAGATTGGGCAGTCAGTAAAATACTGTCGTATTTACTCAAATCTTTTAATTACTCTCTAGAGCTGTAGCTTTATCATCGTGGAAACAACTAGTATCTTATTCCTCATTGTATGTTTACATTTGAATTATTCTGAAAACAATACATTTTCTGTGTTTCTATGTTTGAATCTTAGATTACTCCTGATTCTAAGATAAGTGTGCCGGACTTACCCAGTCCTGATGAGGATAACAAGCTAAAAGTACAGAAAGCATCCATACCTCAGTACAATGAAGTGGTGAATTTAGAGTCTGAAAATACTTTGGACCAACATTCCTTTTCTTTGCCTGCATGCCGCATCAGCGAATCTGTGAAGAAATTAATGGAACTTGCCTATCAGACTTTACTAGAGGCAACGACCAGTAGTGATCAATGGTATGAATCCTGAGTTGTCTGAAAAGGGCAATGACTTAGTTAAATGCCTATCCAACTAGACATTTATTAAGAAAATTAGCTGGAATTCTTTGGGTTTTCTTATCCTATTAGTGAATTTTTTTCCCTAGAAAAACACAGTGTTTCACATAGATTTATATTGATCTCTGACTTTTATTTACAATAACATATAGATGTTAAAGCAAGGTATAAGAAGTAGATGCACTTACATGGATGGAAAAATGGGTTCCTTTGACAGTAAAAATTGTTGATCACTTTTTAACAAAAAGCTCTTTTTGTTTCATTTTTACTTATTGGAATTGAATGATATATGAGAAGCAAAGAACTTAGAATACTAGCTGGAAAATGATTAATACTCAAATGTTTTTTATTATTATTATTATTTTAGAGACTGGGTCTTGCTCTGTCACCCAGGCTGGAGTGCTATGGTGTGACCATAGCTTACTATTGCCTCAAACTCCTGGGCTCAAGGGATCCTCCTGCCTTAGCCTCCTGAGGAGCTAAGACCCTAGACACAGGCCACCACATCCAGCTAATTTTTTAAAATTATTTTTTGTAGAGACTGGGTTTCACTGTGTTGCCCAGGCTGGTCTTGAACTCCTGGCCTCAAGCAATCCTGCCTCAGCCTCCCAAAGCAGTGGGATTATGAATGAACCACCATGCCTGGCCTCAAATGTTTATTATTATTAGTGGTGGTGGTAATAGTAACAGTCATATCACCTGCTCCAGCTTGCTCTGTCTCTTTAGCTTAACATTCTTTTTATCTTTTGAAATCTAGGCCCTAATTAATTTATATTTTAAATGTTTATCTTTAAAACAGTAACAATTTGTTAGGCAGCCAAAGGTAGAAGGAAAAGAATGGAACATGCCAAAAGATCTGGCTTTACCCTTTCAAGATGACTTCTAATCTACATTGCATTCAGGTTACCTCAAACTCTATTCCATATCTTGTACTTGAATCTCTTTTTGTTTAATAAGCTCCTTCCCTTCTCCTAGACTGAATTGTGAAGAAAATAGTAGACTGTGGCCCAAGTTGATTGCAGAGCAGGTTTGCAAAAGCATCTTTAGTTTGAATCTCTGTTTAGCAGTTTTATACTTCCTATCCTCAGAGAAAAAAACAATTTCAGTTAGGGATTGACTTAATCAAATTGCATCTTTAAATGGGCTTCCAGAGTTTCAGTTTTTATCTCCCCATGCAAACAACCCCCTTTATTTTATTCTGCTCTACAAAGAACATGTTTACCAAGATACTTCTATGGCTTTAATGAATCACATTCACAAGTCCATCCCAGAGTTAATTACAAGTAGGAAGAAAAATAAATCCTTATAAAGGAAGTGCATAATCCTTTCACAAAATGAATATAGAAATAACTATTTCTTAACATGACATTCTCCTGAAATATACCAGGGCAGAAGGTAGAGATGTAGGGCAATCCTTCTTAAATTTTTTGAGAATGCAAACCTCCAAGTAGTATTTTTGTACGCTGAATATCTATGAACATTCTTTCCACTAGTTTTTAACAGGACAAACAAAACCACAACTACACTGCAACAATCCCCTTTTTCATTATCAAACCTGAAATAGAAACATATTCAGTAAAAATAAAATGAAATAATTTGATCAAGTATTATAGTAATCAGGTAATAACGGTGTTTTGGGTGGGGTATGACTTATTTTTCTAAATATTTGTGGAATTCCTATAAGCTTTCAAGGTGTATAGTTTAAAATATTCTTATGTAGAGGTAAGTTACACAAACCTTATATTTGCTCTTTTAAAGTGCATTTTAGTAATAATCTTTAGGTGTTTTAAGGCTAGATTTAAAGGGCAAAAAATCTTGAGAGCTAGAGTCTATCCTAGAAATGTTGATTCATCTCCTTGCATTGGGGTAAGAAGGAGAAAAGGTGAAAGCTGAAAGTCAGATTGATTCTAAAAGAACCAAGTGAGTGCTTTTATTGATACCTTGCCCTTTGCAGAGTGCATCAGTGGGTAGGTGACATTTGCTTGAGGCTTAGTTAGATTTGTTACTGAAGGGATACTCTCGGTACTGGCAGAACAGAAATTGATAAATGGAAAAGAGGCTTTGGTTGAATGCTGCTATTCTTAAAATTATTAATGGATCCCAGTTTTTAGAACTGCAGTCTAGTTAGTAAATACTGGTTGAGAATATATTTCTATCAAGATTAATGGTGTTTTCTGATAGTGATCAAGGCAAGTATTCTCTGCAACTGTAGTTTTAGCTGACTCTAACTGAAGGTACACTTAATTTGAATTTTTTTTCCTTATTTTCAGTATATCTTTATGCATGTCTGTTAAATTTATGTTTTCCTTTTAGTGCTGTTCAACTTTTCTATTCAGTGAGGAATATCTTCCATTTGTTCCATGATGTTGTACCGACATATCACAAGTAAGTGCTACTGTGTCTCATTTCTATATGTCTAAAATGTTTGTAATTTAAGTTAAAACCAGTAATTTTATATTCTCCCCAAAGAGATTTTGGTTACTAAAATTCACAATAAAATGCAACAAACCATTTAAAAACACATATTCATAGGACTTGGTCATTCATTACTAAATTAATAAGGATACCATAATCTTGCGATATAGTGAGTGATGCAAATTTAAAAACTCAAAAGAACTTTACCCTGTTTTGTTGCTGGGTATTTTCAGAAGTACATTACTTTACTTGGTTACAAAACAAAAAGGGCATCACTTCATACTGCTATCCAGTAAACATACCATATTTTCCCTTGGTATTCATAGCTCTGCAGACTTAATACCACAAGAGTTTGCTATTTAACTGTCAAGTATGCTCAGCTACTCTTCCTAGCTATTTTAGGCAGTATTTACCTGACATCTTGGGTTTTAAAAGCTTTTTTTAGGCTGGGTGCCGTGGCTCACACCTATAATCCTAGCACTCTGGGAGGCCGAGGCGGGTGGATCACTCGAGATCAGGAGTTCAATACCAGCCTGAGCAAGAACGAGACCCTGTCTCTACTAAAAATAGAAAGAAATTAGTGGGCTAACTAAAAACATATAGAAAAAATTAGCCGGGCATGGTGGCACATGCCTGTAGTCCCAGCTAATCGGGAGGCTGAGGCAGAAGGATTGCTTGAGCCCAGGAGTTTGAGGTTGCTGTGAGCTAGGCTGACACCATGGCACTCTAGCCCAGGCAAGAGAGTGAGACTCTGTCTCAGAAAAAAAAAAAAAGTGTTTTTTTAGTGTTAATCTGAAAAGTTATTCAACTCTAAGTCTCTAGGAGTTTCCTTTGTTATTTGAATTAATTATAGGTTAAAAACATTAACCTATAAATGTTTTTGATATTATGTCAGCAGAGCTATTCCTTAGCCAAGGACTCTGCTTTCAAAGATAAAAATCAGTTTATTATTTGAAGTATTTTTTAGTTCAGATTTTTGAACAATTGAGATGTTTTTAACTAGGCCCACCTGTTGTTTTTACTGTAAAAGAACTTATTTATTGTGAACCTCATTGTTTTTATTTGTATTCATTCTCTTTGCTGCGTTTTAAAATTTTTATTTCATTTTCTACTTAAGTAAAGGAAAAGAGAAAACATATTTGGGTCAGCCAACAGCTTTGTCCTTGGGGATTCAGGGACATTAGGCTTAGAAGTTTTTATGGCTCAGAAACATTTTTCACACTGTTGTGGAATTAGATTTGCATCTTTCTACTTTGTATGATCTCAGGACTTGTACTAGACCAAAAGTTCACAAACTTTAGTGTGCATTAGAATCACCTGGAAGCCTTGTTAAAACACTGATTGCTGGATCCATGCCCAAGTTTCTGATTCAGTAGGTCTGGGATGGGGCTTGAATTTTTAACAAATTGCCAGGTGATGCTGATGTTGCTTGTCTGGGGACCACACTTTGAGAACCACTGTCCTTAAATAATGGTTCTCAGCTTTGGCAGTATTTTAGAATCACTTAGGAACCTTTAAAAACAAACACATTTGCCTACACCCTTCTCCTAGAGCTTTTGATTTATAGGTCTAGTGTAAGACCCAGGTATGTGTATATTTTTAAAGCGCCACAAATGATTCTGATGTGTAGCCCAAAATGAGGACAGCTATCTTAGATTATTGGGTTTCTGCCTTGTATATCCTACTCTGACTTTGAATCAGCAAATTAGAAAGTGTTATTTGAATGACTGTTAATGGATAAATAGTAGAAATATAAGATAAGGTTTCTTCCCAAGCTGGGTAGATAGACACTGTATGTGTGGAAGAATTAAAGCTGTGATTTTTCAATCTTCGATGAAAATTCATATCACCTGGGAAGATTTTAAAAAGTATAAATACCCTAGTTTCACACTCAGGGGTTGTGACTTAATTTGTTTAGGGTGAAGTCTAAACATCTGTATATTAAAATTTCCCAGTTACCTCTAATCTGTAGTCAGCTTTGAAAACTAGTGAATTAGAAAGTAGTTAAATGTTTCATTATATAAATGAAATAGGAATTTGGAGAAACCTATATTTCCACAGACATATCAGTGTAAAATTTAAAGGGAATTATGATGCACAACTCTGCTATGTTTCCAGTACAGAGTTGACTCAGGTAAACATCTTGATTCCCTTAATCTTTCATTAATCACTGGGATAGTTTTATAGGCTAAGATCCCATTCAGGCAGAACAACCTCACTCTGATTGGGAGTGGGAGTGATGAGATTGCATCTTGTTATGTACAGCATTTACAAAGTAGACAATTATTAAAGACTAGAAGTACATTAGAGGAAACTTCAATAATTAGGTGGTTTCTTTCTTTTTCTACCCTTCCTCCTGGCCTAGGGAGAACCTTCAAAAACTGCCCCAGTTGGCTGCCATTCACCACAACAATTGTATGTATATTGCTCACCACTTGCTGACTCTTGGGCATCAGTTCAGATTACGTCTTGCCCCCATTCTTTGTGATGGCACTACTACTTTTGTGGATCTTGTACCTGGCTTCAGGAGACTTGGTAATTGATACCTTAAATGTGGGAAAATATGGATCATGGAGCTTGTCAGCCTAGTATCTTTGTAATTTTTGAATGAGAGAGATAGGTAGGAATTAGATGGCAGTCCTGAGCTGTATTGGAGATTGGGAGGGCATTTAATTTGCAAGTGTTCCCACTTATTGAATTTTATAAAGTGTATGTAGTCTTTGCGGAAGCATTACTTTTTCATGACATGATTTCATGGTACATTAGAGTTCTAAACTGCATTGCTGCTGTGCACTGAATTCACCAAATCAGAATTATGTCAGTAGAATGACACATAACAAGATTTGTATTGTGACAATTCTATTAACATTGTTGGTAGGAGCTCACTAATGTCAGTCTTGGTTCTTTTGCAAAACCCTAAGTTGGCTCCCCCCTCCTACACCTCCCTTAGTTTTACTTGGGATTATTATAAGTCAAAAGAAATGAAACGTTGGGTAAATCAATATGTTTATTTTAATGATAGCCTAAGAAAAGCAGAGAATCTATATGGTTCCCTTAGCTTTTCAATTCCCGACTTTTCCCTTAGGTGGTATAGATATATCAGAATAATAAGTAGCTCCTTTTTCTATATAAGTAATTTTTCTTAGCTGACTCTGACTCTAGGCAAACTATTGGGAAAGATTTATTATCCTGAGGGTGGGGTTAGAGGGACTGGCTAATGTTTTAGAAGTGATTGTTTCTAGTATCCTTAGGGCAGCTTTATGACATTATCTAGCAATTATTTTTATATAGGCAGAGCAGTCTCTCCTCTTACATCCAGGTTTTGTGGTGTGTAATGGAATGGCTTTTAGAATTCTTTATTCTGTTTTCCCATTATAGGGACAGAGTGTTTTTTGGCTCAAATGCGGGCACAGAAAGGTGAACTTCTGGAGAGATTATCAAGTGCTAGGAACTTTGCAAATATGGATGATGAAGAGAATTATTCTGCAGCAAGTAAAGCGATCCGGCAGGTGGGAGGCTGTTGATAGTGCTGGAATTTATACTCTATCCTTAGATGCCCTTTTTTTTTTTTTTTTTAAAGCAGCAAAGAATAGGTAACAAGTAGCTCAGTTGGTTTCCCCACCTCCACTCCCTTTGGAAAATCCAGATACCTTTTACAGTCATATTTAAGAACTTTTCCTTTCCCTGTCCCACCAAGGCAACAGGAAGCTATCTTTCCATTGACCCAATAATGTGACTAGTTATCTATTAAGTCTGTTGTAGCAAATAGTTGATTCATGAACTTAGATTTGGGAAATTTGAAATTGGCTTTTATCTTAATGCCTTTCTCTCTTAAGTGATTATCTTTTTAGTGCAGTTTCCCTATCCTCAGGATGAGTATTTCATCTATCAGGGATATCACTAAGGTTAAATATTCAAGAAGCATATATTCTTGATTACTTTACCTCACCTTTGTATAATGCCTCTTTCCCCATTCACACACAAATCTGGAATGTAAATCTGGAAAATGTGAGTTGTCGCAACAATCTTTCTTTCCTGTAAATAGCTATATTCTTCTTGCAGGTACTGCACCAACTGAAGAGACTTGGAATTGTGTGGCAGGATGTCCTGCCAGTGAATATTTATTGCAAGGCTATGGGGACTTTACTCAATACAGCAATTTCTGAAATCATTGGCAGAATCACTGCCCTAGAGGTAAGGGCTTTGAGATGCTACACCAGACATGAGATGCAATTCTTGTCCCAGATTGTGACTTTACTAAGAAAATGTTGTTGAAGTCTCATTTCTAGTCAACACAGATGGTAGAAGAAATTGTTCATGTTTCATGTCTAACTCATGCTGTTATATATTTTTTTAGTTTTGTCTTAGTTCTGTTTTGCTGGAAACTTAATCTCTTTTATACCTCTATGTAAGAAAGTAGTATTGCACTGTCTCTCAACTTAGCATGTGTAAATTATGAATGAGGAAGTTGGAAACTGGGCAGTGGTCCTGAGGCATATAGTGAGAAGTCATTTAATTTGCAAGTGAACTCAATAATTTCATTTAGTAAAGCAAATGCAATGTTGTGCTGGTACCACTTTTCTAACATATTGTTGCAGTTGAGATTATATGTGTGATCCTAAAGGAAAATTGTCTGGACTTGGCCCGCTGATGCCTCTAAAGCATAGGTTGTCTAAACCCTTATTTGTAATAACATCCCCTGCTTTGCAACAAGCTGTGCCACATTCTACTGGAGAAATGGGCTCTCTCATGTAGCCCAACTAAATTACTGACAATCTGTTGAAACATATTTTGTGTCATTCTAGCATTAGGAATATTGTCAGAGAACTGATGAAATCTAGTGTCTAGGCTGGGCGCAGTGGCTCACACCTGTTAATCCCAGCACTTTGGGAGGTCAAGGCAGGAGGATTGCTTGAGGCCAGAAGTTTGAGACAATCCTAGGCAACACAGTGAGACCCCATCTCTACAAAAAATTAAAAAAAAAAAACAAAAAACCATTTAGCCAAGTGTATTGGCTCATGCCCATAGTCCCAGCTACTCGGGAAGCTGAGGCAGGAGGATTGCTTGAGCCTGGGAATTTGAGGTTACAGGGAGCTATGATTAGGCTGCTGCACTCTAGCCTGCGAGACAGTGTCTCTAAAAAAAAAAAAAGCTTGTGTCTAGTAATGTGTACTAAATTGGTTAGAAAACATATTGCTGTAGCTGACCCACCTGGACAACATGCATCAAACATCTGCTGCCCTCTCCCCATTACTAAGCTGGCCCAGTTCTATTCTGTTGTGTTTCCTTTGCACAAAAACTAGGACATCTCTACTGAAGATGGCGATAGATTGTATTCCTTATGCAAAACAGTAGTGGATGAAGGACCCCACATATTTGCACCTTTATCTGAAGAAAGCATGAACAAGAAATATCAAGAAGAGGTTCCAGTCTATGTGCCAAAATGGATGTCATTCAAAGAATTGATGATGATGTTACAAGCCAGCTTGCAAGAAATCGGGGATCGGTGCGTGTAACCCTTTTATAGACGCTTATATCTCTCCATAGTACAAAAGAGTACTATTGGTTAGGAGTGCTTTTCTGTTTCTTACTGTTACTCAGAAACAGGTTTCATATTGAGTAGCAGTAGTTGCAGCCTTTTCCTGATTTATCGTAGTGTACCACTTTCTCATATTTGATAACATAAGACTTCTCATTCATATTATTTTGGTCTTGAACATGTGGTTTTGATATTCTGTACAAATGATCTGGCATTTGTAAGAATTACAGCCTTCTGACACCTGGATGGAAATTGTTGTTTGGCAACAATGGATGCATTGGATGCATTTTAAGAATGACGTTGATACGTTAACAGACAAGTGACTTTTGTCTGTCTGAAATATTCAGCATCAAACTATTGTTTGATTGACCAGCAGTCTTCCTGGTCAGTTAATGTTGCTGTGCCCACTAATTGTATGCTATATCATATCATAGTGTGCAGAGGCCATTGGTACTGTATAAAACAGAATAGATGGGAGTTAGTAACACTCATGGATGCTTTTATGTTGTCTTGGTAGATTATTGATCAATATGCATACCTTGCATAGGGAACTCCCTGTAGAGGCCGTAAGGTCCATCTCCATCCCTATGGCTACTTGTCTATCTGTTTTAACTAGGTTCACTACAGACATCCAGTTATATTAGACCAGGTGTCCTAGATGTATCTGAGTTGTCTGCTGCAACTGTTCATTTGTGTAACAATGTAAATGAGATTTCTGATTGAAAAAAATCACATCAAAATATCTCTAATCACATTTAGTACAAAGTTTTGATTTATTCATTTGTTATTTATATCTCCTTAGTGGGTAAAAAACATGTCTTTAGGTAATAGGTTCCGGGGGGTAGGCAGCAGATAAGAATTTTTCTTTCTGCTGTTAAAGGGCCTTCTTGCAGCCTATAAATGATCATTAATTCCTTGTTATGAGAAAAATTACAATAGTGATATATCTCAACTTCTTTTCTCTGCCTAGGAAAATTTTTTTCTCTCAGAGATTTTAGTAAATGTAAGGCTATTATCTAATTGAGAAAATTTTTTTACCAAAGAAGCTATTTCTAGACATGTAATTTAAACATTTTAAAGTTATAAAATATACATATGAAGGAATACAGCATATGTAATATATATTCACAGTTTAAAGAAAAAGAATAAATGTTCACATACCTATTACCCAACTTAAGAAAAATAATACCAGTACCTTTGAAAACTCCTCTGTACCCTTCTCCAAATGCTCTCCATGAGGGGTAACCACTATCTTGAATTTTATGTTATTTCCTTGCCTTTCTTTTTATAATCTTACCACATTTACACGTATTACTAAACAATATAAAGTTTAGACTTGCCTGTTTTTGAACTATCTGTAAGTGGAATCTTCTGTCATTTGTTTCTTTTATTCAATATTATGTTTTTGAAATCCATTCATGATGGTATATATAGCTGCAGTTCATTTTCACTATTGTGTCATATTCCATTGTACAAATATTTCATAGTTTATTTGTCCTGTTGAGTCACATTTTCACTAGTATTTGGAATTATCAGACTTGAAAATTTTTGCTAATCTAGTTGGTATGAAATGATAGCTCATTGTCATTTTAATTTGCATATCTATAAATTTTAATGAGGTTGAACATCTTTTCATTGGTCATTCATATTTCTTCCATTGTAAAATGCCTATTTTTTTTTTTTTTGCCCTTTAATCTAATAGGTTGTTTATGGTTTCATTATAGATTCATGGGAGTTCTTTATATGTTTTTTAGACCAGTCCTTTGCCAGTTAAAATTTGTTGCCTGTGATTCACTTTTTAATATAGTTACAGAGCCTAAGGCATGAGAGTGTGTATGGTCATGATTATTAAGTTCAGAGAGGGCTTAGTGAGTATAAGAATAAGGCAGAACAGTCTCATCTTCCTCACTTGGTCTCTTCATCTAGTTATGCTGATACCAGATGTAGCCAGTGAGCAAAGAAGTCAAAGGTAGTGAAGGGTAGGAAATATGCCCAGGATTTAATTTCTGTTTAAAACAAATAAGCATTTGGATCAAATAAGCAAATTTTAAGTCCTGCTTGTACTTCAGAGACCTAATAAGAAAATGAATTCTCTCTTTTGTTTTGCAGGTGGGCAGATGGAAAAGGGCCTCTGGCAACTGCATTCTCTTCCAGTGAAGTAAAAGCTTTAATTCGTGCCTTGTTCCAGAACACAGAAAGAAGAGCAGCTGCCCTTGCTAAGATTAAATAGCTCCATCTTCTTGAGAAAGCTATGACTTCTTGACTATGTGGATTCCTCCTTTGGCATAATTACCCCCTTAAAGACTTCTTGGAATCACCCACAGGTTTTGGTGAACCAGTATATCATGGAAGTTTGACTTGACAAAAAAACATCTTACCTCTTGGCCTGTATGAGGCTTTGTGTAAGAATTGGATATTAAGATAAGTTGTCTAGTAAAGCACCTCAATTCATTGACATTCTAGCCACCCTCTTGATTAGATGCGAAACTGTCAGGCAGCATTATTTCATGCTGCTTCCAGCACCCCCTGGGAACTATGTACATTGTAAATGTAGGCCCTGGCTTTGGAGCAAGGAATCTGGGAGATTCCAAGAGTCAGGGTAGAGAATTTGTGAGCAAATGGGAAATATTTTTTGGGGGGGTGGAGGTGGAAAGTAGGGATACCATATTTAGCCTTGTGGGAATTATGGAGACTTCTTGTAATATTTTTTCTTTCCAATAAATAATGCTTTTTAGAGTTAAGAGTGACTGTCTTTAATAACATGGGAGCTTTGACAAAAGAGACCAACAAGTTATCTTCCTTTCTATGTCATTCTTTGTGTTGAAGTATATGACACTCATAGAATACTCACTAACTTACCTCCTTTCTTTATAACACTACCTGGTAATTTCTTAGAATTCGTAGGACTTTCTATAATTATAAATTGTTTGCACTTTTTGCTATTTCAACTTAATTTTATATTCTTGGTTGGACTTTTTCCACCTTCTCAAGTTCTACTGTTTCTACATGTTGTCAAATGGCAAAGTTTTTGATTGCTGAAGTTCCTTTGGAAAGTATGTGCTATGAGATGCTAATTCTGGGCTCTATAGCCTAATCCTTTGTTTGGTGGACCTAAGTAATCCTTCAGCTCAACTTTTGGTAATTTTAACTCTTTGCAGCCATTGGAGGAACTTAAGGTTATCTTGGACTTCTCTAGGACTCTGGATTGTATATCTTCATACTAAAATATAGTTTCCTCTCCAGAAAAGAGGGTTAGAGGTGTTTGATCTTTATGTGCTTTTGAGGCAGGTGCTGTCTGAAGGAAGTTGCTAGTACAATGGGAGTGCTTCCTTACTCCTTAGTTTCCTAATCCCGTACACACATAGAACAAATTGTTTTTCCTCCTGCCTTCCAGTATTCTCTGCCTTCACCCTCTTGGTCTTAGTTCTGGCTCAGCACCTTTAATTAAGTCATTCTGGTTGCTTAGTCTTTCTTTTTCCAATTTGAGTGTCATAGAAGAATTATTAAGAAAAAAGACTGGTTTTCTTTTTATAACAGGACTCAGCTGTGGTTAACAATAAGCTATTTGTCTATGTTCTGCATGTCCTACTATGAGAACTCCGAAAAGAATTGTCTGAACCAGCTTTGGGTTTTTTTTTTTTTTTTTTTTTGAGAACAAAGGACTTGGCTTTCTTAAGAGAGCAGGAAGGGGCCCTTTTCACAGGTGAAGAAAATATCCAGTTTTGAAAATTCACATAATTTCAGGTAGCATTACTTTTCTCAGCAATTGACAGAATGGGGAACTAAGGGCAGAACTGAAATAAATGCATCACAGGCCTATTACATAGAACAGCAGATTTCTTTTGTTCATAGAAGCTATTCCTGTTGCTTGACAGGTATAGCAATTTGGAGGTGGGATCTCTTGTAACTGAAAAGCATGCTCTTCACTCCTCCCCTCCCCACAGTAACACAGAAAACTGCATTGCAGTTCTTAGGCTGTGTAGGTGCAGTCCCTTGGAACTATTTCCCCTAATGAATAGTTTATATACTACAGCACACAGTGCAGGCAGACTCCATCCTCTTCCCTGGCCAAGGCAATTGATAGTGGAAGATTAAGTGGATGTTCATTCTGGTTAGGGATGAATCATCTGATTGAACATGTGGGAGTTGGGTCTGGCAGCTCTTACAAGACCTTTGAGGGTACCTGTTCTGATTGGGAACCTGACTTGGGATGGGAGTAGAACCTTCTTCCTTTAGAAAGAGTGTGTAGATTATGGGAGAAAGGGAACTGTAAGGCTTGAATTATTCAGTGGATCTGTAGGCCAAGTAGTAGAAACCCCTTCTCAAATAGCAATCAGAACTATGTAAATGAGTTTGAGAAATGAAATTCAAGAAATATGTCCCAAGATGGGAAAAAAAAAGAAAGTTTTTATTAAAAAGGCAAGTCTGCAAACAGCTTAAATCTGTGAGATTACTGATAATGGCTCCTGTTTCTATGTGGGTCCTGAATTGTTGGTGACCTGTTTCATGATCAGTTTTGCAAAAGCGTTTCTCTCTGAAATGGAGATCCTCCAGATGGCACTCTTTCCTTAGCCTGGGAGCACGGTAGGGCATCTAGACCCGATCTGTGGAAATGGAAGCCGGAGAACCTGTCCATTTTACCCTGAGCTTACATTTTGGTCTGCTCTGGAAAGGTCATCCAGACTCTGAACAACATCTATACTTTAAGCTGCAGCACACTGCTGAACAATCACTTGTCAGTAAATCAAACAGTATTTTCTTTGATGAATAACGCTGTTAAAGGAGATGTGGATAATCCCTTTCCCATGCTATCACTTAAGGCAATGATTCCTGGGTTTTTGTGGGGTTTTATTCTATTGTTTATCTGAATTCCCAAGATTTTGTCTCTATTCTGAAAGTACTGGGTGGTATACACAACTACACACACACACACACACACACACACACACCCAATCCGCACACCCAAGGGTATTTTTGTAATCATAAGAAAATTGGCCCAAAGAAGTAGTATGTTCAAGCTCCATGGCTAGTTTGTGCCATAGATAAATGAAGGTGCATGTAGGAGTAACTTCTGAACTATGGGAGAGAGGTGTAAATGCAGGAAGGGATAAGCCTGTTGGAAATTGCCTCGGACAAAAAAAAAGTTTTGGCATGAAGTAGCTCTAAATTCGATTTTGGTGCCCACAGTCTTCCTAATCATAAAAATGATTTTGAACATTTGTCTTGAGATAACTTCCTCCTAAATCTATATATTTTGCCAAAGCCTAAAATTTCCTAAAAACTACAAAGCCCCAGGTTTGAGAGGTTTTCCAATCATTGTATGGTTTAGGCAGAAATGCCTCACTTTGTTGTGAGGAGTTTGGTTAAGAATTTTGTGATATCACAAGCTGTAACTGGATATAGCCTTAGATTTCTCAAAACCAAGTTATGAAATCTCTCCCTAGAAGTTGGGGAGGAGGGCAGTAATTCTGATGAGCTATGTATAAGTTCTTCACTCCTCTTCAGGAATTAGATGCCCCAGTTTTTTTGTTTAGCACAAACAGTAGGGTGGGAGTAGATGCTAGCTACTCCAGGTACGAAGAAAAGCCAAGGCCAAAGTCACCTACCCCCTCCCTCGCCACAGGCTTCTAAGTAGCTCTAAAACTTTCTATATTCCTTCCACTCATATTTATTGGGTGCCAGACATTATTCTAGTCACTGAACAACGACAAAACCACAAAACAAAAATTCCCTGTCCCTTTGGTAATTTAAATTCTAGTGAAAAAAGATAATACATATAAAATGAGTCAATAATATAGTATGTTTGAAGATGATAAGTGCTAGGGAAAAAATTACTTGGGGTGATGAGAATTAGGAGTTCCAGAGAAGAGGGATAGAGGGTGAGCTGCAGTTCTCAATAGCATGGTCAGCGGGCGTCTCCTTGAGAAGGTGAGGAAGGTCCATGGATATGTGGGTGGAGACGACTCTAAGCAGAGAGACCAGCTTTGCAAAGGCCTAAGGTGGGAGGAGCATGCCTGCTAGAGAAGTAACAGGAGAGGGGGGCAAGGTTGTAGGCCAGCATAAGGATTATAGGTTTTTGTTTTTACTCTGAGTCAAATGGTAAACACTTAGTTCCTTAAAAAAAAAAAAAAAAAAAAAAACTCTTAAAAAATAGAAACATATAAAAGTAGAGAAAATAGTATGGCGAACCCCTGTGTACCCATCACTCAGCTTCACCAATTATCATCACTTGGCCAGTCTTGCTTCATCTATGCCCCTCCTCCCTCCCTCCCTGCCCACATTCCAACGCACACTGGAATGTTGAAGCAAATGGCAGGCATTGTGTTTCAAACTCAGGGCTCATTCCATAGTCTGTGCATTTTGTTTCTTCGGAAGCTTTCTCTCGTTGCATCCTTCTTTCAGCTCTTATCATTCCTGTCGCCTCTGCCCCCAGGAGCTGTCCTTTAGCTGCCTGCCTCCCTCCTCTTTCCCCCAACCTCACTTCTCTATTCAGATTCACCCTAATATATCCATTCCACTCCCATCCCCTGAACACTTGATATTAAATAGCAAACACCTCAAAAGCAGCTGACAAGTGACTCATGCCTCCACTTCCCCTTTGTCTCCTCCTCCCCTATTGCAAAACCACTTACTCCAGCTAACCCAATCCCATAGTTTCTGGGTGTTTAAAAGGTGCATGGAAGACTTTCCTCTTGCTGATTATTTGATCAGAGAGGATAAGGATATCCCTTTTCCCCTTAGAACCACATTCTCCTGGGTTACTTTCACAGGGAATCCAGAAGACACGGTTACCCAGCTCCACCTACTGAGTCCTAGCACTGGATGGCAGTTGGAGTCTGGGACTGGCTTGGTTTAAGGCAGGGCCACCTCTTCCCTAAGCTTTGAATGTAGTGGTGGGGAGTGGAGTAGCCGCTGCTGGCTTCTGTCTCCCATTCCCCATTCCTTACTTTAGAAATGCTGCTTTTAGGTAGTTCATTTTCCCATCAGCCAGGAAGGACGTGTTGAGGTTGGCAGACCCCATCAAGGACAATAACTACCATGGCTTCTAGCACTTTGATGAAACCTCAGATGCATGGCCTCCTGGCCAGGTGTCTGCGGTTTCATATTTTTGGAGCATTCATTTTTATTTCTGAGGGTGGCAGCTTTGTATAAGTTTGCTGTGGCTGAACCAAGAAAGAAGGCATATCCTGATTTCTATGGAAATTATGATTCTATGAAAGATTTTGAGGAGATGAGGAAGGCTGGTATCTTTCAGAGTGCAAAGTGATTTTGGAATATAAAAAATTTCTTTAGGTTGATTTACATAGAAGTTTGTCACTGGTCTGTGTTCCTGAGCTATGAATACTTGGGCTGAGGAATAGTTTCTCTTGGTAAGTAAATAATTAACAAATAAAAAAAAAGAAATGCTGCTTTTAAAAGAACAGTAATCATTTTCATTTGCATGAAGGGCTCTATTTATGCTCGATCACCATGTAGTATGATAAAAATTGTGGAGGCCGGGCGTGGTGGCTCACACCTGTAATCCTAGGTCTCTGGGAGGCCAAGGCGGGTGGATCGTTTGAGCTCAGGAATTCGAGACCAGCCTGAGCAAGAGCGAGACCCCATCTCTACTAAAAATAGAAAGAAATTATATGGATAACTAAAAATATATACAGAAAAAA
>CM052438.1:109018599-109060190 GCA_028533085.1 Varecia variegata
TTAACCAAAACAACCAATTTCCCCACAATTCTGGACAAATAGGGCTTTATTGTATGACTTTATTATTATTGTTACTGGAAGTGGTTTTCCCTTTGGTTTTATTATTTTTGAGTGAATGTTGAAGGGTTTAAGTAACAAGAATTTTTTTTTTTTAACTAGGCCATAAAAAAAGAGGTACACTTTTTTTCTCAAGGTCTATATGAGTGTCTACAGCCAGGTGAGGTGGTGAGAGGTGGGTCCTGGGGACTGTTTAACAGACCCTCCCCTCCGCACCCAAGTCTGGCAGGAGAAATGAAGGAGAGGGACTTCTGAGCATAAGGCTGAGGTCTCCAGTCAGAGACACAGACAAACAGGGCAAGTGTGTGATAAATTCAGTGGGACACAAAGAACTGAGAAAGGAAGCATTCACCTTAACATGCACAAAATCCCATAGAGGGTGTGGCAACATCAGGCTAGTGTGCATTTCATAGTTATTTTACTAAAGTGACTCATGCTCATTATCATCAGTATTTGGTGGGTGGTCGGAGTTTGCGTTGGTGACTGTGCCTGGTTGTGAGGGGCCGTGTGGGGCCTGGATCTGCATAAGCCAAAGACTCTATGTTTTCACATTTAACCCTAAGAATACCTCTGTGAGGAAGTTATTATTCATCCCTGTTTTACAGATGAGAAATCAAGGCACAAAGAGGTTAAGGGTCTTGACGGAGGACACATAATGGGTAACAGCAAAATTAGGGTCTCAGCTCAGGTTTTTTCGCTTCTAGAAAGGGTGCTCTTTTTGTTGTTCTCTCAAAAAGTCCTCCTCATCCAGGGGTCTTTCTGCCTCTTGTCTATCTCCAGATACATTATTTTGCTGGGCTGCTGTAACAAAATAACACAGGCTGGGTGGCTTAAGTCACACATTGATTGTCTCACAGTTCTGGAGGCTGCAAGTCCAAAGTCAGGGTCTCTGCAGGGTTGGTTCCTTTTGAATGCTCTGAGGGAAGGATCTGTTACAGGCCTCTCTTTTTTTTTTGCCTTATAGATGTTCATCTTCTCTTTGTGTCTTTTCACATGGTCTTCTCTGTGTGTGTGTCTCTGTGTCCAAATTTCCCCTTGTTGTAAGAATACCAGTGACATTGGATTTGGGCCCATCCTAGTGGCCCTTTTGTTTTAACCTTGATTACCTCTGTAAAGAGGTAAAGCTCCAAAGAAGGAGCTACTCAATTGAGGACTTCAACATATGAATTTTGAGGGGACACAATTCAACCCATAATACCAAACAAATCTCCTACAGGTCACACACCCCAGCAGCTGTGCTATAGACACTGTGTTTACAATGACGAGATTTTTCCTATTGCCTCTTACTGTCTTTGTCCATTTTATTTAATCTGTTAACTAACAGCCTTGAGTATAGTCACCTTCAAAGAGGGCCTGCTCACTGGAGTGAGCTTCAGGTCAATAAAGCGTTCAGTGGGCTCTAATTTAATTAGCCAAGTTACCGTGACAGCTGCTTTGTCACTCTGATTTACACACTGGCAGGGAGCAGAGACAAGACTGGCAGAGCTCATTGTTCATTCCAGGCATCACTGATTCAGCCATAGGTCTTAGGAACTTTGCTTCTGTTCTGGCAGGAAAAGAGAGGGAAGCTGAAGGGGCATTTAGGATTTTCTATCCTGGATATGTCTTTTGAAATTAAATGGAAACCAGAGTAAGAGTCAAGGCCCTGCAGCTTCATTCCCCTCCTTCCTCATCTTGCCACATACCAACCCAGCTATCCCATAATTTCAAAGGGTCTCGAAAATCCCCTTCGCCACAGACCTTCATAGCCTGTTCACTGGGTTTGTCAGCTGCTCTCACCCCACCCATCTAAGCCGACATGGTTCCTTAAACCTCTCCCTGCCTCCTGCTTCTGAACACCAGTCCTGGACTCACCCCTCACTCCCAGGACCACTGACCTTATAAACCTCTCACTGTTCTTCCCCCGTCTGTGGGAACCAGCTGTGGGAAGGGGAGAGAGCTCTACATTTGCAGTCAGAAGAACTGGATTTCATTTAGGCCCTGTCACCTACAGACCAGTGTGAACTTGGGCTAACCATTTAGCTTCTCTGCTCTTAGGGTGGTCACTAATCAAATGGAGATAGAAATCTCTGGCTTTCTTACCTCAAGGTGGTCATGAAGACAGAATAAACTTCAAAGGAGCAGTCTTGCACAAGCTAACAGAAAAACGAAGAAAACTAATTTTGCTTATGTTTTATCTACCGTATAACTGGGATCATTTTGTTGTCTATGTTCTGCCTGGGTGTGTCTGAGTTAGACTGTTTCCCAGAAAGTGGAGCACTTTGTACAATGCCTAGCCTACACTGTATGCAAACAGGCATCAAAGACTTGGGAAGATTGATGAAAGCCAGTTTTGGGGAATAAAGAAAAGACTGGTGTGTGAAAAAGTGGGTATCAAAGAAGGTTGCACATGGAGAGAGTGATTTATCTTCTCTGTGTCACAAGGGTGTTTACACTCATGCCAGTCATTAAACATTGATTTAAAGTGTTCAACAACTATTATTGACCTACAGCAGATGTTTAGGAACTTATTTTTGATTAGCCACATGATTAATATTTTTTGCTGTTCCTTTGTGTCTTAATTAAAGCAGATGAAAAATGTCCTATGTGTTCAATGTTGACACCACTGACTCCCTGTGTGGGGAATTGTTCTCATAGTTCATATTCAGCTGAGTATTTCATAAGTTTAAGTCTTTAGATATATATTTGAAAGGCTTCCAAAGTAAACAGCTTTTAAACAAAGTAGAAAATGAGCTTTAAAAATGAGCAATTTGGGGGGCATTTTAATTTATATAATAGTATGTAAATTATAAACTTCATATTTAATATCTGAGCTTCAGAAATAGTCGAGAAACAATGGATCGTTCTTTGTTGGCTTAGAAATAATTTCCTAGAATACAACTTGGGTCATTTTTTGTCTGAATATTTGCACAAGGGAAGCCTGTGTTCCCTTTCCTCCTGGGAATGCGTGTTCCCGCGTGGGGAGGAGAGAGCTGCTTTCCCCTCCCTCCCACTCTTTGTTGCTGCCATGGCGGCAGGTGCAGGGAGGCTGCAGTACAGGGACACAATGGGGTTTTTTTTTTTTTTTTTTTTTTTGAGAACTATGGTGTACCAGTTACTGGGCAAGGTGCTAGGAATAAATATACCAATACAAACAGAAGCCACTAATTCTGAATTTGGGCATTAGGGGAGAAGTTTTGGGATGGGTTGACAGTTGAGCTATATCTTGAAGTACCAGTAGTTTTCTAATTAGGGAAACATGAGGGAAAAACATTCTAGGCTGAGAGCACAGCCTAAGCAAAAGCATGGGGTGGGAGTGGAAATACTTGAGGAATATTCTAGAGCTTTGATTGTAGTTGGAACATAGGGTACACGAAAGCAAGGATGAAATGAAACATGAGGCCAAGAAGATTAGTTTGTGACTGAATCATGAAGTATATGGGATAATTAACCTAAAGAATTTGGATTTGGTCTTGCCAGAAATGGGTGAATCAATGAAGGTTTACGTGAGGAGTGGAGTGGCCTGTTCTGACCTATGTTTGGGAAGGATCCCTGGTAGCCACATGGAGGATGGGTGATGTAGGGGAGAGAAGGGAGGCTGGGAGATTGTTGTAAGTGGGGTGGAAATTTCCTGAGTAGAAGTACAGACTGAGTAGAATGGAGTAGATTGGAGGCAGGAGATCAGCTGGGTGGCTGCTGTCCTGGCTGATGCTAGTGGTTGGCTAGGGGAGTGGCCTTGGGGCTGGAGGAGGAGGTATATTTGAGAGAGATTCAATGTGAGTTACTGGTGGAAGGTAAGGAATTGGGAGCAGGCAAAGATGACCCAGAGATGATCCTATTTGCCAAGGACAGGTTAAAATTCTTGCCAGCAGGGTCTTGTTGGGGAGAGGGAGGAGGAGAGAAGGCTGAGTGGGAGCCCCTTCCAGGCCCTTTAGGACCCTTCTGAGGAGGTTGTCCTCCATACTTACTGCGTGTTCCCTCCTGTAGACTTCGGTCAGAATGACAAGGCAAAACAGCGTGCTTAGAATGCAATATGCTAATAAAAAGGCAGCTGATTATCATATGGGACAACATAATTTTTCTTTTCCTTTTAAAAACACTTTTATCCATTTCTTTGTATTCAAAGCAAGTAAAATTGCAACAGTCACTAGGGGTTTTTTCACTGCCTATTGATATGCAGCAATGGTCTGGAATAAGTTAACTGGAATAAGTTAACTGAATAAGTTAACATTTTCCTAAATTTTCACTCTTTAAAGCTTTTATTAGACATAGGATCCATTCATTCTTCATTGAGGAAACCACTCTCCAGAGGGCTGAATGGGAAGAGGTGTGTGGTTGGGCCTCATCCAGCTGTGAGATGGCAGTAGAGGGAGGGTCTGGTGGCTTAAACTAACCCCAGTGGGGTGACCCAAACCAAACTTGGAGGGGGTAGGGGCTCGTTTGAGGGGGTCTGGGAATTTTGTGGATGCAGGGGAACTTGCTACAGATGGAGACCAGATGTGAATGAGAGAAGCGTTATTGATGGAGACAAAGCCAAAGGGACAGTGGGCTGGGACCAAGGGGGGTGTACAGAGCTGTCAGATTCTCAGTTCTGCAGCTCCCCAGACCCATGCTCTCTCATCAGCACCACCTGGAGCACTGATGTTTCCATCTCGGGGTAGGAGGAGAAAGAGAGAGACAGAGACAGAGATATCACAAGGAATTGGTTTAAGTGATCATGGGGGTTGCCTAAGCAAGTCTAAAATCCATAAGGCAGGGAATCAGGAAGGGACGGTCACTGGCAGTCTTGAATCCAAGGGCTGAAGTTGTTATCCACTGACAGGAAGGGAAGATCATGAGTAGGATGGAACTCCATAGGCACTGGCCAGAGCTGTGGCCCACAGGTGGACTTTCTTCTCTCTGAGCCTGCCTGTTCAGTGGATATATGATTTCTGTGGCATGGGTGTAGGGTGGGAGTAGAGAAAGACCCTGGCCTAGAAGTCAGGGGACCTAGGATTGAATTGCCTCCATTTTCCTGTGGAATATTCACCTTTTGTAACCTTGTTTTCTCTGATAGGAGAAGTGGCAGATTTAATGGTCTCTATCAACAAAACTTTGCAAATCTGAGAATTCCATATAAACTAGAACATGGGGATTTCTACTTGGGTGGAGGAGAAAGACACCATTGTGATCTGTTTAAAGGTGTCAGGACCCATCTGAAGGACAGTTGAGAAGAGCCCTTGATGTTTCTGAGGACATCAAAACAGTAACTGAAGGAGGGGAGGAAGCAAGAATTTCAAAGCTCATGAGCTGAGGCTTATCCATAGATATGGGCCTGGTGGGTCCAGGAGTTGTCAGAGGGAGGAGGCAGGGGAGCAGGACCAGGACTAGGGTGAAGCTACATCAGCATCACCAGGGTAACAATGCAGACCCCAGAACCCCCATTCAGAGAAGTTATACCCTAGAAGGTTTCAGATAGGACACCCGAGGGCACAATATTGAAGGAGGCGTCACTCTTAGGATATTCAAGTGCTGGCACTCCACTTGCTCATGAGTACCTCCTTCAATTTTGCACTCTAGGCTCCTGCTTGCCTTACCCTAGAGGTAGGTATTATTCTGCCCAAACCAAGGAAATGTCTAGGGCAAACCAGAATAGCTCATCTGGGATGGAAGGGAGTAGCAGTGAGAAAGAGAAGAGAAACTTATTGGGTAGCCAGGAAGAAAATGGCCAGGAAGAGGCCAGCTCCAGTTAATCTAGAATCTGCTCTTGAAGATGGAGAAATATAGCTCTCTTTAAAAAGATGCTGTAAGTCTGTCCAAGGGAATGGCCTGCCATGTACCCTGGAAGAGCACTCAGGGAAACTGATAAGTGATTTTAAATGATAGCTCTTTTGTGAAACAACTTTCCCTCCCCTAATTCCTGCTGCTGCTACTAGGCCTAAAGAAGACTAAGAGGCTTAACTGAGACAATACTTCCCCCAAATCAACAGGGTAAAAGCACATACATCAGGGCCCCCATTTAGAGGGGTTATGCTTCAGGAAGTTTCAGGTATGGCCAGGGGATGAGTGTTTTGAGTAACAACTTCCCCAGGGGATTCCAACAGATGAACACTCAGGGTTAAGAATCACTGGCCTGGGGGACAGAACTGGGAGGAAAAAGATTAATCAGGTAGCCTAATCTTTTCTTGGGTATCTTCAATGGGAAAAACCAAGCCCAGAGAAAACCCAGGGTTCACTGCCTAGGGTTTGCCCTGGAAAATTTGGAAGTGGGCCTGCCTTGGCCCTGCTTTCCCTGATGAGCATCTGCTGTCCCTCTGGCAGCTCAGGTCTCCTTTATCCTATGACATAGCACCTCGTGCAACCTGTCTGCCATTTCCAAAACCTGTGCCTCCATCGAAACCAGGCCATTCCTTCAGGGTCTGATTTGGTAGTTCCAGCCTCTGAATTCACAGATAAGAACTTCTACTCTGAGCCATTCCCAGGGTCAGGATTTCAGCATGGTTACTGCACACCATGACCTTAGAGTGGCATTGCAGAACTCAGGGCTGCTGACACTACTTTAGCCCACCCTGTCTGCTACCTATCCTCTCAGGTCACTCCTACTGGTGTGTTAGTTTGTCACCTCAACTGGGTTGTAAACTCCTTTGAGAGCAGAGATTGTAAAGTATTCATTTCTGGCATGTCTTAGTTCATCTCTGGATAATGGAGAGTTGGCTGTACTTTGTTTTAATCATTATTTTGGAATCTTTAGTGACCTCTTTCTGCTTTCATTACCCAGGTTTGTAGAGATTAGAATCTATGTAATAATTGGTGTGAGCTATCCTTTTTAGAAACCAAGGGGTTTAGTAGAGCCACTCCCAGAATGATTACGTCACAGCCAGTCTGATGGCAATGGAAGTGGCTAGAAATGAGGGCTGGGTTAGGGAGGATGCTGGCTGCCAAGACTCCTGTAAAAGTGGTACAAGCTCTCCCCTGTAGGCTTCCTGAGAGAGAATCTGGATGAAAGGGGCATACAGAGGACTGAACAGGTCAAGAACCAAGTTGCCACATCCAAGGAGTAGGCAGATGCACATGGTTAGGGACCTGAGCCAACTCATGATGAGTAGGAGGATGGCAAGGTGAGGCCACCTGGGGAGCCTTCCTCTTCTACAGTCAGGCTCAGAGGGCCACCAGTTTGTTTGAAAGCAGAGAGCTTTCTGAAGGCTTCCTGGAAACAAATGCTATCTCTTCCCTTCACTTAAAAGACAGAGTCTTCTGATAAGCTCTGCTTAGGGGACCATCCAGGACACATCAGCAAGGGGGCAGGCTGTTTTCCAGAGCCCTTAACTTACTTCAGGGTTTCCCCCAGAAGTTGTTCTGAGTGAGTTTTTGAAAACACACCTCTACCCCTTTATTCCCACAGTCTAAAACCTGTTAAGGCAGCTATAGCAGGCACACTTTCCTACGGTTCATGAGCCTCTTGAAATTAATGGAAATTGAGTGTGTATGAAATTGGTTTTTGGCAGAAATTATTGAAAACTTTCATCAGATTCTCAATGGAGTTCTTTACACCCAAACCTTAAAAAAAAAATCTAAGAAAGATTGGTTTAGACAATAGAAGTTCCAGCTCCTTGGCATGGTGAACAAAGATCTTCACAATCTGGTCCTGTCCCACCTCAACCACTCTTTCTGTGCATTGTGAGATCTAGATATGTGGTACTCCATTCCTCATGAACTTTCATTCTTTTTTTGTTTGTTTGTTTGAGACAGAGTCTTGCTCTGTTGCCCGGGCTAGAGTGCCCTGGCATCAGCCTAGCTCACAGCAACCTCAAACTGCTGGCTTAAGCAATCCTTCTGCCTCAGCCTCCCGAGTAGCTGGGACTACAGGCATGTGCCACCATGCCCGGCTAATTTTTTTTCAATATATATTTTTAGTTGTCCAAATCATTTCTTTCTATTTTTAGTAGAGACAGGGTTTCACTCTTGCTCAGGCTGGTCTCGAACTCCAGACCTCAAGTGATCCTCCCGCCTTGGCCTGAACTTTCATTCTTAAACGTTTGCCTGTATAACTAATGTGATGTTTTCAAAGAACCAATTTTGATTTTGTTGATTTTCTTTATTGTTTTTCTATGCTCTCTTTCATTTATTTCTGCTCCGATCTTTATTAATTTTTTTCTCTCTGCTTGCTTTTGATTTAGTTTGCTCTTCCTTTTCTAGTGTCTTAAGTGAAAGGTTAGGTTATTGCTTTGAGATCTTCTTTTTGATATAGGTGGTTACAGTTACAAATTTCCCTCTAAGCACTGTTTTCCCTGCATTCTACACATTTTGTTATGTCGCGTTTTTGTTTTCATTTATCTTAGAGTGTTTTCTAGTTTTTCTTAGGAGTGTGTTATTTACTTTCCACATATTTGTGAATTTTCCAAATTTCCTTCTGTTATTGATTTTTTAAATTTCATTCAATTGTGGTTGAAGGACATAGTTTGTATCATTTCAATCCTTTTATTTACACTTGTTTTGTGTCCTAACATATGGTCATTCATGGAGTATATTTCATATTGCACTCGAGAAGAAGGTATATTCTGGTGATGTTACATGGAGTATTATATCTGTAGTCTATTAGGTCTAGTTGGTTTACAGTGTTGTTTGAGTCTTCTGTAGCCTTCTTGACCATCTAGCTATTTTATCCATTATTGTAGGATATTGAAGTATCCAACTACTATTATTGAATTGTCTGTTTTTCCCTGACAGTTTCTGCTTCATACATTTTGAGGCTCTGCCAGGTACATATGTTCATAATTATTATATTTTCTTGATGGATTGACTCTTTTATTGTTATAAAATGTCCTACTTGGTCTCTAGCAATAATTTTTGTCTTGAAGTCTATTTTGTATGATATTAGTATAGCTACTCCATCTCTCTTTTGGTTTCTGTTTGCATGGTACCTCTCTTTCCATCCTTTTACCCTCAACATATTTTGTCATTGAATCTGAAGTGTGTGGCTTATTAGCACATGATTTGATCATGGTTTTAAAAATTAATTCTGACAATCTTTGCCTCTTAATTGAAGAATTTCATCCATTTACATTTAATATAACTACTGATAAGGTAGGATTTCTCTACTATTTTGCTATTTGTTTGCTATATGTCTTATGTTTTTGTTCCACTGCTGCTTTGTGTTAAATTGATATTTTCTAATGTACCATTTAAAAAAAATTTCATTGGTATTTATTTTACTATGTAAATTTTAAGTCATTTTCTTAGTGTACTGAGAATTTCAATTAACATCTTAAACTATAAAAATCTAGTTCAGATTAATACCAACTTAATTTAAGTAGTATACAAAAACTTTGCCCTTATTCTTCCATTCTGCCTCCACCTTGTGCTGTTATTATCATACAAATTATGTATTTATATGGTATATGCCCATCAACACAGATTTATAATTATTGCTTTATGCAGTTGTCTTTAAAATAAGATGGGATGAAGAAAAAGAATTACAAACATAAAATGCATTTATACTGTGTTTTATATTTACTATGTAGTTACTTTTACTAGTATTTTTTATTTCTTTATGTGAACTCAAGTTATTGTCTTGTGCCTTATTATTTCAGCCTGAAGGACTTTCTTTGGTAGTCATGCATGACTTAACAACAGAAATACATCCTGAGAAATGTGTTATTAGGTAACTTCATCATTGTGTGAACATCATAGAATACTTACCCAAACTTAAATGACATAACCTACTACATACCTAGGCTATTGCTTCTAAGCTATAAACCTGTGCAGCATTTTACTATACTGACTACTGTAGGCAATTGTAACATAATAAGTATCTGAATCTCTGTTTATTTTTCTCCATTCTTTCCCCTCTCCCCTTTCTGTCCCTCAGACTGGATAATCTCAATAAACCTATATTCAACTTCACAGATTCTTTCTTCTGCCTGCATATATCTGCTATTCAGCCCCTCTGGTGAATTTTTCTTTTCAGTTATTGTACTATTCAACTCTAGAATTTCTATTTGGTTCTTTTTAAAAAAAATATAACTTCTAGTTTCTTATTGATATTCTCTACTTGATAAGACATTGTTTTCATAATTTTCTCCATTTATTTAGACATAGTTCCCTTTAGTTCTTTGAACATATGTAGAATAGCTGATTTGAAGTCTTCATCTTGTAGGTCCAATGTCTTGGCTTCCTCAGGGATAGTTTTTTCATATTTTTTCTTTGTTTTTTGTGGAGACAGGGTCTTGCTATACTGTTATGTTGCCCAGGTTGGTCTTGAATTCCTGGCATCCTGCCTTGGCCTCCCAAAGTTCTGGGATTATAAGAATGAGCTACCACACCCAGCCTGCAGACAGTTTTTATTGATTGCTTTTTTGCCCTATGTATGGTCCTTACTTTCTGGTTTCTTTGTGTGTCTCATAATTAATTTTGAAAACTGTATTTTTAAAAATATTATACAATATGAGCAACTCTGGGAAAAAGATTCTCCCCCCTCCCCAGGGTTTGTTGTTGTTGCTGTTTCTTATTTGTTTAGTGACTTATCTCAACTAATTCTGTAAAGTTTGTATTCTGTCATGTTTGACCACTGCTTAGTGGTCAGCTTGTGATTGGACAGAGATTGCCTTGGTGCTTGGAACCAATAAGTTGACCTATGTTGGGGCATGCCTTCACCACTCAGACAGGAAGTTTACAACTCTGCCTTAACCCTCCTGCTTGTACAGAGCGTCAAGATTGGCCAGGGGTGAGAGCTTAAGTCCTTTCTTAGGCCTTTCCTGCACATGTGCACAGCCCTGCAAATGCACACAGTCCTCCGAATGTATGTGGCTTTCTAGATTTCTAGTATTCTAGATTTCTAGTATATTTTAGAGCCTTTCAAAGCCCCTCATAGACACCTCATTCCCCAGATTTTCCTTCTAAGGTTTTTGGTTAGCCTATTATTCACCCCAACTATTGTCTACTATCTCAGGTTGTCACAAAATCCAACAATTGCCTCCAATTGTTTTTAACAAATGCCCTTAGGGAAAAAGCTGTTTACCCTGGGCAAGCTCCAAGTCAGGTCAAATAAAGACAGCCTTGCAAATGGGAACTTCCAGGGGCCCACCAGACACGTAAAATAATGACAACTCTCTGGGAAGGAGGGGCTTTGAAGGAGCTCCAAGCCTGTTCTACCCCTTCTTGTAGCTGCCAGACTGCTATTTTCCATTGTGATTGTGGGCTGCTGGTTTTCAAGGCTACTGCAGAGTTGGAGTGAGGGGGATGGAATTACAGCAAGTTGAAATGCCACAAACCTCACTGTTCTTACAGAAATTATGTCATTTTTCTTGAATAAACAGTTCCCAGATTGCTAAAGGCTTTTGATTAATTTCTATAACTCTGAAAAAGTTGATTCTGACCATTTTTTTTTGCCAGTTTTCTCATTGTTTTCCTGGAGAAGGGAATTTTCAGAGGTCTTTGCCATTTTCATTGACATCACCTGCAATATATTTTAAACGCCCTTCTCTGTGATTGCCTTCTCACTTCTCAAAACTCAGCTCAAATGTCTCCTCCATTGTGAAGCCCTCTGTGTATCCTCTGGGCAAAGGAGTGAGCTATTCTCCTATACCTTCATGCCTTCGTTATTTCACTTTCTACAAATAACAATTATTTATGTCTGTTTCTGCCTCTTTTCCAGCCTACAGGTGCCCAGTCTATGACTTGTTCATCCCCCATGCCCAGTTCAGTTCCTGACACACAGAGATATTCAGGTTTGTAGCCTGAGGAGTATTGTCCTAGGAGACCTCAGACTCTAGCCAGGAGATTCTCAGCTCCAGCCACCCTTTCTCTCCTCCTCCTTCTATAATTCATGGCTGACCTCTGCCTCTTCATTGTTTTGTGTGTGGAGAGCTCTGTGACGATCATAAGCTCAGAGCTGACACACTGAGTGTATGAGGAAAATAGGGAGAAAAGTTAAAATAAAGCCTGTGTGGGTGAGGTTCAGCAGCTACTATTTACTGAATACAGTCTGTGCTAGACCCTAGGCTAAGAGCTTTATTCCAATATCTCATTTAATTCTAACATCTGCTTTCCCGGGGAACAGGTCAAAATAAAAAAAGAAAAAGTTTAATTCTAACATCAACCCTCTGAGGTAGGTAGTGTTATCCTCATTTTATAGGGGAGGCTGAGTAAGGGCAGTAGGAGAACTGGGGCTGGATGAAGGCCTGACTCTAAAGCCCGTGTTCTTCACCGTCCCATCCGAGGGATCTATAAGAGGCTGATTGGAGGAGAGGAAGCTCCACTGGCCTTTGCCTTCCCTGGGAGCTGTTCTGCCTCCTCGTCTAAAGAGACGTGTGTGGGTCCCGGGCATGTTCAGCACAACCTGGGCCTGCCTGGGTCACCCTGTGCTCTGAAACAAGACTGCACTGAGGGTTCCTGTGGCAACTGGCTCCCAGGGCAGACAGGGTGGAGAGGCCCCACTTCCCCGGTATTGGGGGTGACAGGTGCAGCCCTGGGGAGAGAGGTGACAAGCATTCCTCATCATCACCCCAACAGCTCCAACATGGTAACAGCCCCAGAGCGCTAGGAAAGCCAACCCACAGAGGCTTAGAAACATTTCCACAAGTGCTAATATCAGTGTCTGTAATACAGTCCTGACAGCAAGAAGGGAGAGTTG
Organism: Varecia variegata; assembly: GCA_028533085.1. NCBI lineage: Eukaryota > Metazoa > Chordata > Mammalia > Primates > Lemuridae > Varecia > Varecia variegata. The sequence continues at coordinate 109,031,246 of CM052438.1, forward strand.
TGCTATTGTGCATGGGGCACACTTTTTGGCACAAGGGACCTGGTTGCTAAGCAACAGTAGCTGGCCTCCCCTCCTCCCTGTAACCTTTTTCTGTTTCTCAGCTTCCAGTTAACAGATGGGAGGGCTGGGGTTGCCCAACCCAGCCTAACCCTCGGCCCCCTTTCCTGCAACAAGGGGCCTATTCATGGGTCCTGTGCAGAGTTCATTGTCTCTCTGGCGGGCGTCTGTGTGAGTGTGTGGAGAGGGGAGACAGGGAGGGGCCGTGTGTGGACCAGAAAGACCTCATCATCAAGCTAGCTGGGCTAGTTAATCAATGCTGGCCTGAGAACAGGAGCAAGACACTGACTAGCAGACCCTGGAACTTTACAACAGCGCCACTGACTGCCACGGTAAGGCCATCCCTGTGCCACCCCTGCTCGGGCCTCTCTCTCTCTCTCTCTCTCTTTTCCCCCTGCCCTTGGGATTCTAGGCCGGTGGAAAGAACCTCCTGGGACAGCTCTGGTACAACTAGGTGCTAGATCCTAGCAGGGGCCTCGTGTGGCCAAACCCCTGTTTTCTCCCCAGGGGTTGCCTTTTATTCTCTCTTGTCCCCAAGACCTATCAAGTGCTTGGCACATGGCAGTGCTTAGCAAATCATGATTACATTGAACGCTCACTCGAAAAGAGGACCTAGGAATCCTGTACCATTAAAGGCCGTTTTCCCCAGGTTGGGTTTTGAGGTAGGGCAGCATCTGAAGTGAGGCCGTTGGGTTCAGAGACTGAGTTTAAAGCCGAGCTCCCTCGATACCGAGACGGGAGGAAAGGCTGGGTGTGCCCTGGTATTCTCTCTGGGCCAGCCTGCCTCTCTGCTCACAGGGACATCAGCTTAAGAGAAACCACTTCCCCAGAGAAGAAACCCACACCGCACACTCTGTTGCCACTTCTCTGCTTTCTTGTGGGTGCTTGACTGGCTTTCCCAAGCCCGCCGTCCTCCAGCCTCGTTACCCCTGCCATAGGAGGCTCATCTCCAGGCACAAGCAATAGTGAGTGTGGTAGGACGTGAGTCACCACTGTGTTCCCCTGGGGAAGCCAGGTCTGCCGCTGCTGGGAGGGCCACTCCTCCAGGTCCTGGGCTGTGATTGGTGCAGGGCACGGGGAGGTGGGGCCGCTGCCCCACTGCATAGGGAAGGTGTTGGGCCACTGTCCCATTTGTGAGTCTGTGACTCAACTGGCTGCTGTCCTGTCTGTGACTGAACTGGCAAGGATGCCCATGGGTCCAGTGGAATGATTTTCAGGGCGATTTGGAGGTGACTGACCTGAGTGAGTGTGACAAAGCCTTTCCTCCCTGAGCCAGAGGGTTGGGAAGGCCAGTTCAGTGGAGCACAAAGGCAGGACTAGGAGGGTTTTGGTGTGAAAACATTCCATATAACAGGGAAATCACATCTAAGCTAACATTGTTTTGGAGTCAATGTTTCGGGTTTTTGTGATCATTGGGTACAACATTATGTGTTGACAGGGAAAGGTGATCTTCAGGAGAGATGGGAGTCAACTTCAGTTTTAAGGGGTCTTATCTACTCTACTGGATTATAAATTTCTTGGGGAAGGATGCACAGCTTATATGTATTTCTTATTAATATGATTATACTTATGATTTGCATTGTGTGTTATAATTGATAAAGCCATTTCAATCACATTACCTTGCTTAGCCTGCCTGCCTTCCCTTCTTCAATGCACTGTAACTGAATAGCCAGGCTGTGCCAGGGCCTGAGCTTGGCCCTGGGATGCATAGGCCAGTAAGGAAGGAGAGAAAGAAAAGGGAATGAGCACAGTATAGGGCCACAACAGGTGCTGTATGCATGGAAGCAAGCTCCCTGGAGAAGTGACATTTACGTTGAGTCTTAAAGAGTCAGTAGGAGTCAGCTACGTGGGGGAGGGGACAGCAGCTGCAAGGTTTCTGTGGGGTGGGAGTGTCTAAAGGTGCTGCGGAATGGCTTGCATGTCAGTGTGACCCCAAGTTCCACTCTGGAGGGAGTTAGTGCTGGCTGTGAGGATGGAGACGCGAGGCAGGGAGAGATCATGGAGCACCCTGTGAGCCATGCCTTGGAGCTTTGGATTCATCCTGAAGGCTGCAGATATTCACTGGGTGCCTTACAGGTGGCGTGCGTGTGCTCGAATTTGCATTTTAGAAAGATTACTCGGGCTTTATAGCATGGAGAATAATGGAGGGAGACAGGACACTAGAGGAGAGAGATTATTCATCAAGAAATAGCAGTTATTGCTCTTATTTTATAAGTGAGAACATTGAAGTTTGGAGATGGCCTGAGTTGTGCAAGTTCACATAGTAGGTAGGAGACGTAGCTTGGAACTGTCCAGTGTTATTTTCATTGCTCCTCAGGGCCCAGAGCTTCAGGCACAGGCATGACTCCCTCTGCTCTGTACCTTCTCCCCTGTGCCTTTGCCTATCTCTTCCTTGCCTGAGCTACCCAATGCCCATATATATTATTGATAGTTCAAACCCTCCTCATCCACGAGGGCCGGTCTCAGGCTGCCTCTCCTAGGAAGCCTTCCTTCCTCCTCAGTGAGAGGGAAGCTCTTGTTATTCTGAATGATGATGGTAGTGTGGCCGAGCTTTTCTTCTGTCACTTAACATGTTCTGCTTTGTTTACATGACTGCCCTTCAGGACTAGACTGCAGATTCTTTGAGGCAGTTGTGGAGGGGTGGTCCATGCTGATTTATTCTGGATGCTGTAGTATTCCCCCATAGTGACCTGTGCACTTGGGCTAAATAATCTACCAAGTGAATGGGGGTGTGGCTGGGTGCGTGGAGGAGGGGCACTTTTTCCTCTGAGATAGGAGGGATTGCAGAGGGTGGGAGCTGAAGCCTCAGCAGGACGTTGAGGGACTTCAGCAGGTGCCTCGATGCTCATGGGAGGCAAGACAAGGGCGTGGTTAAGATCGTGGCCAAATCTGGATTCAAGTCTTTGCTCTGGCACTTACTGACCATGTGAGAGTAAGGTGGGTGAGGTTAGAGGGTCCAGGAGAGCAGAGAGGGCCTGGAGGGGCATCTGTCGGAACATATGGGGAGTCTCCAAAGATGAATGAAGGCTTACAAGTGGCAGCGAGGGCCTGGTCGAAGTTAGAGAAGGGGGACCTGGTGTGGGCTCAGTCTTCTCTCACAGTCCTTGATGTGGGGATCCGGGGTGTCTGACGGCTATTTCCCCAGAGCCTCATGCTGCATGACCATGCCCCTGTGGAGGCTCAGTGTGCAGAGGAGGGGCCAGGACCCGGGATGTCCACAGCAGAGCCGGGAGACCAGCAGCGACCCGGTAGGCAGACCAGGTGGAGGGGAATGACAGGGTGGGTACAGTCAGTCAAGGGTAATCTTCCTATGTCCCCTGGGTCCTCCTTGGGTTGGCCCCACATGATCGATGGTGAGGGGCTATTTCACTCTTTACCCCCAGACCTGCTTTTGCTCCCTGTTTCCCACTCTGGGGATTGATGGGGCTCCGTGGGCTTCTGGGAGCAGGACCCCGCCCCCAGCCATTCCACACTGATGGAGCACGGCGCTCCATGGGTGCCTAGCCCTGTGGTGGGGCCTGGGTTACAGTATGGCTGGCTGGCAGGAGCAGGGAACCCAGATGCCCCTCTGCCTCTCCCCACAGTCTCTGAGGCAGGGCGCTGGCGCTCCGTGCGGCGTGGCTGTGCAGTACTGGGAGCCCTGGGGCTGCTGGCTGGTGTGGGTGTCGGCTCGTGGCTCATAGGTCAGTGCTGGGGGCCCTTCTGCAGTCTGGGGAGGGACAAGGAACAGGATCTGGGGGCAGCTGGAAGACAGAATCAGGTGCTGAGCAGGTGTTAAAGGTAAATGAGATGAGTGTCTTCCTCACCTACATGGTGCAGACAACAAAGGGAGAAGGTGTAAAATTGCACCCAGAGGGATTTAGGCTCTGCATAAAGAACATTTTAGTCCTCCAGGGAAAAGTATATGATCCAGGGAGGCTCTGGTCAGATTTTTTTTTTAGAAATCTTTCCCAGTGTGAGAGAGAGAGACATAGAGAAAGGGAGACAGAGAAGACACACACACACCTGCACAGAGAGACAGAAAAAGAGAAAGACAGAGACACAGAGAGGGACAGAGAGAATGACAGAGACAGAGAAAGAGAAGAGAGTCAAGAGGGGAAGAGGCAGGGAGACAGATAGAAGAGACGAGTGCTGCGCCTCTCCCCAGCGGGCTGGTGGTGGAGGAGTCCCGGGTGGCTGCTTTTGCCTCTGGCCCAGGAGTATTTTGTTCTGCGCCTTGACCCCCTTCTTTGGGAATCTCTCCCTTTCTCCCAGCCTCTTCTCTGTGACCCTCTCTTTGTCCTTCTCTGAAGTGCTGTATCTCTGGCCAGCTGCCTCTCAGCCCATTTCCAGGACCTTGCAGGACGAGGAGATGCCTTTGGGCTGCTCAGAGGCCAGCAGTGAGGAAGCACCACTCCCTGCACTTCCCAGACCAGGTGGGCCATGCCCCCAAGGCTGTGGGACACCCTCCCCGGCCGAGGGCTCCTCCACAGTTGGGAGCAAGAAGGCCAACATGGAGGGTCATCAGTTCACTGCTGACCATCTGTCATCTGTGTGAGAATGGAGACAAGGTCTAGCCTTGCAGAGTTGATCTCTGATTTAGGGTTTTCAGCACTCCCTGGGAACTGTCCTGATCTCCAGCTGGAGTGTGGCCAGGACCCCAGGCTGGCAGGAGGGATAGAAGCTTGCCATTTGGGGCAGAGTGGGCCGGCAATGTGGGGGAAGAGATGCCAGGTGTGTGGGAGTCAGTGTGTGACCAGCTGGGCAAGCCAGGGGTCTGGGAACGTCCCCCCTTTGTCCCCTCCCCTCCAGGTGAGAGCTGGGGTCAGGAGTACAGAGGCTGGGGGTGAGCATAGGTTACAGCAGTTTGTTAGCATAGGTTGGAGTCTGTCTTTTGCTAGCTATGTGACCTTGGACACATTTATTTTTTTAAGCTTAGATTTCCTTCTGTATAAAATGGAAATAAAACTACTGCATAAAGTTGTAAGGGTAAAAGAAATATATAAAAAGAGCTTAGCACAGAGCCTGTATATTAGTCTGTTTGGGCTGCCATAACAAAAATTCCACAGACATTTATTTTCTCACAGTTCCGGAGACTAGAAGTCCAAGATCAAGATGCTGACAAATTCCATTTCTAGAGAGGGCTCTCTTCCTGCATCATAGATGGTTGCCTTCTTGCTGTGTCCTCCCAGGGCCTTTCCTTTGTTCTGGAGGAGAGAGAGAGATCTCTGGTGTTTCTCTCTCTTCTTATAAGGATATCAGCCCTATTGAATCTGGGCTCCACCCTTATGACCTCATGGAACCTTAATCACTTTCTTAAAGTAGCCCTATCTCCAAATACAGTCACACTGAGGGTTGGGGCTTCAACATATGAATTTTGGGGAGCACAGTGCAATCCATAACAGCCTGGAAAAAGCAGATACTCAATAAATGGTAACTAATACTGTCACAAGATTTGAAATCAGAAGACTTGAACTTAAGTTCTGGATCCATCCCTTGCCGATTCTGTGATCTTGGGCAAGCTGCTTGACCTCCATGCCTGAGTTTTCGCTTTGCAGAACGGAGAGGGTGGTGGTGTTCATTTCACAGGGCTGCTGTGACAATGCGTGATGGAGCACGTGTGAAAGCACTTGGTTAAAATGCAAAACTGAAATGCTCCACAAATTGGGGTTATATTGTTCTCAGGACTGGCCTGACACCCTGGGGAGCAGAGAGTTTGACATTGGGTGACCCAGATGCTGTCATTAAGGCTTCTTCAGGTCCCACAGAGTCCCAAGTTCAGCTCCTCCTGTCCTACCCTGCCACCATCTTCTCTTGACCCCCACTGCAGGTGGGATGTGATTTTCTGTGATTTCAGTATCTTTCAGAACAGACAGAGAGGACGTCTTGCTGGAAGCACAAGTGGGGGCCCGGTCAGACTGGCTCCTGGTCTGCCATGAGGGCTGGAGCCCTGCCCTGGGGGTGCGGATCTGCCGGAGCCTCGGGCACCTCAGGTAACGGGAGACAGACCTGAGCTCGGGGAGGGTGGAGGGCTGGTGGGCAGGGGAAGGGGAGTTGGATAGCTCTGCCTGCCCATCACTGTCAGTGTGCTCAGGAAATGGTCATTTTGGCCCTCTTCTGGCCTCTGGGCATGATGGTGCCCCAGGCGGTTTCTCTCTTTTGGGCATCGGTGCTGTGTGGAAATCCCAGAAGTTATTGCCACAGACTTGCTCAGTCACTGTGCTGGTATAACATCTCATCTCGTGTACATTCCAGTTATGATTTCCTGCTGTTCTATTCCCTCTGCCAAGACTCACTTACTACAAGGGAGTAAACCTGACTGACATCAAGCTCAACAGCTCCCAGGAGTTCGCTCAGCTCTCTCCTAGACTGGGAGGCTTCCTGGAGGAGGTGTGGGAGCCCAGGTAGGATTTTTGAGGAGGTTAGGTGAGTGGGGTCTCTAACTTCGTGGTGGCCAGTCCAACAAAAATCTTCTTTTCATGGGAGCCTAGTGGTGGGGACATTGGCAGTCTAAGATAGGAGGACAAAGAAGAACATTTCCTGATCAGCAATTACAGATGCGGTTCCCATGAGCCCTGTCTGTCCCGGCTTCACATACATTATTTGCCCCTTGCAAGAAATGCAGTGTTGGTTGTTATCGTCACAGGATTTGAAATAGTACTCTTATCCCCATTTTACCGGTCAGGAAACTGAGGCTTAATGAGGTTAAAGGGTCTTGTCCAAGATCACGTAACTAATAAGCAATCAAGCAAGCCTTGAAACCAGGCTCCTGCTTCCAAACTAGGTGCTCTCTCAACCCTGCCACACTTTACTTGGATCATCCTGGTATTTCAGGAGAGAGATGGTTGAGCTGTTCTAGCTAAGAGCTGCTTATAGCCTGGAGAGTCTCCCGGAGAAGAGGGCTCTGGAATGGAGCAGTCTTTTCCCCAAACCCTGGGGGAGAGTCTTTGCCCCTTCCTGGGCTTCCTCAAGCTGCCCAGCAGCCTCCTGGTATAGACGGGTGGGCATCCCCTTTACCACGTTTCCAATTTGAACTCTTCCCTCAGGCCCCTCCAGTCCAGCGCCCGTCCTCAGGGTCCGTTCTCAGGAGAGTGGCTGGCGATGGGAGGGGTTCCGGCTGGCTCCTGCCTCAGACACTGAGTGGGCAAGTGGAAGTAGGGGTGGGACTGACTCCTCCAGGAGAGCTGCGAGGGCTGTGGGCTTGGAAAACTGGAAGAAACTAAGAGGATGCAGGCACCGGGCTGCTGGGGGCAAGAGATGAGTAAAGAAAGAGGGTTTTGGTCAAGAAGGAATTGAGGCTTGTGCTAACAGAGAGGAGGGGAAAGAGGACAGCAAGAACAGGAACATGCAGCACCCAGACAAGGGCTGGGGACGGAGAAGACAGTAAGCAGAGGCAGGCGCACGGGGTGAAGAGCTCTAGTCACTCTTTCACTCACTTGCCCGGTTCATTCATCCACTGAGCCCTTATTCAGGGCCACTCAGTGGGAACAGCTGGTCTTTCTCATCTATAAATACTCTGTTTATATATTTGGGTCCTACTCAAATTGCCCCTCGAGGGCCATGAAGTCCTTCCTTCTGTTGCCCCGTGGGAGACTGGGCAGAATGCTGCTGCTGTCCCGGGGACTGGTTGTGACCAGGAGCCTAGGCATGTGGCTGGGGGTGGGAAGGAAATGGGGGTGTTCTTAAAGCTGCAGCCTCAAGAACTGTCCACCAACCACCCCCTCCTCCACGCCCCTGGGTGTGTGGCCACAGGCCGGGCCCCTGCCCACTTCTGGCTGGTGCCTGTGTTTTGCAGGAAGAACTGCACTTCTGGCCAAGTTGTTTCCCTCAAATGCTCTGGTGAGTTATGCATCAGATCCAGGAAGGTGGCGGTGGGGGGAAGGAGTGTTCCCCTTGCCCTGAGTGTGGAAGAGCCCCATGGAGAGGCTCAGCTGGCTCTGGGGGAGTCCTTGTCTCCCTGCTATCTGTCTGCCGGGCCCCTTCTTGCAGATGCCCTTTTTAAGCCTGACCTCGCTGCTTGCCACTCTCTCCCCTGGCCTCTGACGTCACTCCCCCTTGCTTCTGGAGAGCCCCAAAGATGGTATTGTTATTGGCTATTGAGTGACCTGCTACAGGAGACTAAGGGCAGGTGGTGAATTGGGAGCCACACGGGAAACCATCTGTGGAGCCCCTTCCATCTGTCCCCCCATTCATCTATCTATCCATCTCTGCGTCTGTCCTTCCACACATCACCCACATACCAACGTTTCAGCCCCCAGTGTGGGATGGGCCTTCTGTTAGGCACTGGGGCTCCGCAGACAATGCCGACATACTCCTTGCTCTCAGCAGGCCCACAGGGGGCAGGCAGGTGTGTAATCAACACTTATGCCTTCCTGTCCCCCATACTTAGGACCAGGAATAAGAAGGGAGAGCTGTCCACACTGGCTTTCTGGGGCTTGGCACTAGGCCACACTCCCTGGGAGCTAGGACCATCCTTACACCCACCTCTCCTTCTGCCTCACCCTTCTCTGTTGGCAGAGTGTGGAGCGAGGCCCCTGGCTTCCCGGATAGTCGGTGGGCAGGCTGCGGCTCCTGGGCGCTGGCCATGGCATGCCAGCGTGACCCTGGGCTCCCGGCACACGTGTGGGGGCTCTGTGTTGTCGCCACACTGGGTGGTGACCGCTGCACATTGCATGTACAGGCAAGTCTCTTGGGCTGCCGGGGAGGAGGGGGCCTCAGCGACCTTTTCTGTTCAGGCCTTTTCTTGGTATGTCCTGGATAAAATGTCCATGTCCAGCGGTCTGTCTGCTTCAGGTGTCTGCTCGAAGTAGGCAAGGTTGGTGTTTGTGAAGTTCTCCCCATTAGGTATCAAGAACAGATCTGCACAAATAGCAGTGATAATACAGTTGTTCTTTATATGCGTCAGCTCTTAAGTTTTTACAATACTTTCACATTCACAGCACCTTGTGCTTCTTCATGTTTACCACCACTGTAATTAAGTCATTTTCCATCTAGTTATTTGTTTAATGTCTTTCTTCCCCTTTAGACTGGAAGCTCCATGGAGCAAGGACTCTTAGTTTTGTTACCACTGAATCCTTTTGTAGATTTCTCCATTGCTGTGTCCCCAGGGCCTAGAAGAGTCCCTGAAATATAGTAGGTGCTTAATAAATGTCAGTTGGAGGAATGAATGATGAGTGAATGAGCTCTTTGAGCCTCTTCTTTTGGTGGCAGGCAGGGCAGAGAGTGCAAGCCCCATTTTGCAATGAGGAAACCAAGGCTGGGAGGGGGAAGTGCCTCCCCCGGTCACACGTAGTAAATGCAGAGACAGGACTGAGGGGGGTTTTCCTGACCCAAGGCCCCTCTATGTTTGTTGTAAAATGTGGTACAGTTATGCGGGAGAGAGGGACTGGTGGTTGCAGATGACCCATAGCATCTCACTTCTGTATCCATCAGTCCTTCAGCATTTATTAAGCACCTACTGCATGCCCAGTGTCTTGCCAGCTGCTGTTGTGATACTAAGTCATGATCCTTGGGTCCTGGGAGCTTGTAGCCTGGTGATGGGGCACCTGCTAGTGGCCTTTCTGGCCAGCTTCCTCCACCCATCCCCTGTCTTATGTTGACCTCTTCTGCCCCTTCGTTCCCTGGCTCAGCATGGCCACTGTGTGCAGTTACAGGCTGTCCCGCCTGTCCAGCTGGCGGGTTCACACAGGACTGGTCAGCCACAGTGCCGTCAGGCCACACCAGGGGGCTATGGTGGAGAAGATCATCCCCCACCCCTTCTACACCACCCAGAATCATGACTATGATGTCGCTCTCCTGCGGCTCCGGACACCGCTCAACTTCTCAGGTAAGGCGCTGGCCCTGGGGTGGGCAGGCTGGGGGCTGTGCTAAGAGAGGGTGGGGGCTGGGCAGGAGAGGGGGCCAGATGATTTCCAAGGTTTCCTCTGAGCACTGTAAACCTTAAAATGTTCCATTCATTTAGGGACCATAGTGAATTTTGGCATCACCTGGACCTGAAGTTATACCAACTCTTGTACAAGCTCTTTTGAGGACAAAATTTCAAGTCCTTTTCACAGCTGGACTGTAGGCAGGATTGGCCTTGGGGTCCCAAGCAGGCTTCACAGCTGCCCCATCCATTAATAAGCTGCTCCACCCCTGTCCCCAGGCTGGTTCCAGGTCACAGCCATTTTGTGACTTGTTAACGTTCATGAGATTTATTTTTCCAAATATCCTTTCTTCCAATCCTCATAACAACCCTGACAGGTAGATGGAGCAGGTATATACAGACAAGGACACTTTAGTTTGGGGAAGGAAGTGACTCTCTTCAAGGTCATGCAGCAGACAGTCCCTGAGCCTGATGTCAGGGCTCCTCCTGCCATAGCACCTGCCCTGGAATGTGAGCCCAGGCTGCAGCTGTCTCAGCAACCGCCCTCCCTGACACACACGTGCACAGGGGCACTCACCTGCCAACACATGCACTCACAGAAACACACACACACACATGCACTCATGCAGTCATGTGCACAGACTCACACGCTCACACACTCACTTTCATGCACCCACATGCTAACACCACATACTCTAACATGCACACTTGTGTGCACACTTACACACTCACGATACACAGCACTCCTCCCTCGAGTTGTCACCTGTTGCCTTAGGTTTCCCAAACAACAGTCGTCGCTGCACGCATTTCACAAATTTTATCATATCTGTGAACTACTGTTCAGTAGTTTATTTTTCTAAGTTGACTTAAGTATACTTACTTAAGGGATACTTGAAAGGCAAAACCACCCAACTGGAGAACCTATATTACTTATAGCAAATAGATAGTAACCACAAAAATACATAGTGTGAAAACAAACCAGTGTATAAGTCCTAGGTAGCTGAGTCCTCTGTAGAAGTTGCTGTGCCTGGCCTGCTGTCTCCTGGTTAGATGGGAGGTCGACAGGCATTAAGAGAGGTACAGACCGCCGCCAAATGGAGTCTTTTTTTTTTTTTTTTTTGAGACAGAGTCTCACTTTGTTGCCCGGGCCAGAGTGCCGTGGCATCAGCCTAGCTCACAGCAACCTCAAACTCCTGGGCTCAAGCGATCCTCCTGCCTCAGCCTCCTGAGTAGCTGGGACTACAGGTGTGCACCACCACGCCCAGCTGATTTTTTCTGTATATTTTTAGTTGTCCATCTAATTTCTTTCTATTTTTAGTAGAGACGGGGTCTCGCTCTTGCTCAGGCTGGTCTCGAACTCCTGAGCTCAAATGATCCACCCGTCTCGGCCTCCCAGAGACCTAGGATTACAGGTGTGAGCCACCGTGCCCGGCTGCCAAATGGAGTCTTTTTCTTTGATGCAGTAGAGGGACTCAAAGAGAATTGAAAGGAAATAGCATTCTTGCCAAGTGCATCTGTGTTTATTTAATGGCATGTCTATGTACTACCTAAAGTCATGGCATCACCTGTAGGATGTCTCACACACTTTTGGAAACACTGAGGGATTAGACACCGTGGGGAAAAGCCAAAATGGGTCCTCATCAGAAGTTGGGTACCCACAGCCAGAAGGAATTTCCAGTTCTCTCCTCAGTCCCTAGGTTGGGAGTGGGCAGTACACGCAGTGCCCACCCCTAGAGGGCGCCATGCACACTGCAGTTTGCACACTGTCCCCTGTGAACGGTGACCCCCACGTTGGGACAATGCACAGCCTGCACAGCCACCTAGGAGGCCTGACTGGTGGAGTCTAGGATCCAGGACTCTTTGAGTAGGGGGGTGAGGAGGATCTGCCCACCCTGGGTGCTCCGCCCAGGCTCTGCAGTGGGGCAGCCAAGCCTGAGTGGGAGCACGTGCCTCTCCGCAGACACCGTGGGTGCCGTGTGCCTGCCAGCCGAGGAGCAGCATTTCCCAAGGGGCTCCCAGTGCTGGGTGTCTGGCTGGGGCCACACCGACCCCAGCCATAGTGAGTCAGCTCCCAGGGCCCTCACTGCAAAGGGGGCGTGGTGGGGGAGGCATCCTTTCCCAGGGTAAGGGACCTCCACCTCCCCTGGCCACGTGGCAGTACCAGCCCCCCTTTTCCCTGACATTGCCCTTGGCCAGGCCTGGGGGTCCCAGTCTCCCCTGCCTGGGCCTTTGTGGGGAGAACCACCCCTGAAATTTTCTTCAAACCCAGGCCCCTTTACTCCCCTTCCTTTGTCCCAGAAGCACCATGGCCTCAGTGTTTGGTGTGTGTGAGTCCTACTCCTCTTCCCACTCCCAGTCCCCAAGACTGACAGCCCCTTGCCTCCTTGCCCAGGGTCCACAGCTCCCACCCTGGGATCCCCTTTTTGAGTGTCCATGTCTCTGGGACCTCTCATCACCTCCCCTCTTGCTGCTCTGCCTCCCTGGGTCTTGCTTCGTGCCCTGCAGCCTTTCTCGGTGTCTCCCTCAGCCCACAGCTCAGACGTGCTCCAGGACACGGTGGTGCCCCTGCTCAGCACCCGGCTCTGCAACAGCTCTTGCGTGTATGGCGGAGCCCTCACCCCTCGCATGCTGTGCGCCGGCTACCTGGACGGGAGGGCCGATGCGTGCCAGGTGTGGCCCTCGAGGGTGGGGGCAGGGCCTGCTGTGGCTTGGCCCCCTGGTCTGCGTATGTCGATGGTGTGAGGCAGCCTCTCTGGGAGTTGGGGGGGCACCTAGGCAAGTCTGGAGCGCATGTTAAGTGTTTACAGAGGGGCGAGGCCAGCAGGTATTCCAGCCAGAAACAGGAGGGGCCTGTTTCTGAAGGAGAGTCCATTCCCCATGGAGATCTGGTGGTCTCCACTATCAGGGACTAACTGGCTGTTTCTCTGTGTCTTCGTGCTTGGATCTCTCAGGGGGACAGCGGGGGGCCCTTGGTGTGCCCAGACAGTGGCATATGGCGCCTCATAGGGGTGGTCAGCTGGGGTCGTGGCTGTGCAGAGCCCAATCACCCCGGTGTCTACGCCAAGGTAGCCGAGTTCCTGGACTGGATTCATGACACGGCTCAGGTGAGTGTGGGCGCAGGGGTGGGGCAGGGAGGTTTCTAAAGGACCTGCTCCTCAGACACTGTCAACCTCGCTCCTTAACACCTGGGCCCTGCTGAGGGCTGGGGAAAGGACTAGGGAATGGTCCCCAGAGTCGGTGAAGGAAGATGTGAGGCTTGTAACATTGAATCCATTGAGTTTCTATCAATTTAAGCTTCAACAGGGCAAGAGTAGACCTGAGTTTGTGTCCCAGATCTGCCATTTCCTATGTGGCCTTTGGCAAGTTCCTACCCTTGGTAAACCTCAGTTTCCTGATACTAACCTTCGTGGCTACCTTATCTGTTATTGTGATGATTCAAAGAGATGAGACCTGCACAGTGTCTAGCACAGTGCTAGACTTAGAGTGAGCGATCTGTAGTGTTTCATACACATTATCTGTAGAAAGTGTTTTACAAATGCAGGGCATGGTAAGGAAAAGCATCTTTTTCCAAGGTTGGGTACAGGGGCAGGGGGTAGATAATAAACTTTAGAGTTTACAGGGGATGTATACATCCATCGTCTCATTCAAATCTTACAAAAACCCTAGAGCAGCAGATATTTTTAGCCCCATTTGGTAGAAGTTAAAATCAAGGTTCTGAGTGGTTAAGTGATTTACTAAAATAAAAGTGGCTTGGCTGGTGTGTGGTAGAGCCACGCTGTGAATCCAGCTCCTTTCTTTGGGTCCAGGACTCCCTCCTAAGTCCTGTAGTTTCCTCCAGTCTCACTGTACACCAGCCTCACGTGTCCTGGGGTCTCCAGCAGGTCCACTAGATGGAGGACAAGCAGCAGCCTCCGAGGCAGAAGGTACAGATCTTCCACCACTGCGCGCGAGAGACAGTCACCACCCACAGGCCAGCTGCCGGGCCACTGGGCCTCTCCTCTCAGGCCCTGGTTCAGAGTCCCTGTTTCTCACCAGAGAGGCTCGACAGCGACAGCCGGAGAGAGGCTGGGGCTGGGGTGGGGATGGTGGGGGTGCTGAGGGATGAGGGGGAGGAGGAGGGAGGCAGGAGCTGGAGACCAAGAGGCTGCTGGAAGCAGCTGGGAGCCTGCCTTTCTGCTCTCTCCCCTCACCGGCCCCTGTGTGCATATTTTGGGAGGGTGCTTAGGGATGGTCCCAGTCCTACCTTCTCCCTGTGCCCTCGGGTGGGCCAAGTGCCTCCCTGGAGGATTCCCTGGCTCAGAGTCTCCTGAGCAGATGCAATCAAGGCTGGGCCAGCCCAGATTAAGCCCACGGGAGTCAGGACCCCCTCCACCTCCCTGTTGGCCTCGATGCTTCCTGTTCACACCTGGCTCTGGCACTGCAAAACAAGGAGGTTGGAGTCACTATAGGGTGTCAGTTTTAAAATGACAGTTTTGTGAGCTGGTCCAGGGAGTTCTGTTATTAAAGTGATGTATGGTCTTGGTCCAGCACTCGCTCTCTCTCTCTCTCTCATACATGTTAAAGGATAGAATTACAATTTTCCACTCATATATGTTTCTTGAAGCTTTGGTGCTGACTCTTAGCTCATGTACTCCAGAATTTTGGCATGTGCTTATTTTTTTAATTCTTTAAATTTGTTAAATCTATGTGTCTGCAATGAAGAGCCTCAGCTGTTCAGGTGCTCTGAGGCTTCAAGTCTGAGAACCACTTAAGCCAATGCTCTCTTAGGGAATGTTTGGTCTCCCCCACGAGGCTCATCTATCCTTAGCTCTTATTTTAGTAATAGGCCTTTTGGCTTGGGGAGATCTCTTTCTGAGTTTATGTCCAGTTAGCATTTTCCTGGTTAGCCTCTCCTCCCCTCTCTCCTCTCTAGCAATTAAAATGCAATTGGCATCTTGTTTCTAAAAACTGCAATGAGTTTTTTATGGTGCTTACCCAAGGAAGTGCAATTAGTGCTTCGTAATAACAGAACTTTGTGAGTTTATCAGCATATTTTTTGAGGGGTTGTACCATTGATTATTCATTCCTGGAGGGTCTACTCCCTTTACATGAATTGCACTTAAAAAAAAGGCCTAAATTTGCTGTCAGTTTATCACCTGGGGAAGAGGTTGCTAACAGTCTGCTGTCAAATTGCAGAAGCAACGTGAATGAGTTTTTGATGGATGACAAAGTGGCCTCACCCTGTGTCCCTAGAGCCCAGACCTCCAGCCTCCACCCTGAGATCAACATTTACTACCTGGCTCCTGCAGGTCCCCAAGTCAGGAGACAGTGACAGGCAGCAGGTATTCCTGGGCAGGGAGGAGTTAACAGCAAATCCATCAGCTATGATCTTTCTGATGTTCACCATAAGTATTTGCTTATTTAAAGGGCAGTTTTTTTTTATTATAGCCGTTATGACCTGTTAATAATGTAGTATTTGAATAGTGGTTTACAGTTTATAAAACATGTTCACGTGTAGGATCTTACAACATCTATGTGGTGACAATATTATCATTATTGTCCCCATTTTATAGACAAGAAAATTAGCTCAGAGAGATTAAGTGACTCCCCCCAGGACCAGTCAGCTAGTAAGTACCAGAGCCAGGATGTGAACTGTGGGTTTTTTAATTCTAAATTCACGTCAGTATCTTGCACAGGCATGAATGAAATGGTCCAATATTCACAGAAGTGTAGAACTGGAAGGTACTTGATCAGATCACCTGATTTAGTCACCTGCCTACAGTAGTGTATTGTCATGTCTACTCTTTATAGATAAGGTAACTAAAACCCAGGAAGTTTAGAGACTCCTGCCAGAGACCCTTCTCAGGTAATATTCGTAGCTATTTCCAGTTTTCCCTGAGATTCATGGTCTGACTTAAACCTTACAAATGAATATCTCCATAGGAGAACTATAATGAGTACCCTAATTAGAGAATTTGCTAATAGTGATTTCCTGCTTATTATTTTGGATTCCAGAAGCTCCCAATATCTTTGGCCGGGCTCTCAGTCAGATCTGTAGACTCAGAAGCTCTCACTTTCCTTTGTTAGCATCTGCCAGTCTAGCTCTTAGAAAAGTGAAGAGAAGTGAGTGACCTGGCCGACTCCGTCCCAGTGGGCCACTTGCTGGGATGCAGGATGGAGGTGGGGCCAGGAAGGGTAGGAAGATTCAGGCCCAGAAGGGTTTTAATGAGGACCAGCTGGGTGCCCAGCTGTGTTAAGCTCTGTAGGGACTTGGGAGGTAGAAATCTGATTGTCTTATTGGAGCGATGAGACTTATTTGCAATAAATTATTGGTGGCCAGCCAGGCACAGTGCTGAGTGGGGAGGTAGTAATTGCTAAGGAAGCTCCAAAGGCCTCTTATTGAGTAAGTCAGGGTGATTCTGTGCAGGAAACCTGTGCCCCTCCCCAGGGATTCAGCATCCCACCTGCCTGGGCTGAGCTTTTGAGCCTCCTGAGACTTTCCAAGAGGGTCGCTCTTGGCCACCATGCCCAGAGCAGAGCCCTTTTCTCTTCTATTTCTCATGCTTGTGGGACCTCAAGGATGCTGTGGGTTGTAGCCTCTCTCCTTGTGACACATTCTGTGGAATCGTGCTGTTCCTAGAAGGGTGGCCGGGAACAAGGGGGCAGCACTGCCATTCCTTGGGAATGTTTCTTAGGCTTTTTCCCACATTTTATTTTTCGGGGGTGCTAGGCTCATCCACAATAGGACAAAACTGGAATGCTATAGATGCTAAAAGCTGGTACGGTAGCTGTCAGATGTTTTTCTGGAGTCCCTCTGTTGTTTTTTCTCTCCTCTGCCCTCTCCTGGCCATGCACTTGGGACCCTCCTGTTACTCAAAGGAGAACCCACCTTTGCCTGCCCCACGCTCGGCATCCTGGGTCTGGTCCCTCTCTCCCTCCCTATCAGACATGCCGAGGTGAACTCAGGTTTGCCCCACTCTCAGGACTCTGCTTCCTACCAAGCTGACTGGAGGCCAGTGTTGTTAATGGCTCTGTAAACTGTCTTCAATCCCTCTCCCGCCAGGAGGGTCATGAAGAGGCAGGTGGGGCGTAGCTCCCTATTCCCGCAGGGTGAGGCTGGGCTTTCTCACACATGCAAGGGCGGGAAGGAAGAGGCGGAGCAGGTGGGCACCTGCAGCCTGGGATTTCCCAGGGTGGGGCACTCCGGGGGATCGTGGAGGATTTCGCCTGGAGCTGGTGCTGGCGTGGACCAAGCCGGGGAGTCAACGGAATGGAGGGAGGAGTCCTGGCTGCAGAGGCACAGGCCCCCACGGACGCGCCCCTCCCGGAGCAGCACATGGTCTCCAGGAAGACAGGGACTCCCACAGGGCCAGGCTTGTCTGAACTGTCTCCCTGCAAGGAACCTCTGGCCTTGGCATCTGATAGCAGGAAATAGCGGTTCCAGCTGCAGCATCTGGTCACATCCAATGTGGGAATGTGCTTCCCCAGCTAGGGACTCCGCCTCCCTGTATTTTGGTCTCTCACTTGTCAAATTAGAAGTCTGGGCAAAGTGGGCTCCATGGGATCTTCCTTGTCAGACTGGCTTTAACTCAACCCTCCTTAGCCTCTTGAGAAGTCTGCCCCGCAACTCCTGGTCAGGACAACCTTGGAGAGGAGCCCGAGGAAACCAGCGTGCTACGGCTGCACAGCACTGCAAGGCTGCCCTCTAGGCCGTGGGGAGGAGTAGGCACCAGGCAAAGGACTTTAAAGACATCTTTCCCCATGTTCCTCTGTCTAGCTTTTGTACCCTTGGCAAAGGGTGCAAGGACAGGTCAAGCCCCCTGACCTGGCAGTTTTCTCAGGTGCTCCCCAGCTCACTTCCTGACACCCAGGCTCTGTGTGGGGCTCATGGGCCCCAGCTCCCCACAGGCAGCAGAGGGAGTTTCCTCCCTGCCACAAAGACCATGGACACTTTCCTTCTTCCAGTCTCCTTGGCAGCTCCTAAGCTGGCCATGAGGACCTCCCCTTGCCCGCCGCCCCAGCCTTCTGCCACGCATGAGGTAGAATAGTGAGGGAAGTTTTGGATTCACAGAACCACTAGCAGACAGCTGGGGGCCAAGCCACCCTCTGGCCCCAGCCACGTGCCAGGCTCTTGGCAGGGAGGATCCTTTCCCACAGCTCCTCAGTTAGGGTGACCCAGCCTCCTAGATTTCCCAGGACTGTCCTGGTTTTAGCACTGGAAGGCCCATGTCCTGGGAAACCTTTCAGTCCCAGGCAAACCAGGCCAGTGGGTCACCCCAAGCCCCAAGCCTCTCTTTTGTATAAAAGGAATTCTGTGAAATCCAGTGCCCCTCAGCCTCCTCCCGTCTCCTTCAGTTTCATTGAGCTTAACGGAAGCCCTCCCTGCTGCCCAGAGCTGCAGGAAGCAGGTCCCAGGAATTCTCTAGGTCTAGATAGTTTTGCAAAGGCTGTGACATCAGCAGATGCTGCCTTGGCCCTGAGGCCCTTACAGAGACAGTCACTCTTTCTTCAGGGCCTGCAGCTGACCTGTCTGACCCTTCTTCCCCATGGCAGCTCCTGAGCTGGCAGCCAGGGCAGCTCTACCTCACCTCACCTAATGTTTTGAGCAAACAGTCTGGCCCTCCCAGGCTCAGAAGCTCTCTGGCAATTTGGGGGAGGCTAGGAAGGTGAGGCAGCCCTAATGTTACCCCAGGAAGCCATGAATATTGATTGCCCAGTTTCCCCAGGTCACCCTGACTTCTGGTCCCCAGAACCTGGTATGGGGCTCAGCATGTTGTCTGAGAGTGGCTGAGCCCACTCAGGAGGAGGAGATGGGCCTGTCACCCCCACGGGAGCCGGTTGGGCCTCTTCTCCTGGCCTCTGCCTTCCAGAGGTAATCAGAGAGGAGCAAAGAAGAGACTGCTAGACTGCTGGAGCCCACAGGGATTTTGTGGGGTTTGTTTTTCCTCAGCACCGTCTGCAGAGGTGAGGGCATGAATAAAAGAATGAAGGAAGATTTACTGTTCCCGCATCTTGGCAGCAAGCCCTGTGTTTGTACAGTGGATCCAGGAAGGGGAGCTGGAGCAGGTGGGCTGCTGGGGGCTAGAGGGAAAGTCAGACCCTGCAGGGTCTTTCTGCAGGGGCCTTGGTGGGTGGGGGACAAAGGTGAGGCTGGGAGGAGTAAATTTAGGCCAACGCCCCAGTCACCAGGGGCCAGGGTGACCCCACCACCTGCAAGCCTTCCTCTACGCATGAGGTGGGCAGTGCGGGAAGCTTCGGGCTAGCAGAACCATCAGGATGCAGCTGGGCTTCAGGAATCCCCAAACCCAGAGGCATGTGGTGGGCCTGACATTGTGTGCTGCCAGCGGGGACCCCAGAAGGAAGAACTCCAGGCTGTCACTCCTGGTCCCGATAATGGACGCAATCCAGAAATGACTTTTATCATGGCCTGGCCTGCCTGGGGCTGGGTGGGCCTGAGTTGGGGCTGGGACTTGGAGCCTTGCAACTGGATGTGACCTTGGACAGGTCTCAGTGTTACCTCCACGTGTGTGTCCAAGGCTATACAACCCATGTTTCACTGACATTGTACTTTTCATGGGGCCACCAAAAGATGGGACTTTTTTTGTACAAAGTCAATCCTGATGGGTCAAAACTGGTGGTGGGCGGTCACAGAACAGTGGAAAGTCTGAGGGGCTGGAAAGGCCCTGGGCAGTGATATGTTCTATGAAATGCATGCGTGCGTGCGTGCGTGCATGTGTGCATGCGTGCGTGCGTGCGTGCATGCGTGCATGTGTGTGTATGTTCTGTGGGAAACTCGAGGGCCTGAAGGAAGAGGAGGGAGGGAGAGAAGTGTGAGGAGGCTGAGGTAAGGCTCTTCAGAACTTCTCCGCTCCCTGTGAGAGAAGCACATCTGACCCCAGCCAGTTCCCACAACCAGGGAACCCACTGTCTAGCTGCCTCCTTCATGGACAGTGCAAGGGAAGTTCTCATGGGGGGTAGAACCAGAGCTCTCCCTCACCAAAAGGTCCTCATCCTTCAGGGGTGACTGTGCTAAGCCTACCCCCTCATACGCAGACTCACACATCGCCTCGACACTTTACCTGGCTGGCAGGGTCATGGCTTAGTAGAAAGAATTAATCACAATGGTCACATATAAGAAATATGGACCTATAGTAGCACGTGTGTGTGCGTGCGTGCGTGCGTGTGTGTGTGTGTGTGTGTGTGTGTAGGGGATCATTTCCCCCCAGAGACTTCTGATGTTTTGGTCATTAAAACTTTCCTCCAGGCCCACATTTGTGGGGCGCAGGGCAAGAGTGTGGATGGAGGCCCACATACCATATGTCTAAATAGTTAAAGGGGGTACACCAAGCTAACAAACTGTTAAATTAAAAATTTTCTGTCTTCTTATCATAACAAATATACCCTTGTAAGGATGTGGAAGGCCAGATTCAAGTTTTGATTCTTGAATTATTCGATTTCTATCCTGGAGCATGGCTGATGGGGAGAGCTGACTTGTGGCTGCTTTTTCTTCCCACCCTCTGATCCAGCATCCCCTGCAAAGGGCCTTTCGCGAAGCCATGAGGACACTCCATCGCACTTGGGGTGTGCCCACCCATGGGGCCTGTGCAGCCTGTGGGAGCAGGCTCAGGGCCTCTGGGATTTCAGGACCTAGAAGAGGGGACATGGGTCTGGGTAGGCACATGACCTCAGCCCTGTGAATTCTCCTGTTAGGGAGAGTCTGGCCAAAGAAAGGCCAGGACAGCCAGGGGCGTGCGGGTTGGGTAAGGCAGTTGAGGTGCCTCAGTGCAAAATTTAAGGAGGCATCGCTCTCAGGGTCTCACAAGGCTCCTGCCTCACCTTGGTCCTGGGCTTGGCCCTACAGGACAGGGCCTTCTAAAGTGAGCTGGTGTTCACTCCTGCCCATCGAGTGAGGCGGAAAGGTACGATGACAGAAATAGACCTCTCTCCCCTGAGCTCCCCTCCCCTAAAGTACTGTAAAGCACCCCCTGATCCCATTTCAGGGAGCTCCAGCTCTGCAGCCCAGCCCCCCTGACCGTCCCTGGGCTCATTCTCAGCGGAAACATACCCAGAGTGATTCCTTATGGTCTCCACTCAGGTGAGCCAAAGCTAACTAGGAAAAACAGATGTGTAGGGTCAAGGAAAGGCTGTGGGGGAGGAGCTGGGATACAGATGCGTCTGCATTTTGGAGAGATCTGGATTAAACTGAATCACCGTAGAGGATGCTCATGGAACAGTGGAGTAGGTGTGGGAACAAACAGGGCGTGGTCAGGTCAGATCCGGGGCCTGTTGCTCAGTTGCCTGTTGCCCCCGAGTGGAGGCATTTGGGAAGGGCTGGGTGAGGAGGAAAGGAGGGTGCTGGGCCAGGAGCTTGCAAGCCGGGGTTCCGCTCTGGACTCCACTGCTTGTTAACCAGCCCAGCTAAGTCACTGGACTTTACTGAGCGTCTCTTTTCTTCTCTACAGAATGGGACTAATATGTGCCTTGCTTCACTTGCAGAGAAGGTGGGAAGACCAAGTGAAATAGCAAGAAGGCTTTGGAGATTGTGTAGGGCTAGGCCAATGTACGAGGTTGTCAGTTTTATTTTTTTTAAATTTTAATTTAATTTTATTTTTTATAGAGATGGGGGTCTTGCTCTTGCTCAGGCTGGTCTTGAACTCCTGAGCTCAAGCGATCCTCCCGCCTTGGCCTCCCAGAGTGTTAGGATTACAGGCGGGAGCCACCTCGCCCGGCCAAGGTTATAGTTTTTAACCTGTGTTGGCAAAGCTGCCAGTTGTCTTGTTTATCCAGTCAGACCCGTTTGTGGAATGCCTCCCTGGTGCCATGCCCCATCCAAGCCTGGAGCACCCAGAACTGAATAAAACAGCACTGCCAAGGGGCTCACCATCTAGTTGGAGACAGACACTGAAAAGGGCTGTATTTGTTAATTTGCTGTAAGGGCACAAATATGGAATATTTTGAAAGACTTTGCGACAATTACTTTACAACCATTTATAGATAGATGGTTGTTGACAAGAATTGATGTGGTAAATGTAGAAATTTCCCACCTACTATTGGCATGTAATGTTTTAAGAAAACCAATAGAAGCAAATGGTGTTTTGATTGTAAAACCTCAGAAGCGTGGTTTCCATACCAACCTATTTGCACAGAATAAAAAGCCCAAGACAAAATGCTGCCTCTAATTTATGACATGGTTAGCCTTGGTCGAATCATGTTTTTAATAGAAAAGACTGAGCCACTCCACTCCCGCCACAGTGCACCCTCCCCCAAGGTGTGCATTTTTGCACACATGTGCACACAGACACACAGTGGTGGGTAAACTGGGCCTTTAGATGGGTTAGACCAGGTCCTCGGTGGGGTCCTGGGCTCCAACCCCGGGCCATCACTGTATGTCTCCAGCCTCAGTTACCTCATCTGTATAATAGGAGTAATACTGCTTCATAAGTGTAATTGTCGTGAAACTGAAATGAAATCAAAGGTGTTATTATCCTGAAAGAGCTGAGAACAGAGTGGTGGCACAGGCAGTCCAGGAATGCAGTTAGTCTGGAAGGGCTACTGCTGTGCTTCTGGGAGGTGGGTGGGCACAGCGTGGGGGGCTTAGCCATCACTTCCCTCCTGTCCTCCCTTCTTATCTCTCCCCTTCCCTCCTCCCCTCCGTCTTTTCCTCACTGCCTTCTATGTTATCTAGCACCTGTGTGTGCCAGAATATAAAGATAAACATATCACTATTTCAGCAGAAGCTCACCGTTAAACGAGGAACATGGGGACGTAGACCACTAATTGCAGTGCAGGGCCAGGCGTCAGGCACTGTAGGAGCAGGAAACAAGTCACGGGCTGCGGAGGAGATGCTGCTTGAGTTGGGCCTTGACTGGCGAATGTCAGAACGGAGGTGGGGTGGAGTGATGTGGCTGGGAGGGGAAGTTAGAATGGGGATATTTGGGGCCAAGAGAACAGCATGAAAATACCTGACATTCCTGGGAAACAGAAAGATGTTCTGTGTGGCTGGGGCAGGGACTGATGCCAGGGAACAAGAGACGTCCGGGAACAGTGTGTGGGAGCAAGATTTCCATGTGTCTGTCCAAGTTGAGGAGTTCTCACTTTGTCTTATGGAAAATGGAAAGAGCCACAGAACGTTTTCAAGCAGTCACAGGTGTATGATGGAGAACTTGCTCTCCATTATATAGGTGTATACTGGAGAGGCGTGAAGAAGGGTTTTGAGGAACACTGGCCCACCATTATAAAAATTATAGCAGGGTTTCAAGCTTCCTTCAAAAATAAAATCTTTAGTTGGAACCCTTAGATACATAAGAAATGGACGCAATATTTTATTAGCATGCATATATTTTATAATTCCAAATTGGTGATATGTACTTTGTATCAGTGTGAATGATGATGCTGTTTTGATGAGCCTAGGAAGTTGAAATCAGGGACTATGCATCAAATTGCAGAATTGTATCAGCCTCAGCACCCGGTTTATTTCTAGATTTTGGTTTTGGTTGCATAACACTAAGAAATCCTGATTTATACAGTTAAGTAGTTGCAAATAGGAACTGGGTTTTTCACAGCTTGACTTTTAGCCTCAGGACACTCTTTAATTAAAAAAAGAAAACTTCATTCAGAGGCCTGCATAAAAATGAGTTAATTTAGCATCCTAATTTAATGGACTGGTGGTCTCCACGTATGAAAATTGGGTACATAACACATTTTCATTATGGTTTAGATGGTTAAAATATATTTTAGGAGCAGTTTGAATCAAATGTTTGAGAAACCCCAAGTCATATATGGAAACTGAGGATATATGAGATGATTTCTACCTTGAGAGTGAAGGGTGTTATGTGACATCCCCCGTGCTGTGCTGGGGGACAGCAACTGGCCTTCACCATGGCTGAAGCTGGACAGTTCCGGTTGCATTAATACAGACCCCTTGGGTCTGGGTGTTGAGGAGCTTCTCTCAAAACTGGCCAGAATTGGGGTGGGATGGCTACATTGGGCTCATCTTTCCTATGAAAGCGTGTTTCATTTGTGTAATCTTGGTACTTGTGTGATCTATGATTGTGGACCTTGGAGAATGCACACAAAATGTTCCCAAGGTCAGGGTATTAAAAGACCCCACATCCACCTGGACACCCCTGCCAGTGTACTCCCATGGAGCTTCCACAAAGTACAGAAGCCCACCAAGAGGAGAGGTGAGAGCTCCTTTTACTGAGCACTTACTATATGCTGAGCACTGTTTTATGCAGTTTATAGGTACTGACACTTTTATTCCTTGCAACAATCCTATGGGTGGATTGCTATTATTATCTCCATTTTACAAATGAGGAAATTGAGGAACAAGGAGGGTAAGCATCTTGCCCAAGTCACATAGCTAGGAAGTGGCAGAGCTGGGATCTGAATCCAGCAGTTTGGCTCTAGAGCCCGAATCACTAATCACTGTGCTCCATTGTGCTTCTTCAAGGAAAGAATTCACATTAGTGCCTGAGGTCAAAAATATTTTAATTGAGAATGAACATTCCCAATAATGCCTCCAGGGCTAGCTGTAGAATGTAGATTCTTATGATGATGTTCAGGAGTGGGTTTCAGCAGAAATTGTGCAATATGCAATACAGGTGGAGGGGGTACTTAACAGATATATGAAATGTTTTGAAATGTACTCTTTGGAGCTGGGCTTGAGCCAGCCATTCATGACACTACTGGGTGTCATCAAGTTAGTAAACTCTCCTAAGGGTCCGTGAGCCAGGCAGTGTCTGCTTTCTCTTTTAATTGCAGGATCCAAGGTACCAAAAGGATGGGACAGACCCAGAACACAAATGGATGCTGAGGCTCTGGGTGTCGTAGAGTCTTGCTTCCTGAATCCTCCTCAGACTCACCCTTATCTGGCATTGGTCCTTCCAAACAGAGAGAAGCAGCCCATTAAGCCTGTGCTATAGACAGGAGGCTGAAAAGTGTAAGAGAAGACTGGAATGAAAATGAGTTGGCAATGCAGCTAATTGAGAGGAAACGGCAGAGGGGAACAGCCCGTGCAAAGCCAGTCTATTCATGGGAGGGCCTAAGAGGCTAGGCTGGATTCTCAAGAAGGAACAGTAAGCCGAGCAGACTGAATAAATGAAGACGTGTCCATCAGGGACGTACTGATCGGCAGGAGCTACGCACTCTAGAATCAGATCCTGGTCAGGGTGGAGGCTGACGTGTTTGCTGGCTCTCAGAGTGGCTGCCACCCCTTGAAGCTGGAAAGAGTTTATTTCAGGATTAAAAAAGAAATCTCCTGCTAGGAGCAATTTTAGGGAGCTCCTTACTCTGGTATTCAAACCACAGAATGAAAATAGCACCAAGAAAGGTTTTAATAAGTTCTTGAAGAGTGGAGACAGAAAGGGCTTATTAAGGGAAGTCAGGGTGGCTGAAAGAAGTCGGCCAACCTCGTGGAGCACCACTGTGAAGTTCAGCCTGCCTCCCCTGACCCCCTGATGCCGCTGCACCCAGCTGCTTTTAAGTCACGATTTCCAAGTGTCCTTCGAGGGCTTGTGCTCAGGTGCTAGCCTATTGTACCTATTGTACCAATCCAAGCTCACATTCGGGGTTTCGTCTGAGCATCGTGCCCAGGAACCTCATACTCCTTACTCATAGCCCACAATCCTCAAGCCATCCACTCCTGGGGATCCTGCCTAGCTCAGGACTCTGAGAATGAGCATGTGGCCCCTTTCCATGTGCCCGAACCACTGCCCTAGCACAGAAGAGCAGGCAGAGAACCAGCACTTTTTGGACAGCTCCTTTGTATCGGGCACCAAGCCAGGTGTGTAACAAAAGTCAGTTCATTGTATCTTTACAAAAACCCTGCGAGGGGTAGCCTGCTGTCCTCTGTGCAAATGAGGAATCCGAGGCTCAGAGATGCTAACACACCTAGGGTCACACGACTAGTGGAGATAGGAACAGAATTCAAGCCTATATTTTTCTGGCTCTTCCACTACTCCTGCCTCCTGAACAGAAGATGAGACGCTCCCCTCTTTCTCCTGAAGTCCAGGAGCAGTGTCTCCCGGCAGGGCTGAGGCCAAAATGTTCCCCATGGGAGTTAGAGGCTCTCCGTTTTTGCCCTGACCTTGGGCAAGTTATTTGACCTTGCTGAGCCTCAGTTTCCCACATGGATAAAGTGGGAGTAATACATTCCCCTCCCCCTTGGCGGAGTTATGAATATAAGGTAAAAGCAAATGTGCAGAAGCACGTTGTCACTCCCAAGTGTGCACCTGGTGGTGGAATAACGAGCACCAGATTGCTCAGTGAGTTCACTCTCCTCTTCCCCCAGCACGGCCCATCGGGACTTGCCGCGTGAACGTTGACCCCCGAACATTCTGGACTTGAACTAATGACCTTGCCATTCGGCCAAAAGGAAAGTCATTTACGGTTCTTTTCAGAGTCTGGTCATGGTGGGGAAGAATGGGGGAAAATCCATCTAAGAGGCAAAACTTTCTTTTGTGCCAGCACAAGAAAGGAAATAAGTTTTTGATTCAAGGCCTGGGCAGCCAGCCAAGCTCTAGAGAACAACGGAAGCTGCCCAGGCCGAAGGGGAGGGCAGGTGATGAGCCTATTACCTGGGGAGAGGGCTGCAGCGTCAGCCGGAATCACAGGCATTTCAAATCTTTTAGGAGTTGGATTGAGGATGGAATAGTGACGGCAAGTGCAGGAGACGATGGGTTTGTATAGACCGCGAGCTCAGCTCCGTGCTACAAGGAGGCCACACACACCTTTGGAGCCCTCCTGTTCCCAGCTGTCCCACTTCTCTCCTTGTGGTGGGGTCCCACTGACATTGCCTCTCTCTTAAAATAGTTCCTGCTCTGAAGAGCCCTCATTCCTCATCAGAACACCCCTTTCCTGCTACCTGTCCTTTGGGCCTTGTTGTCCACTGCCTGTCACGGATGGAAAACAATCTGACCAATGCTTCACTCCCACCCTGGGTATCTCCAGAGACATAACTGCTTTTCTGTGCTGCTCCTCTTGGTCTTTTCTGTGAGCATCCACTGAACCATCTGCCATGTGCCAGGCACGGTGCCTCCGACGAGATGGATAAATGAGTTGGCGCAGAATTCATTGTGCCTTTTTATTTTCTGTATTTTCTGTTGTTTTGACATCTGGGGCCTTGCTGATCCTGGAGGGATGGCCCCTCCTAGGGCTGGGCAGTTCCTAGATACAGAACGGACTCACCTGCACGTGTGGCTTTCATATGCAAACTAACCTCCAAATCTCATATCCTCAGCTACCTTTTTTACTGGGCTCTCACAGGACTCTTCCATTCTGGGCCGCTTCTCCTCAGCCACCCCCTCCCTGATCACCCCAGGGCCAGGTACCAGACAACTAGGGGCAACCCCTGCACCCCAGAGCCCATTGAAAAGACTCAAACTGGCCATTCCTAAGCCCGCTTATTCTGCCGTGCCCATTCCTCCCCACACTAGCCACAGTGAAGGCCATGCTTTCCCCTCACGCCCTCTGCCTCCTGACCAACCCTGACACTTTCCCGTGTCCCCCGGCCCTCAGTATGATGTGCCGTGCCTCCTGCCTCTAGGAAACTGTGAGCAAATAAGCTCTTTCTTCAAGACAGTCATGTGCATGTCTGCACGTCTTACCACACATATTTAACTCCCAAATACATTTTAAAACGGTGCTGGGCTCGCCCTCTGGGGTTCCCACCCTTTAACAGGGAGACAGATGCATAGATGACTGGGGTTCTATTGGCTGCTTATGGGAAAAGTGCTCTGAGACCTCAGGGAAGAAATGAGTCACTCTACAGGGGCTGGGGAGGGGGCTGAGTCTGGGAGGGTTGGACAAGTAGGTGATATTTATTGGGAACATAAAGCATTTCACCAGGCAGAGAAGGATTGCACCGGGCAGATAAAAGGGCATTCTAGGCAGAGGGAAGAGTATGACAAAGACTCAGCGTCATAAAAGTTCATGGAAACAGAGGACAGCTGGAGTCTAGGAGGTCTGAAAAGTAGCTGGTGGGAGATAACACTGGAGAGAAGACTGGAACCATTGTAATGGGCCGTAGTGCCATGCTAAGGAGTCAGCACTTTACCCTGAGGGCAATAGGGAGCCGTCAAAGGGGCTCATTTGTCTTTTTCATTCTGTCCATACTTGCAACAACAGTATAAAAGCTATGGTGTATAAAACTGCTGGCACCTTGGCACAAATCAAGGCAATGCCACCAACCATTCTAGTAATTGTATTTTTCATCACCATGCACTTTTAGGATAAAAAGTCCTTGATGGAGCAGTAAAAATTATTAATTTTATTAAATCTCAACCTTTCAGTATGTGTCTTTTTTTTTTTTTTTTTTGAGACAGAGTTTTACTCTGTCGCCCAGGAACCCTCCTGCCTCAGCCTCCTGAGTAGAGTATGTGTCTTTTCAAAGTCTGTGTGAAGTGTGTGTATAGCACTTCTGCTGCACACTAAAGTACTCTGAGAGTCTCCAGGAAAAGCACTTACATGAGTGAGTTGCAAGCTGAACTAGCAGCGTTTTTCATAAACGCCATTTTACTTGTGAGAATTATTGACAGAAAAACGATCGTTATTCAGCTGTGGTTTTTAGCAGACATTTTCTTGAAAATGAATGGAGTGAACCTGCCACATCAAGGAAAACAATCTGATTGTGTTGACAATGAGGATATTTGAAGTTTCAAGTGAACATGAGGATACACCATGAGCTGGATAGCTTTCTAGTACCGAAAGACTTTTCTGATGAGATTGGCGTTGATATAAATGAGTATGACTTTTTAAATATTACATAATATGTCATTTGAAAAATCTACATAATTCAGTAAACCAATATTTTCCAAATGACCAAGACATGATGTTACATAATCATTCAAGCATAGAAGATCTAGTTAAAGTACTAGATAGACCAGTGGATTTTAATATAGCAGTATGAAAAATTCACCGATATGGTTTCAGGTACCCTGTTGCAACTAACCTTTAGGAATCTACCCATCTTATCTGCACTCGAATGTTTATAGCAGCACAATTCACAATTGCAAAGATGTGGAAACAACCCAAGTGCCCATCAATACATGAGTGGATTAATAAAAT
>CM052438.1:109068982-109095005 GCA_028533085.1 Varecia variegata
GGTGAGGCAATTAGCCCCTTGGGACTGAGGTAATGCAGGATCCGCTCCTACTGTGCCCTGAGGTGAAGGCCCCGCCTCACCAGGGCAGGGCATGGAGGCCAGTAGGGGTGGGGGCACAGGGACCTGGGCAGGCTGGTCCTTGGCTGGGTGGGGAGAAGAGGGGGAGGACAGCCCATCTCTGGCCCTTCTCCCCACTCCACGTTCCCACGTAGCATCGTAGCATCAGGCCAGGTGCAGAAGCAGGTGTGGGCTCGGGGAGGGAACTTCAGAAATGGCAGGGACAAGGGAACAGTTTCTGAGGCAGTCATGGGAGGACAGGCACCATCACCTCTCACCCTCTGACCTGTGCTCTAGCTGTGTCCTCTCAGCTTCGCCTCCAGGCTGTTGTTACATTTTAGGGATATTTGTTCATTCACTCAACCAGCCAACATTTATGGAACATCTGCTATTTGTGGAAAATCTGTTTGTTAATTCAACCATGCAACCAATCAACCTTCTTATTAAATATCTATTATTCATTCATTTCCTCATTCACTCATTTGTTTTAAGCGATGAACTAACCAGACAACATATATTGGATACTTACTGATTCACTTATTCAAGCATTCACAAAGTACCTACCATTTGACCACCCAACCACCTATCCATCCATCCACCCACACACCCATCCAAATATTTACTGAATATTAAATGCCTATTCATTCGTGCCACTAACAAACAAATATTGAGCACCATTACATATCAGGCATGGAGTAGAAACTAGGGAAGCAAAGGTCAAAACCAGCTCCCACCTTCAAAGAGCTTAGAGTCAAGTAGTAATATTAATATCCAACATTAATGCAGTATTTAATATATGTGCCCAGCACTATACTAAGGGTATATGAACTTATTTCCTATGGTAGGTACCATGAAGAAATAGGCATAGGAATTTTTCAACGTCACACAGGTTTTTTTTTTTTTTTTGAAACAGGATCTCTCTGTTACCCAGGCCAGGGAGCAGTGGCATTGATCATAGCTCACTGCAGCCTTGAACTTCTGGGTCAAGCAATCCTTCTGCCTTAGACTCCCGAGTAGCTGAGACTACCAGTGTGTGCCACAACACCTGGCTAATTTTTAAAATTTTTTGTCGAGATGAGGTCTTACTATGTTACCCAGGCTGGTCTCAAATTCCTGGCCTCAAGCGATCCTCTTGTCTCAGCCTCCCAAAGTGTTGGGATTATAGGCATGAACCACCACCCTCAGCCTCACACAGCTTTTGAGCGATGGAGTCTCAGGGATTTGAACCCCAGCAGACAGATTGGAGAGTGGGTGCGCCTCACCAGGACACTGCCCCCCTGGGTGGGGGGATGTGGGGGGAGGGGCAGACATACACTGCACAGCTCTATGGCAGGAGAAAGGGGAGATGAACTGGCTCTGCTGGGAGGAGACAGAGGAGTTGGCACTTGAGCTGGATCTTAAAGAAGGCCTAGGAGTCTGTGAGCCAGGGAAAGGAAGGGGAGGTATCTTGAGACAGTGCAATGTTTAGAACTGGGGAAACACAAGACACAGTTTCTACCCTCAAGAAGCTTTCAATCTAATGGGCGAGGTAATATATGGGCACAAATACCTTCACCACAAGGAGAGGTGGAGGGGGATGGCAGGTGTGAGCTGGCGTGTGGTGAATCTTACAAGTGGTACTGGTACCCAACCCACAAAGGGGTCCAGCCTAGGTCCTGTCACTCGCCACGCAAAGAGCCAATTATTGAGACGAGAATTGCCAAGGAAGAAGGGAATTTTAATGCAAAAGCCGTCTGAGAAATAGCCTCAGATCCATCTCCCTGACCAGCAAGGGCTTTCACAGTGGGTTGTGGTCGTGGAGTGCAGGTCAGGTCGTGTGGGGTTTGAAGCCGTAGGTCTTCAGCTGGTCTGACTCAGGAATCAGCTGTTGGTGATGGATGGCAAATGCCGTGGAGAGGCTGGTTAAATTGGTTGTCAGACTTGACTGGTAAAGTCTGAGGGAACAAAAAATAACTTAGGGAGGAGGTCATTTTGCAAGGCTGATTGCAGTACGAATGCAATTTGCAGAGAATAGCAGGGAAGAAGGATTCCTCCCAGTTGGAGGTTTTCAGAGATGCTATGGTGGAGGAGACAGAACTTGAGACAGCCCTTGAGTGGAGACTGAATAAAACTCGCTTTCACTTTATACTGTCGGCTCACTCCCGAACTCTTTCTTGTGCAAAACCAAGGACCCACTTGGACTTCAAGTGATTCCCAGCATTGGAAATTACTTTCCTGTGACAGTGTTACCAACTTTTAAGCAGAATAGCTGTTATTAAAATCCAATTTTTTTTTTTTTTTTTTTTAGACAAGGTGTCATTCGGTCACCTCAGCTAGATTGCAGTGGCATCATCATAGCTCACTGCAACTTTAAACTCCTGGGCTCAGGCGATCCTCCCGCCTCAGCCTCCCGAGTAGCTGGGACTACAGGTATGCACCACCACACCCAGCCAATTTTTCTATTTTTTTTGTAGAGACAGGGTCTCACTCTTGCTCAGGCTGGTCTTGAACTCCTGGCCTCAAGTGATCCTCTCTTCTCAGCCTCTCAGAATGCCAGAATTACAGGTGTGAGCCACTGCACCCTGCCAAAATCCACATTTCTGATTCTATATTCAGCCTCCTAGGGAAATTGTAACAACCGGGTCAGCATGCTATCTTCTCCACCTTGCTTTCTCTAATCTTTGCATTGCCCAATACTGCCCATTTACTCTCTGATGCCCAATGTAACCTCTGCTCCACACAGCCCTCTATGATTCCCCAGATAATCATAATCTCGCAATCCTGAGGCTACCCCTGCTTTACATATGCATGTTTCTCTTTCCAGTTGTTGCTAAACCTTTGAAAATATGCAGTGTTGTGTAGTGGTTAATGCATGGCTTCTGGGATCTTTGATCTCTTGGACTCAAAAAATCTCATTGACATCCCTGTTCAAACCTTGTACCTTGTCATCAGATAAAATGACTCCACTCCTGAAACTCTAGGACATAGTTTTCTGACCACTCTCCCTATCCCTCCAGGTCTGTCACTCAATGTTTATGGATTTCTCTTGGGATCTCCTGTCTGTCTACCTGTTTCTTTAATCCCAATCCATCATCCCACTCATGCTTTTACTGCCTCCCCTACCCAGATGGGAGTTTTCTGTAATTGGTACAATTACCAATTACAGAGAACCCTCTCTACCTGTCCAACCTTAACCCTCTTCACCTGTCCCACAGACCTCTAATCATTTACTTTAATTACTCAAATATCCTAGAAAATCACAGAGCCACGTAGGTTGGGTCTGCTGCAAACATATGACTTCCAAACTCAGGGAGACCTTCCATCTGACCTCGAGCCCATAGCTTCCTTCCCCTACACCTGTTATTAGCACCACCTCCCTCCTCTCAGAAGGAAGAATCCCTTCTCATCAGATGCAATCCCTGTACTCACATCTTTAATTCCATCCCCTCCTCTCTCCTCCAGAGCTTGTACTTTGGGAACACCTTGATTATCTTCCTCTGTTCATAGCCAAACATCTTAAAAGGAGTGTCTGTACTTTTATACCATTGATTGTTTATTGCTTGGACTCTCTCCTCCCACAGCTTCTAATGGGCTTCCCTTATTTCTCCTACTTTCCCGACAGTTCCTTTTTAGTCTCCCCTGCAGACATGTTTACAGTGCCCTCTGCTAAAATGCTGGTGCTCCCTGGACCCATCCTGGGTCTTTTCTCACTCCATATTTTCTATTTGAATGTGTCATTGCGTTGATTACCATCTCCATTCATGGCAGCTAAGTTTCTACCCCTTGCTCAGATCTCTCTCCCGAGTCCTAGTCATATTTCCAGCTCCCCATTGTATATCGACCTGAATGTCCCACAGATACTTCAATCTCAACGGGCTGGAAAGTAAAATCTTTTTCTCTTCCCACCCCAAACCCATTCCTCCCAGGTTCCTCCTCTTTCTTTGTGATGAATGGCACCATGTTCCACAGTGGGCAGGTCTATGCAAACCTACTCCCAAAGTCTGAGGAAGCTGAGAGGCTGACATATCCAGTTTCTCAGAAAGAAACATTTCACAGGGACTTACAAAGCCATGTGCTGGGCAGTCATGGGACAAGATATGGGATCCGGGCACTAAGGCACCCCAGACCCAGGGCTTATTATGTACCATAGGGAAAGAATATGTAGGATAATTGATGTCGACCCCTCGGAGAAAGACACGAATGCTATGTGAGTCTGCCTAAGGGCAGGATTTATGTAACAGTAGACAAAGTAGAAATCTTAGTGGCATTCCCCAAACGGGGGTTAATTGGAAGTCACTATGGCAGATTAGCACCCAAGATTGAGTTGCTTTAGCCTCCAAACCCACCATCCACCTGGTCATGGCCATTTACTCTATGCCTGGCATCCCCCACATACCCCAGGTGACCAAGTCATGTAGATGCTGTGTCCTTACTAGCACATATATTCTTTCTCTCCTCTCCTCTCCATCCTCTTGCAGTTGCTTTAGTTCAGGTCCTCATCATCGCTTGCTTGGGCTATTTGCAATGTTCTCCCGTATAGCCCCCCTGCCTCTAGTTTCTTTCCCATCTCATCCATTCTCTACCTGAGAGTCAGGGCAAGTTATCTAAAAGCAAAATGTCTTCCCCTCAAGTTAATCCCTACCAGGGATCCCCACCAGCACAATTCACAAGCCTTTCACTATTCACATAAGCAGCATCACTAATTCACAATCCCCTTAGCATGGCAGGTAAGGTCCCTGTGACCTGGCCCATGTCCTACCTTCCAGTCTCATCACCCCCATGCTCCTCATGCAAGCTTTGGTCCTAGCCATAGCAACTCGTGGAGTCCACTTTGTTTTATGCCTTGGTGTCTTTGCCAACACTGTTCCTGCCACCTATAATGGCCTTTCCCCTTTTGTCTACTAGCTAACCTTCCCAGAGGGAGCCTCTCTGTTACATGCAACAGTTTATTGCATATATTAGTTCACACGTGACTGCAAGTTCCCTGGGACTCACTCATCTTTGGACCCCCTGAATCCAGCACAATGCCTGGCACGTGGGAGGCTCTCTGTGAACGGGTGTTTGATTTTGCAGGCCTGCAATGAGAGGTGTGTGGTGAGGCAAGCAAGTGAGTGAGCTCTGCAGTAAAATGTGCTTGAATGGAGTCTCCATTGCCCTCTTACTGTTACCGAAAGCTCGGCTACTTGTCCTTGAGGCCTCATTAGGAGAAGGAAAACAAGTGGTTTGAAGAGAAGGAAAGAGAAGTTGTATTACTTTGCTGGCAAAGGAGGAGGATGGAGACTCTGGTCTGAAATGCCGTCATCCTTCTAATAAGCAGAAATACAGAGCTTTAAAGAATGAATTCTCAGCTTCAGGCAATTACTGTTCAACTACAGTTGATGAGTCTGATCATCCCATCTCCACTGAAGACAATCTCGTGACTGTCTGCCCAGGACCTCCCTTTACCAGGCCCAGGCTGGGCCATCTCCTGTTGCACAAATAGCAAAAGACTTACCCTCTCCCCCCAACCACTGGCTTGAGGCAGGGATGCAGGCTTTAGTTCTCAAAAACGAGTGGAGGATGTTTTAAAGAGACAGAAAATATTTTTGCCAATTTTTCCAGGCCATTTCCTCTGTGTTAATGGAAAACTCTGTAAAGTAATTTTAAAGAGATTTACTCTGAGCCAAATTTGAGGTCCATGACCCGGAGCCACCCCCAAGGGGGCTTGAGCAAGTGGACTCGGTGTGGCTGGGTTACAGTTTGGTTTTATACATTTCAGGGAGACAGGGGTTACAGGTAAAGTTATCAATCAACACATGGGAGGCATACATTGGTTTGGCCCGAAAAGGTGGGCCACCAGGAAGGGCGGGGAGGCTTACAGGTTATAGGTTGGTTTAAAAATTCTTTGACTTGTAATTGGCTAAAGACATGAAGCTTTGTCTAGAGGCTTGGAATGTTTTAGGATAAGAAGCTGTTAATCAGAGATAAGCCACTGGACATATATTTGTTGTGTAAATTAAGGACCTACAGGTTTGTCTTGCATACCCTTAGGCCTGTTAATGGGTTACAAAGGATGTCCCCAAGAAGGGAGGGGGGCATGATGAGGCATGTCTGACCTCCCTCTTCTTGGCAGACAATTTAGTTTTAGGATATTCTTTTGGCCACGAGGGCCAAAAGAATTCAATCTGCTGGTGGGCGGTGAGACTTAAGATTTTATTTTAGTTCACATCTGTTACATTACCAGCGATTTGACCTTGGAAAATTAGTTTTTACATCTGGAAATGAGATAATTATAGTGCTTATCTCGTGGGATTGTTGGGAGGATTAAATGAGATAATGCAAGGAAATGTTAGTAATTGTGCAAGAAACACATTTTCTTATTAGGGCAAGTAGGAGGAAGATGAGCCAGCCAAGTAGACAGAGGTAATTCCTGGGGGGAGGAAAGAACCCTGAGGATAGGGTTTATTATATTCTTTGCCAAGCAGAAGCCAGGAAAGACCATTATTACACATCTATTATGTGCCAGGCACTTAATGATGCTATGTAATTTAATCTTCACAACAATCTTTCTAATTTGTATTTCTAATTTTATTTTACTGAAAAAAACCCCTAAATTTCAGCAAGTTAAAGTAAATCTGTCCAGGTCTCTCACCTCATGATGGCAAAGCCAGGACTTGAACCCACATCAGTGTGACTCGAAGTCAGTGCTCTCTGCCACACCTCTGGCCTCTGACAGAGCTGGAGGCAGAGAGGACATGCTGGACACCAGGTCTCAGGAGCCAAACTACGCCCAGGGATCTCAGCGCACACGTTCAGGGTACTCGGTGACTCCCTCTCTCCCCCTCCACTCCTGCCCACTTGCTGATTTCTCCTGAGAGGCCCTGGGTTATGACTCAGCTGGGAGCCATCCACCCCACCTTCCAGACCTAGTGGGAGAATTCTGAGGTAGATAATGGCTTTTAAAATGTAATTTACCTTAATGCACTGCTATATTGTTACTAATGTGTCCCCCATTGTGTGTGCCTCTGAGGCAGCCCATTATAGAAACCATCCTAAAGAAAATGTCTAAACCCCGGGCAATGCTGTTTTTCTGAACAAATGGGATGGGGTTTAAACCATCTGGCCAGGGGCTGGCGTGTGTGTGTGTGTGTGTGTGTGTGGCCACAGTGACTGTAATTTAGATTCCAGGCTTCCAAGAAATGGCAGGAAGAAGATCCCATTACCCCTTAGGAATGGCATAGAAGGCCTTAGGGCTGAGGCTCCCTCTGCCTTCATTCTTCCCCCACCCCACAGCCCGTCATGGTGGAACAAAGCTGCCAACATCTGCATGGGAATGTCTGTCTGCACGTGGGCTGAATTCTTCATGTTAATAGAAAGACAGCTCAGAAGAAAGAAAGAAAAAGGACTTGTAATAAGTATTCTTCATGGTAAGTGATTAGGGAGTCTTATAGCAGATTGCTGGCATCTGGGGACGGTGGGTCAAGTGTCAACTCATCCCTCACCTGATTGGAATACAGAAAATGCTTAATGCACTCAGGTAGGGGCTCCACTTACCTTCTCCCAGTTACTGACATTAATCTACCGGTCCCCTCCCTCCCACACCAAAGCTGTCACCCAGGGGTTCCATTGGGTTCCCTGCAGGGAGCCACCCTCCCTCCTCCTCTCTGTCACTCAAGCCACACTTCAACGTTCCTGCTCCAGAGGCAAGTATGTGACCCACCTCTGGTCCTGTCACATTTGGGCTGTAGCTTTTTGTCCTCTGAGATTTCTGAGGGCCACAAACTGAATCACAAAGCAGCTTGCTTAAAAGCTTCCTCATGTTTTACTGTGATTGTGGGGGAAAAAAACAATCCATGTGTCTCATGTTAAGAAATTCTCTCTCTGAGTCTGTTAACAGAAAAATCCCAAACTCTGTAAAATAATCTGAAGAAGTTTATTTTGAGCCAATATGAGTGACGATGGCCTGGGGAACATAGTCTCAAGAGGTCCTGAGAAAATATGCACAAGGCAGCTGGGTTACAGTTTGGTTTTATGCATTTTAGGGAAATGGACATGGGAGGTAAAATCATAAGTCAATGCATGGAAGGTATATTATACATTGCTTTGGCACAAAACGGTGTGACATCTCAAAGCAGGGGCTTACAGGTTATGGGTGGATTCAGAGATTCTTTAATCTGTGATCAGTTAAAGTAAAGCTTTGTGTAAAGATTTGGAGTCAGTAGAAAAGAATGCTTAAGTTGAGATAAGGGGTCTGCTATCTGTCATGTGATGCTCTGTCAGAGGCTGGAAAGCAAGACACTCATCCTTCAGGCTTGAGTTGAGTTGCAACTCCCCCCAAGAAGCCTCTTCTCAAATCCTTCCTGTTGCCTATGTCTGGGTGAATGTCCCTCTTCGTTCCTCTTCCTTAGCATCTTAAGTTTACCCCAGGACAACACCTGTCACCCTATAGGTGAAGCCAGGAGTGTCATCTCAGGTTGGATAGGTCTGCTCATGGGTCATATGCTTGGGTTTTAGCTGTAAAAGAAAAAGAAAATGCACCATCTGCTTGTCAAAAATGGCAAAGAAGGCTTTATTTAAGACTATTGCAATGGGGGTCCAACCTATTTACAGTAGGGTAGAGAGAGTGAACTCAACTCCAAATACAACAGGGACGAGTGAGGATATATAAAGCCAGTGGGCAGGGTGAGGAAGTAGATGAAGAGGTTAGATACCAAGGGTGGGGGATTCCCAGTAAACTGGCTCAGCAGGATTCTTTGCTAAAACTGGACTCTGCAGGCCAAGGATGGGGGCTCAGAGGAGCCTGAGTAACGGTCAGAGAGGGAGAACTTGTCATGGATCAGGGGCAGGAAGTGGGTAGCTGGGGCTCGTCCTCTGCCTCTGGCTTGGGGCTGTTCAGGTGGCTGAAACCTTTTGCACAGTGATCCTGATCAATGAGTCTCCCTGACAATGACAGCCTCTGCCCGTGCAGGAAGCCTCGCAAACCGACCTGTGGGTGGCCGTGGGCATCACAGCTGCTTGGGGGTTAAGGGAAAGATATTTATTATTTCCTTTGTGCATCAGTTGAGTCTGGCTCTGTAGGCTGCTCCACCCCTCTCAGAGCCCTGCATTCAGACGGGGTGGGGAGTTAGCCCATATCCAGCTATTCTACTCTGCAACTCTAGGGTTCCTCCCTGATGGGGAAGAGTGCGGGAGTGGGAAATCCCAGGGAAGCATTTTGGGAAGGATTGTGGGCAGGGAGCTGCCTGATGGCCACGTTTGCTGGTGAATGTGCTGTCTCCTTACCCATTCCCTAGGCCCTGGAGCTTATCTCCTGTCCGGGTGGAATTTCAAAGCCTGCTGGAGCAGCGAATCCTGGGACAAAGGCAGGAACATCTCACAGGTTTTTTACAGTAGAATCATCCTTGGAATTTTAATTACCTTATCTTCATACTATTATATATTTACCTATTCTAATGATGAGATTACCCATTCAATTAGTATGTAATTACTAGTTCTATTACTTAAAGAAAAATACTTGGGGATAATTACACAATTATGAAATACAATTAGAAAATGACATATAATTAAATTTGTAAAAGCTTTTTGAAACACTCCTCCTACCCTCCCACCCCACCTTCCTGTACAAAAGATTTCTTGTATTTATTCTCTTTCCTCTTTCTCTTCTTCAAGTGCGAGTGCAGCCCAGTCTGGTCCAATGAGCAGAGGTGAGTATTTCCCCGGAGGACACGGAGCGTTGATTGAGTCTGGGGATGCAACCCCTTATGACCTCTTGGGGGTTTGGGGACATCCCAACTTTGGAAACTCTGCCTGAGGCTCTGGAATCACGGGGCATTTTTGCAGGCCCTAGGCAGCAGTTGCCCCACCTTCCCTGCCACCCCATCTGCTAGGAGTGCAGACAGGCAGGGAGCAGAGTGGGACCTGGCAATTCCAGGGGCTGGATGTCGCAGGCTGGGCTCTCAACTGAGCCGAGGGGCATAGGCAGATTATCAGAGATTGTCTCCTGCATGGCTACAGTGTTTTACCATTTACCGTTTTGGTAACTCTTTCATATTTCCCAGCTCCTTTAGCGCTTGGCACCGATGAGACAAGAAGATGGGTTAAGCATTCTTGTTCCCCTTCTTGGAACTCCCTCTTCCTTTGATCTCTGTATCTCCATTCTCCCGGGTTTTGTCTTTGGCTCTCTGATTACCCGTCTCGGTTTTCTTTATTGCTTCTTTTTTCTTTTTAGGCTCACAGATTGCTTCATCGCTCTCCAGAGTCCCAACCTCTCTCCTGCTTTTTTTCCTCTCTGGGCCATTCAAATGGGGTGGAGGGGCAGGGAGGGCGGCGAGGTTGGGTGGTAGCAGAGAAAGAGCCAGGTGGTGCCAAGAGGCCACGGTGACAGAGCCTGGCCACTGCTGACAGACACACCATTTTCCTTTCCTCCAGGCCACATAGTCAGGGTATCTCTCCCAGGCTTCCCTGCAGCTGTGTGGCAGTAACTGTGGGCAGAAGCAAGGTTCCCTCACTGCCGGGCTGGGCCTGCGGAACTTCCCTCTCAACGCTCCACTTTCTCTTCCTCCACCTGCTGGCTGTGTGCTGCTGCCCAGGACAACGTTGAAATCATGTTGAAGCAGGCAGGGCCCCTGCCACCTCTAGAGCAGAGGGTTCACTGTCCCTCACCTTGCCACTGTTTAGAGTGTGTCTGAGCAAGAAAAACTTTATTGTACTAAATCATTAAAATGTCTGGGTTTATCTGTTATAGCAGCTTCTTCTATACCAAAACAGCCTTAATAATACTAAATACAACTTGGACCTTAATATTTATTTGTATTGGCAGTATTTTTGTTTTTGTTTTTTCCATCTGGTAGGTCTAAATATTAACAGGAAGCCACCTTAAATGCAGAATTGGTAAAGTTGGTTAGTCCAGTGGACGTTAAGTTGGCCTCCCTGGCATCCATTTCCCCCTTACTTGGTGACTATCTCAGTTTTGTTCAGATTCCCAACTTCTGTCCACACAGCCCACGTGCTTGAGGGAAAGCTGTCCCCACCCTCAGGTCCAAGGCTGGTCCTGGTGGGACTAAGGGTAAGCTCTTTCCCCTGGCTTTGCAAACACAGGCCAATGTGAATCAGTCCGGGCCGCAGGATTAGTTCAGGAAGGGCTGTGACCCAGTTTGGTCCAGTGAGACAGGACGGCAAGGTCACTGGGGTCTGCCTGGAAAGGTGCTTCTTCACTCTTGAGAGGGCCATAGAAACTGTGCCATGGATGAATCTAGAGTCCTGAAAACAGACAGAAAATGTCCAGACCCTGTCCGAGCAATGAGGATGGGGAGTATGCCCTATCCCTCAGACTCAGGCGCTCTGGCCCCTGGGCAGGTGCAGCCCTCCTGGGCCTTATTCATTTCCTACTCTTGCCGTGCTTCTGAGCTCACCGAGCATGTCAGCTCAGCATGCTTTTGACTGCAGTTATCAGAAAACCTGACCCAAATCAACTGCAAGCAATAACAGGGATTTATTTTGATCATGTCACTGAAAAAAGTCCATGTTGGAATGTGGTTCAGACTTGGCTCTGGCTCAGCTTCCGTGACGTGCTGTTGGCACATTGTCTCTTCTTCTGGCTGCTAGCAAGACAGCTGCAGCGATGGCAGACCTTACGGCCAAAGACAGGAGGCCACACCAGGCTACTCTGATGAGGCCATCTCAAGTTCTCTGGGCATGTGAGTGCTGACATCTCAGTTTACTCCCACAGTTAGCTCCTCACACTCACTGTGTCTACATAATACTACTGAATTCTTAGGAGGGCGACTGCATTTCCCTCTTGTCAAGTGCTTGAACAGGATGAGCATCATACTGTTGTTTCCATGCACTGTTGACACAGCTTAGGTCCTCTCTCTCACTGACCTCGTCCCTCCCATGGCTTAAGCCATCGCTTGTCCCTTCATGACTCCCAGACCTACATCCCCAGGGTGGACTCCTCTCCAGGCTCTTTTCAGTCTCCTGGTTTCAGTGGCCTGTTGGGAAGCTCCCTGTGCACCCTGGGCAAGGGCCTCGGAGTGTCCAGACGTGGGACTCCTCATCTGCTTATGTGCCAGTGTTTTCTAACTTGGTTAGCGGTGCCTCTGTTTACCTAGTCACCCAAGCTTAAAACTGCAACACCATCTATACCTCTTTCCTTTCTTTCTCCAACACATTTAATAGATTATCGAGTTCTTTGAAGAAATTATTTCCTCAATAAACTTCTAAGCTATCTCCTTTTCATTATCTCAGTGGTGATAGCCTAAGCTCAACTTCTTCTTGTATTTTACCTGGACTATGAAGACGGTTTCCTCACTTGTCCTTCTGCCTCCAGTCTTGATTTTCTCAAATCTGTTTTGCTGATAACGCTGTAGGAAAGGCATCGACTGCATTGATAGCACAGTGGTCCTGGAGCCACTGGACCCCCGTGGAGGCTCCTAGAGCAGTCCCAGACTGAAGACAGAGAGAGCTGGGCTCATCTCTTGGGACAGGTGGAGGGTGGAGTGGAGAGGGTGGGATGGTGTGGAGAGGGTCTCTTCTCATCTTTTATGAATGCAGACTCAGCGTACTCTGGTGGGGTTCGGTTGGCTGGAAAATGATGGAAAGTTTAACAAGCTCAGCCTGGGCTCTGTGCACAGCATTGTGCCTCTCCAGACACCTTTCGGAGAAGGTCCAAACTCCTTACAGCACCTATAATCTTCCACCCAGCTATCTCCTTTTCAAGTCTCTTCTCTCACTAACCCTTCTTCCTAGTCTCTGTTCCAGCTAGACTGAACATCTTTCAATGGCATAGAGCGCTGCTACTCTCTTTGTCACACCCAGGCCTCAGGGCAAGCTGTCTGGGACACCCATTCATTCCCTCCTTCTCCCCCGGCTGGCTCCTCCTCCTTCAGTTTTAGACTTCGCCTCTTTGAGGAACCTCTTCCTGCACTGAGCTATTGTAGGTCTTCCTCCCTCTCTGAGCCCGCACAACTCTCAACTTGTGAGTCTTTGAGAAAACTTATCAGGTGTTTTAAGATAACAAATTTACTTGTTTATTTCCCCATTAAAACACTTCTAATAGGATAGGCACTGCTGAAACCCTTGATGCATATTAGGTGCTAAATGCCTTTTGTTTTCTTTTTTTTTGAGACAGAGTCTTGCACTGTCACCTAGGCTAGAGTACAGTGGCATCATCATAGCTCACTGCAACCTCGAACTCCTGGGCTGGAGCAATCCTCCTGTCTCAGCCTCCCGAGTAGCCGGGACTACAGGCGCATGCCACCCTGTCCAGCTAATTTTTCTATATTTTGTAGAGACGGGGTCTTGCTCTTACTCAGGCTGGTCTCAAACTCCTAAGCCCAAGCCATCCTCCCGCCTCAGCCTCCCAGAGTGCTAGGATTACAGGTGTGAGCCACTACACCCAGCCTAGCTGCTGAATGAATGAATGGAAACCTGTTCAGTTTGGAGCTATCTGGGCTTTTGGGGGCCCCACGAGGTGGTGACCACTAACAGCTGTACTTTATAGTGCCGTGGTTCTTAGATTTTTGCCCCCTTTCCTCTGACATCTGACTCCTAGAATCGCTCTGCACACACAGAGCCATTGCACTGCTGGAGAGAACTCCAGCCACTTAGGGGTTTTTGGAAACTCTGAAATTGAGCGTTTTTGTTTAGTCTCTCAGTATTTGTGCAAGCAAGGCCCCCTGGGGAGGCACTGCTTCTAGGCTTGAGAATAATGACTTGCAGAGACTCCCTAGGGCAGGCTTGAAACAGAATAACTCACTTGATTTTTTCCCACTTGATGCTTTTGTTAGGGTGGAAAGGTTAGTAGGTGCTCACAGTGTGGGTGGAGAAAGATTTCTCACTCAGAGATTAAGATATAAAAGTAAAAAAGTTTATTTTATCCTTCTTAGAGGAAGAGAGAGAGAGAGAGAGGTGGTGTGGTGTCCCAAAGAGAGAGAAGGGGTGCCAGCAGCGAGGCCAAGTGGCTCACTGAATTAAAGGGAGACGAAGAGAAAAAATAGTGACTAGTGACGGCTGTCAGTTGATAACAAAAGCGGCTGCAGGTAGATAACAAAAACTGCAAGGATGTCAACGTCCAAGAGTTGGTTCCTGCCTTTCTTTGGAGAAGGGATTTATCACAGGAGATGTGACTCTGTCCTCGAAATATGGTTGAGGCTGTAGCTCGTTCTTCTGCTGTTTACTCAGGAACTCTGGAAAAGCAGATTCTCAAAAAACAATTTTGAAAGACAGATTTACATCTCTTTTCCGTTCATTCAGCTCTTTCTAGAAGTTGTGCAAAGTGGAGCTCCTGCGGGGTGCCTGTTAGCGAGAGAACTCATAGGATTGATCTTTAACTGTTACTGCGGAAATTGTGGGATTGGGTATTTGCCTGTTATTTTTGCAAGGCCGCCCCTTTCAGTTTTTCCGGTTCTTAGCAGTTGAGGAAATCTTTCCAGTTCTGCTGTGAGATCCTGGGGGAGGGTGGCCCCCTGGCTTCCCAAAGGTTACCCCCTTGGCTGAGCTTCTGAGCAGGGAGGGGAGGGCTGGGAGGACTCAGGGCTGACACTAGCTCACAGCCCTTCTGCATGGGTAGGGGTGGTAGCAGGCACAGGGATGAAACAGACATTCCCCTGAGCAAGTTCAGGAAGTAAAACGCTATTGACATTCTGGTGCAGGCCAAGATGAGAAGCCACAGTGGAAGTTTCAAAGCCAGGCCCTGAAGGAGGCAGGGAAGGTGGGCATGGGATGGTGGCTATTTGAAGCAATTGATCCCCTGAAAGCCATGGTGCCAGCCTCCCCTGGACATGTTCCTCAGGATGTTAAAATGGCTAAATTTCAGCTCCAGGCTCTCGAAGGCAGCAAGGATACCAAGTGCTTGATTTTGAACTGAACAGTCTGGTGTTGGAGCTTAATGTCTGGTAGAAAAAAATACGGAACATGTAAAGGTTTGTCTGCTCTTTTTTTTTTCTTCAAATCAAGAAAGGATTTTATTATGGTATGATGTGACATCTGTACGTACAACCGGTGTCTTCGAATGCCAAGTATAAACTCCAGTGGTAATGACTGCCAGTTTGCTCTCCATCTCTGTCTTTTTGGTTTGCTGTGCACACGTTTTATCAAGAGTGCCTGGTGTTTTTTGTTGGGAACCATCTGTCAGCTCTAATAGGGAAGGCGTAGAAACCCTACAGCAAATTCTTGTTCCCCATATTCATTTTCTGGTTGATAGTGCGATGTGTGAATTCCAAATATCAATGTTTGGAGCCAAGGATTTGTGGTGCTTTGCTAAGAATGTCCTCTATGTATCTTCATTAAATATTAATAAAGTCAATCATTGGTGAGGAGACAGGAGGTGAATAAAGGAGTAGAGGATTCTGCTCTGTCTCCAGGTGGGAGGGCAGAGCTCTGGGATTGGGAATTAGAAGTGGGGAGTTCTGCCTGGGAGGCGGACATCTGCAAGATATAGTGAAGACTAGGTTTAGGGGATGAGTAAGATCAGCCCGGGAGAGAGCCCTTGGAGGCAGAAGAATATGGAGAACTAGGCTGG
Source organism: Varecia variegata (assembly GCA_028533085.1). Taxonomy (NCBI): domain Eukaryota; kingdom Metazoa; phylum Chordata; class Mammalia; order Primates; family Lemuridae; genus Varecia; species Varecia variegata. The sequence goes on from CM052438.1 coordinate 109,084,518, forward strand.
GACTGAGAGGAAGAGAAGATGAAACATTCCCTAAGCAGGGAAATGAGTACTGGATGGAAGTCTTACAACAGAGGTGGGGAAGGTCCCTGGCTTAACAACCTCAACTCTAAGGTTAGAATATTAGGAGCCTTCAAGGTCGTACTGTTTTCCTTCTTCCCTCCCTTCCATCCTTCCTTCCTCCCTTTCCTCCCTCCCTCTCTCTTTCTTTCTCTTTCCTTCTCTCTTTCTCTCCTTTCTCTCTTCCTTTCTCCCCCTTTCCTTCCATCCACCCTTCCTTCCTTCCTTCCTTCCTACCTTCCTTCCTTCCTTCCTTCTCTCTTTCTCTCTTCCTTCCTCCCCCTTTCCTTCCATCCACCCATCCTTCTTTCCTTCCTTCCTTCTCTCTTTTCTTTCCCTTTCTTCTCTCCTTCCCTAGGAGGAAACGGGCCTAGAGACTTGAGGAGCAGCCTGCAGTCACACAGCTGATCAGTGACAGTCACCGGAAAGCTCACTGTATTTCTGGTGAGGTTGCGAGTAGGGGTGGGGGAGAGGGTAGTTTAAGGGGAGCCCCAGAGAGTGACATTTGGGTGTTGGCAGAGAATGCCCAGGCAGGCAGAAGGGGAGCAGGGCTTTCAGGACGAGGAATGGTGCTGCTTCCTTCCAATATCCTAGCCTCCTTTAATTTCTGGGATTTTCTAGAAAAGACGAAGATATTTTTTGCTAGTGGTAACTTGGTAAGTTTTATTAAGAAGGGAAAATTAAGCAACTCTGCAGGGAAGAATAAGATGATTTCTTAAGGTGGACTCAACGAAATACATTTAGTCACAGGTTTTTACAGGTTACAGGAACAACATCCCTTATAATACATGTCAGGAGGCCTAGCTGGTTGAAAGGTGACCCCACTTTTCAAAAAACATATCCATGTCTGAATCCCTGGAAACTGTGCATGTGACTTTATATGGAAGAAGTGTCTTTGCAGAGATAGTTAACTTAAGGATCCTAAGATGAGATCATTCTGGATTTAGGGTGATCCCTAAATCCAGTGACAGGTGTTCTAGGAGAAAGGCAGAGAGAGCTTTGAGACACGGGCACATGTGGTTTTCTTCTTCTTATAACATAAAGACAGGGGCAGAGATTGAAGTGATCCTATCATAGTCAGGGATTGCCTGGAGCTCCCACAAGCTGGAAGAGGCAAGGAAGATCCTTCCTACAGCCTTCATAGCATGCCCTGCTGGCACCTTGATCTTGGACTTCTAGCCTCCAGAACTGTGAAAGAATAAATTTCTATTGTCTTAAGCCATCAGGGTTGTGGTCATTTGGTATGGCAGCCCTAAGAAACAAATATAGGAAAGGACCTTCTAATTTCTTTTTTTTCCTGAACTTCTTTCTGTTATTCCTAGGTTTCAGGACTACATCTACCATCCAGATGTTCAGGAGTAAAGACCCAGCATCCTGGGAGGCAGCAATGGATAGTGGTTGAGAGTACAGGCTCTGAAGTCAGATTGTGTAATATCAGGCAATATTATTCTTTGCCTTGATCTTTATCAAAATAAATGGGAACACTGATTTTGCTTAGCTTCCTTTGGCATTGGTGAAGACTAAAGATATACATGTGTGTACACATGCTCAATAAATAAATAATCAAAAAATTTAAATACTCAATATATGTTCTTATCATTATTTCCCCGTTGAAGATATCAGATTACCTCTAGGGTGTGCAAATAATTTATTACCCAAACTGAAACACTGTTGAGTGTGCAAGGGAGGCTATAATTATCCAGACTCCCAAGGCAACAGGGAGAGGTGGCCACCCTGTGCGAGGGGGGTGACATTTCACCTGTCAGGGCTTAATGACAGCATTAGGTTCCTGTCCTATCAGAAAGCCACAAAAGGCTTTTATGTGGACAAGTCACTGGGATCTTTCACAACAACTTGCTGGAAGAAAAATAAACAAAAGGAAAATAAACTTGCTTATATTTGGCCATTGAAACCCTTCTGCCTTGAGACAATGGTGAGTCTCCCCAACTGAAGGGTAAAGAGTTTCCCATTTGCCTGCGTGGTTTGTTCCTTCCTGTCTGAATATTAAAACCACTACAACACGAACACATATTGCTATAGTCTCAATGTTTGTGTCCCCCCAGAATTCATATGCTGAGATCCTGACTCCCAGGCTGATATCCTAGGAGGTGGGGCCTTTGGGCCTTTGGGATTAGGGCCTCATGAAAGAGGCCCCAGAGAGCTGCCTCGCCCCTTCCACCGTGTGAGGTCACAGCAAGAAGGAGCCATCTATGAACCAGGAATTGGGCCCTCACCAGACTCCAAACCTGCGGGAGCCCTGATCTTGGACTTCTCAGCTTCCAGAACTGTGAGACAAAAATCTCTGCTGTTTATAAACCACCTCGTCTATGGTATTTTGTTATAGCAGCCCAAAAGGACGAAGACATCTATCAACAAACAGCGTGGGCAAAGGTTTGGAGGAGATAGTGAGCATGGGACCTTTTAAAACAGGAGCCAGAGCTGAGGAGAGGAAGGAGGTGAGAACACAAGGGCCCCCTCAGGATTCCCCTTTTCCCACACTGCCCCTCCCAGGCAACCCCCAGAGACAGCGCATTCTCTGGCCTGGGCACAGCAGACAGGAACCATGCCGCCGTGCCTTCCCACCTGCCTTTTCTCTGCAAGAAGTGCCCAGAGAGCACCAAGGGTAGAAAGACAAGTGTCCTGTGGATGCTTTTCAAAATGAACATGAAAAGACTCAAATAAATTTAATGTTAAGGATCTGCCTAAACATCCCAGAATTTTTATACCGAGGGGCTGGCTCACTGACCTCTTTGAAGTGCTTGTTCCATTTTCTGTATTCAGTGAGTCCAGGTGCTCGACAGGCTGTTTCCATGAACCAGGTTGATGTTCTGTGAGCAAAGGGCCGTGGGTCCCTGCCTGCCTGTTGAAGCCTTCATACAAAGACCACTGGGACACCGAGTGATGATGCAAAACTGGGTTTATTAAACATGCTGAGAAAGGCGGAGTATTACCTTGAAAGAGACTCAGTAGTGACCCAAAGTGGGGAGGTTAGGGGTTTTTGTGATAGAGTGGCTGTAGGGTAGAAATTAGTGGGGTCTGGGCAGGGATTGGTCAGAATTTATAAACTACGTGGACTTCTGAAACAGTCAATGGTCTTGTCTCTAGAGCCTGAGTTCATCTAAAGTCACTGTTCATTTTTCCCTTGGTCTGAGCATGCCGCATGAGTGCATACAGCGCACCTGTGTGCTGGTGTGAAAATAGTTTGATCTTTGTTGGAGTTGCAAGACACGGTTTGATACAATTGATTTATTTTGCAGGTCTAAGTAAAGTTTTGCGGTTTGTGGTGTCATTTTTATTTCCTACCTTGAAGAACAGGAGAATTTGATCTTCAAAGAGCTGCTTCTCCTTTGATCCAGTCCACGAACAAATCCTTAATGGAAACAAGAATTGACACTTGTTCCTGTTGGGAGTGTCCCATTAACAGTCTCCTCATGCTCCACCAGAGAAAGTCTCAATCTTCTTGCTGAGTCAAGGACTTCCAAGGACCTGGCCTCCACCATCCACCACCTTGATCATCACTTGCCACCTCCACTAGCAGGGCCCAGCCTCTGTCACTGTCACCCTACCCATGTCCACCGCCCACCCATCCCAGACCCACCACTCTGACCAGTGCCACTTGTGAAACAAGCACTGTGTTCCAGGAACTGGGCTCTGTGGGTTTGCCATGCTTGTTCTTATTCAATCTCCATTAGAGCTTTTTGATGTGGATTAGTGGTTCTCAACTAGAAGGATACTGATGCCTGCCTTCTCACGCAGAAGTACTGAATCAGCTCTTGGATTAGGGCTCGGGAATCTGCACCTTAAAAATATTGCATCTAGATATACAGGTAACATTCAAGAACAACAGATGTAAACAATGTCATCCTTTTTATACAGATGGGCCAAGGGAAAGGGCATTAAAAAATGATTTCCCTGGTGATCTCAGGAAAGTCTATATTGAAGAAAAGTTTGGAGAATAATCTTAAAGAATCAAGAACAAATAATTATTTTTGTTTAATGAACACCTAACCTAACCTATTGTTTCCTTCATTTTATAGAGGAGGAAATGGAACCCAGAAAGGTTAAGTAAATTTCCCAAGGTCACACAGCTCATGGGGGGAGAGCGGGATTCAGAAGCAGATCTCCTGAGCCCACATGCTGCGTCCTGCCCTGGACTCCACAGTTGTCTCCAGGACGACTCTCTCAGGTGAGCCTAAGTGTTTCTTTGTTTTACAGATGTACGTACCATGTTTCTGCTTCCCCACCAAGAATGGTGCCTCTCCGGTGTCCTCGCCTTTGTGAGCCTGGCATGTCATTGTCACCTTCCTTCTTCCTTAGCAGCTCCTCGCAACACCTCTGACAGGCCTCTGTCTTTCTCCCTGGTACCTGGGTTTAAGATTCATTATTTTTTCTTTTTTCCCCTTCTCTCCAGTTATTACTTTCCTATCTTTTTTCCTCTTTCTCCAATTCCACTGCTATTGCTCCAGATCTTCATACCCTCTGAATCCGTGTAAAGCCTCTCACTGGCTTACTGACGCTTCCAGTTTCCTCATCATCTTATCCACCCTGTGCTCAATAAAAGATTTATCCTCCAACAATACTTTTGCCATCACTCCTGGCTTCAAAACCCTCTGAAGTTCTAACTGCTCATCCAAGGCCCTCCCCAAGGGGGCCCCCCAAGTCTACAGATTCTTTAAAAAAAAATCCCACCCAACCAAATGATAACCAAGTTTTGTTTAAAAATTACTGTACAAACAGCTAAGCAGTTTTGACATTCTACTCAATGTTTGGATCTACTGAAACACTAACAGATCGCCTTCAACATAATGTCAGTGTTATACAAATCAGAGTGAATGTGGACATAAACACGTGCTCTAATTTCATATAACACAGCACTTATATTTATTCAGTTTCCTTTCTTAGAAACCAATTTCTTTCTATGTGATGATGATTTTTGTAATGTTCAATATCTAGCTCTCAAAAGCGTCTTTTATATACGCACTCTGCTGTTTCAAGAAATGCTTGCTTTTTACTTTATATTCCAGTTGAGATAAGATTTCTAACCTAGTACAACCATATGTACTTGTTCATATCCACTAAGCATTAATATATAAAGTAGGACTGTTAATTTTAACAGGAAATCTATAATCTGCATTTATATAAAATGGAATCATTGTTTCAGGAAGTGTCTCAATACTGAATATGTCACTACCACCCCTCAACCCTTGCAAGTAATTACTTATTGAATTACAGTAACAATTATCTAACTGCAGATATGATTTTCACCTTTGTTGTAATGTAGAACTTTAATTCACCAGTTGTGAAACTAGTTTATATACGTAGTACAAAAACCAATGTGACTTTAAACACTATTTACTGGTAGAACACCATTCTGTGTGTCAGAGTGACCCTGAATAATATATATATTAATATATATACACACATAAACTTATAACATACACCATGTATATTCTATATACACACATCATTTTCCATGTTGTTTCGTTTGCTTAACATTTTATTCATTCAGCAAATGAATATATTTAGAAATAAATATTTACTTGTTTGAATAAGTGAATTATATTTTCATGCTGCTACAGAATCTTTACATCCATCTTCTTTAACGGATGCATAATGCTTCATTAAATGGATCACATCATTTACTCAAGCAAGCTCCTCTTCAGTTTAGTATAGCAGTTGAAAGCTCAGGCATGACACAAGACCTAGGTCTAGATCCCAACTGTGTAGCTTACTAGCTACATGACCTTGTTTTGTACAAGATACTTAAACATATTAAACATTAGTTTCCTACTTTCTAAAATGGGCATAGTAATAGTATTTAACTCAAAAGTCTGCTGTAAGAAGAGAATGAGCGAACATATGGAAAGCACTTAGCCCTGAGCCTAACAGATAGTAAACACTCAAAGCCTAGAAGTGTAGTGTTCAGGATGAGGGAGACAAGTGGGTTAAGACTATGATCCCTGAGTCTGGCAGATACAGACCAGATAAGACCTTTACTTCCAATTCTTAGGGCTCCTGTTTACTGCACACACGAGGCTTGCAAAAAACAGGTGGAAGCGTGGGGCAGGATGCAGCTTGCTGCAAAGAGGCAAACTCTAAGAGAAGGGGGAATTCCAAGGAGTGTCAAGTGCTGCAGGCATGTCAAGATGGCTGAATAATTTTAAGTCACTGAAAATGAAAATTATTAAGAAGTTTTGAGAAGCAATTTCTGTAACGTGATAATTCTTAAACTTCAGTGTATATAAGAATTACCTGGAAAGCATTTAAAAGTTCTGGATTTCTAGGCCCCATCTCTACAGATTCTTATTCTTTGGTCAATATAGTGTTCAGGGATGTGCATTTTTAAACACACTTCTCAGGTGATTCTTAGCAGATTATTGGAGGAAGTTTTCTTAGGTTCATCAAGGATACTTTCAAAAGACTTGCAGCAAGCAGCATGCTTGATGGTGATATTGTAGAAGTATTCTCATTAAAGATAGGAATAAGACAGGACAACTGTCATTAATTTTATAGCCAATGAAATAAGAAAAAGAAATAAGTAAAGGATTGGAAAGAAACATATAAGCTATCTTTATTTGTAATGATATGATTGTCTACATCAAAAATCCAAAAGAACATACAAGTTATGAGAACTAATAAAAATTTCAGCATGTTTGCTGGGCACAAAATCAACATAAAAAGACAATAGCATTCCTACACAAAAAGTAGCCAATCAGAAACAAAGTCGGAAAAAAACTCGTTCACAGTACCAAAGAAGCAGTAAGACACCTATACATAAACTTATCAAAAGATGTGCAAGTTTTCTATGAAGAAAATATTTTAAATGAAAGATTTGCTCTTTTGTGTTTTGTCTCCATCTCTTTTTCTTTCTCTTCACCCCTTCATGGGGTGGTCTAGTGGTTTGCATTTACCTCCTCCCAGCCTACTTGGTCCCTATTCCAGAATCAGTGCTTACAATAGTTAGTATGAATTTGCAGGGGTTGGTGGGTTGTCACAGATCTCAGGACCTGGTCTGAGACTGTGTCCCTGGCCTCCCACATCTCTAGGCTACAGCTCAAGAAGAGGTGTGCCCTTGGATAGCATTTGTCTGTAATATTTTTTAGCCTCCTTTTTCCACCTAGGAGAGAAGTAGGGTGGTAAAAACTCCTGGCTCCAGTCCCTTGTTTTGTGTGAAGTATTTTAAGCTCCTTTCTCCCCAGGAGCTGAACTCCCAGCTGCCATTCCCTGCTCCTGGGCCCAGAGCCCAGCAAGCTCACAACTTCATTCGTGATCACTTTTTTAATGTTTTGTTCTGTTTCTTATCTCAGATGCTTATCTCATATTGAGCTGTATTTTGTTTTGTTTTGTTTGTTATGTTTTCACTTTCCACTTCTTGGCTATGTGTTTGGAGTAGTAGGCGTAACCCAGCATGAACTCACTGCCCACGTTGACCAAAGATACTTCATTCTTTGTCTTGGAGAACAAAGGAGAGGATGAGAAAAGATACGATGTTCATCTGAATGGTTACTGATTAATGCCAATTTATGTAAACAACTATTTTAAAAATCCCTTTGGGAAACAGGCGAGATGAATGTGAAGGACAGACCCAGAATGAATGGAGGAATGGGAGACGTGGGGGCTTTGGGGATGGGGAAACAGGCAGAATCAGGAAGGGGAAGGCCGGCTTGTAAGTGCCTGCTCCTCCTCGGGTGTCTTGAGTTCTGTCCTTTTTCTTCAGTGTGAGCAAGAACTCCTCTCTCTGTTCTCTTGCTCTTTCTAACTCCTTACCCACCCTCCCCTTTCTCCTAAGAAGGGAGGGTAGAGGGCTGTGATTTCTTTTCCCTCCTTTCCTCATGGATTTTCACAAAGTAGAGGCCCAAAGATGCTCTCAGGATTCAGCCATGACCTTCCCTTCATTCCCAAATAACCATTTCCAGGTCAGGAAATTAATCAAAAACCAGATTCTCCTCAGAGCCCAGTGCAAGACATAAACTGATAAACCCTCACTTTCTTTCTCTTGTGCAGTATTTTGGAATGCCTCCTATGTACCAGGCTTAGAGAACCCGAAGGAAAACTCACGGATAAGAAACGAAAAATGACTTTGAGTAGTCCCCTAGCCGCAAAGCCATCCTTGATAACAGAGATTCTGATTTCTCAGCTCCTCTTCCAGCCTTCTCCTTTCCTTTCCCCGCACTGCTGCCAGTCTCTGAACGGAGAAAGAAGAGCCGGCCCTCTGGTTAGAGAGCTGAGGTCCCTGCTTATTTCTGGTTCTCTTGTTTTACTGTGAGGACCTGGTTCTGGAAGCATCTCTGCTTTGGCTCCTGGCCATTCTCTGATGAGGTCACCTGAGTAGGCCAGTGCTGTCGTCGTGGCCACCAGTCTGCCAGGGCCTGTCCTGGGGCTCATCCAAGCCCCACTCCAAGAGGCAAACTGCAGATGGTTCTTCTATTTTTAGATCCTGGGATGTTGCCCACGTATGAGCCAGTGACCTGGAAAAGCCAATTCTCCCTCCAATTTCTGTTTCTGACATGCTCATTTCCCTTCATTTTTCTACCAGAATTTCCCTCATGCTATGGGACTGGTATGAAGTGGCCCAGAGTTAATTGAGCTGGACCTTGGTCTAGGGACACAGACCCTGACATTTCATGAACCTGCCAAGACTGTGTTCTCCAAGACTGGTTTCAGGCTTAAGAGATGGGACGTTTGTTACATCCAGGGTCTCCAGAATTTTCTGTCATGCCTTCCTATCAGTAAAACATTTTTGAGTGCCCACCCCACTTTTTGCATATATATTTATTCATAAATTTTACACAAGTACATTTGTACTAATATAGGTTGTAAAACTTATACAGAAAATAGGAAATTTATAGGCTGAAATCATTCTAAAGTATTAGAAGTTCTCTTCTTGTGCCCCACACATCTTCTGGCACCTCCCATTGTGGAAATCACTGCTCTGAATAGCTAAACGAGATGTCCTTTGGAAAGTTTTTATTTTTTTTTTTTTTGAGCTGCACTGCTAGCTATTGTTGATTTGAGGAATAATGGAAAAGATTTTTTTTGGGTAAAGTATTTTCTCTTTCTTAATAACCAGCAATATTTGAAATTTCCCTATGAGAGAAGTGATGACTTTGGGTTAAGGATTGCCTTCTCTCTGAGGTCTCTTAAAACACAAATCTTCTTGAAAGAAGTTGGGGAAGAAGCATGTTACATCTCCAACTCTTTGATCCTTTAGTACCTAAATCAGAGCCGTGGGTGCCCAGCATAGCGTCCAGCACATAGGAAGAATTCGATACATATTTGTTGAATTAGTGAATTGAGTGTGGAAAGTTCACAGAAAGGAAAGACTATGAAGTTGAGTTTCCATCTCTTCCCAGTTTTGCTCAGGGCTGGAGAGGTTTCTTTTTTCCCTGGGAGCAGTCATTCAACACAGTGTGGTTCCTTCCAGTACAGAGATTCTCTTGTTCTGAGATTCTGTTTCCCAGGAATGCCGGGGAGTCTGGGTCCCTCCAGGTTAGAGAACGGACCCTCTGTGTCTAGTCATCTGGAAAGAGGACGAATCTATTCCCGCCTTTCTGAGCAAGCAAAGCAGAGTCACCATTCCATTTCTTGCCACCTTCACTCTGTTCTCAGGGCAGCCTGTGATGAGGGGGCAGAAGTCTAACCACAGGTGGTTGCAGGGTATTTGTGGGCCCAAAGAGGGATCTGGCCCCCTTTGGTAACCTCAGGACATTTTTGTAGGCAATAGAAAGAGGTTTCTTTTTCCAGAGAAGAGATACATATTGAAATAGATTCTACTCATCTAGTCAGCCTTGGGCAGGTTTTTGTCAGTTTGTTTTTTGATCTCTGCCTGCCCAAAAGGGGTGTGTGTGTGTGTGTGTGTGTGTGTGTCCATAAGCAGCATCAATTTGATTTGAATTGTACTGAATTTACTGGAGGAGAATTGACATCTTTGCAATATTGAACTACTACATTTGGGAAAGTAATGTGTTGCTATGTCTATTTTTTCAGGTCTTCTTTAATGTTTTTCAGCCATATTTTACAGTTACCATCTTATAGATCAGTTGAATCCTAGGAATTTTATACTTTATCTTATTATTGTGTATTGGTTTGTCTTAATTGATTTTTGTGAGATGCAAGTTGGCATCTTTAGTTTTCCAAACAAATTGTAGAATTATTCTGACAAGTTCCTTGAAAAATTCAGCTAGTATTTTGTTTGGGACTGCATAAGTTTTGTAGATTAGTTTGGGAAAAATTAGAGCTCTCCATTTACTCACTTTCTTTATGTCTTTTAAACAAACTTTCAAACATTTAGGCCGGGCGCGGTGGCTCATGCCTGTAATCCTAGCACTCTGGGAGGCTGAGGCGGGTGTATCGCTCGAGGTCAGGAGTTCGAGACCAGCCTGAGCAAGAGCGAGACCCCGTCTCTACTAAAAATAGAAAGAAATTATCTGG
>CM052438.1:109095505-109117185 GCA_028533085.1 Varecia variegata
AAAACCTCTTGTTTTTGTTATTGTTATTGTTACTTTTATATAGCATTAGCCAGGCTATCTATACATGGTGATAGTAGGCATCCTTTGCATTATTTCTGATCTTCACCATTGAGTATGATGTTTGCTGCATATTTTGGGTATAGATCCTTTACTAAGTTAAGGGAATTCCTATATGGTCCTATTTTACCGAGGGTTTTGGTCATAAATATATGTGGAATTTCTATCAAATCATTTTTCCTTGATCTATTGAGAAATTATTTGATTTTTTTACCCTGGTCTAGTGTATGGATTATATGCATAGATTTCTGTTGTCATATTATCTTAAGATTACTGGGATAAACCTTACTTAATTGAGATATATTACTTTTTTATGTGGTGTTGAATCCAGTTGGTTTATATTTTATTTAAGATTTTGGGATATATAAGTAAAAAATTGTTTTATTTTCTTCTCCTGTTCTTATTAGATTTTGGAATTAATTTAATAGAATAAGTTGTGTAGCTTTTACTTTGTTCCAACTTTCAGGATCAAATTTTCCAGAAAATAATGATTTGGGAGGAATGTATTGAGGGTTCCTTTGCAATCTGGTAAATGATGAGTTTTTTAAATTTTCTATGTGTGCTAAAAAAAAAGTGTTTTCTCTGTTCATTGGTTGATGGTTGTAAGTTAAAGTTCTCATTATTTCAAGTTTATGAATCCATGTAATTTGAATCCTCTACGTCTTTCCTTGTTTTTTTTGTCTGCTTATTCCATCAGTTTCTCAGATGGTTGCACGAAGGTTTTTAACTATAATTGTTATATGACTGTCTCTCCAGTACTGTTGGTTGTTGCATTTTGTATTTTGAAGCCATGTTTTTAAGTGCACATATATTCATATTTGTTATATCTTTCTGATCATTTTTCTTTTAAGAACTATCCTTCTATATACATTTTTTGCCTTGAATTCAATTTTGTTTGATATTAAATTTGCTCTCCAGTTTTATTTGGTTCAAAATTGCCTCATATACCTTTTCCATCATTTTATCTGTGACCTCTCTGTCATCATTTGTCTTATAAATATTACTTTTAGAAAACATATTGCTGGATATTGCTTTTCAAAAAAACCCAATTTGTGAGTGCTTGTCTTTTGATTAATTAGTTTGATCTGTTTATAAGTTGTGTTCATTTCCTAGGGTTGCCATGACAAAGTACCACACACTGCATGAACTTTAGTGTCTCACGGTTCTGGAGGCCACAAGTCTGAAATAGGGTGTCAGCAGGGCCATCCTCCCACTAAAACCTTTAGGGGAATTCTACTTTGCCTCCTCCGAGCTTCCAGTGGATTGCCAACAATCTTTTGCCAACCTTCATTTCCTTTTTATCTCACAGTAGTCTCATGGATTTATATAACCCTCTCATAACTGGAGTACATTCTCTAAGAGTGTTTCCAAAGAGATTTTTGCATGTTAACTTACTTAGGCCTTTTATGCCTAAGATTATTTTTATGACATCCTCTTATTTAATATTTTTATGAATACAGATTTGAGGTTTGACGTTCTTTAACACTTTGAAAATATTATGTGCCTGTCTTTTGCCTCTATTGTCATTGTTGAACAGAAGCTGGATCTTAATCAGATTCTTATTTCTTCATGAGTGATCATCTTTTTTTCTTTAGCAGGCTTTAGAATTTTGCCTTTGTCTTTGTGTTTTTGAATTTCCCTACAAAGGATGTTTTTTTGCCCATATTTATACTACATTTTTTAGTATGGGTATTTACCATATTTATCTTATTAGACACTCCATGAGTCCTTTTAGCCTGAGATCTTTCATCCCTCTTTAATCTTGGAAGATCGTTGGTTATTTTTTCTTTGACATGCTCCTTTCTTAATTTTTTTCCTTTCTTCAAGACTTCCTATTATGCAGATGATGACACTTGTATTTTATCCTCCTAATTCTATTTTCCAACTCTATTCCTTCCCGGCACCTTCTTGGAGAGTCCATAACTTGACTGTTTGGTTCACTTATCCCCACAGAATACATTTTTATTATGTATGCCATTTATCAGATTCTTTATTTTCACGATTAAATTTTTCAAATCCAGTATTTCTACTTGGCTTTTTCAATAACTACTTTTTCTTGCTGTATCTTACCATCATTTTTCCTTTTCTTTATTTATCATGCTTATTTTAAATTATCGATCTGTTTGGTTCCATTAGTTATAATTTATCTTGTATAGATTGCACAGTTTGTTATCTTTCTTTTATGATGGTGATGCTTCTCAGCTGTCTGGTGGTTTTTGCTTGTGAGGCTGTTTTCCTCCAAGGGTATTAGCTATCTTGGCTTGAATTGTTACTGGGGGAGAGGCCCCAGCCCAGGCCTGGCACGAGCTGCTCCTGTTGGGTGTAAGAAGGGAGTGTGGCAACGTGAGGTGCTCACAGCAAGGTGAGACTTGCCCTCCTCCCTCTGCTAACCACCCCCTGCTTGTTTGGGGCCAAGGGCAGCATTCCGAGCACTCCATGTTCCCCTTGTCTGTGACTGGCAAGCTTACGAGCGTGGAGGGCTGTGGAAAAGAGAGAGCTCTTAAGAGCTTGCGGGTCTCCTCTACCTGCCATCTCCTGCTTTTCAGCTCATTCCAGCTCAGTTGCTTCCTGGACATTTCTCCCACTCATTCTGTGGTATGCTCTGGAGCTGCTGATTTTCTGTCTTGCGGGGGCTGGTGGGGGCCACACTCCCCCCAGGGCAATGTGGTGGAAGCACAGAGCACAGCTCCAAGGCCCTATTCCCGCAGTGGCGCCTGGCCCTGCTCTGCTCTGAGCTGTTCTTTCCTCCCCACATCAGATCATCACCTCCCTGTCTCCCTAGGGGTCCTCACAGCTTTACTTCGGTTCTTCAAATCTCTACTTTCCCATTTACTTCTGAAGTATAAACAGGGTTGGAATAGAGAGGGAAGCTCAAAGTCCATGTGCGGCTCCACACCTCCACCTCCTGTGCTACCTTTTACTTCTGATCTTCAGAAACATTGTCCACATCTCACAGTGGACAGGAAGCTGCACCTTCCTTTGCTCTGTCAGCTTAGTTACTGCTTCTGCTCCTACTTTCTATCTCCAAAACTGTCCCCAAATTTCTAGCCTACTGTTGACTCCTCTCCAGTTCATACTATCTGGATGTGTTTGTACATTTTTTTCTTCTGCTGTACTTTCATATTTGTGGGATTTCATGAAGTGGAGAAATAGAAGCAGTTGGTCAATATACCGTGTTTAAATAGAAGTCCTCCAATTAGAACTATTTAGAGAACTAAACAAACTGATTCTCAAGTTTGTTTGGAAGAAAAAATATGGAAGAGTAGTCAAGAAAATTTAAAAAAGAGAAGAGGCTTGAGCTATTACGTCATACTATAGAGTTACCGGAAATAAACTGTATAGTATTGGCACAAGAAAAGAAAAAATAAATTACCAGAATGAAATATAGATCTGAGAAGGAGATGCACAGAGGTATTTAGTTCACAAACATGAATAAACATTTCAAATCCATAGGGAAAGGATGAACTTTTCAATACCTATTGCTGGGACAACTAGCTGTCTGTTTGAAAATAAAATTAATGTGGACCTCTGTTATGGCTTTCATTTGAAAAGATATGTACTTGTACATATTCAAAAAGGCATGCACCTGGTACCTGTGAATGTGACTGTGGTGGTTAATTTTATGTGTCAACTTGGACTAGGCTATGGTGCCCAGTTTGTTGGTCAAATACTAGTCTAGATATTGTTGTAAAGGTATTTTATAAATGTGATTAACATTATAATCAGTTGATTTTAAGTTATGCAAATTATTCTTCATTATGTGGATGGGCCTCATCTAATCAGTTGAAGGCCTTAAGAGCAAAAACTGAGATTTCCTGGAGGAGAAGGAATTCTGAACCTAGGACTGCAACATCAACTCTTACTTGAATTTCCAGCCTGCCAGATTTTGGACTTGCCAGATCCTACAATCACTTGAGGCAATTCCTTAAAATCTCTCTTTCTCTTTCCATCCCTCCCTTCTTTTCTCTCTCTCTCTCACTCTCTCCATATATATACATATATATATACACACACACATAGATATATATGTATGTGTATATATATTATCTCTCTTTATATATAATATTAAATGCCAATACACTATTGGTTCTATTTCTTTGGAGAACCCTGGCTAATACAGTGATCTGGGCCCTAATCCAATATGCCTGGTGTCCTTACAAGAAGAGGAACGCCATATGTGATGATGGAGACACACAGGGAGATGACATGTGGTGACAGAGGCAGAGATTGGGGAGACACAGATACAAGTCAAGGAACACCAAGGACTGCCAGCCACCACCAGAAACCTAGGAAGATGCAAGGGAGGATTTGACCCGGAGTCTCAGAGGGAATGTGTCTCTGTTGACACCTTGATTTTTGACTTCTAGCTTCTAGATCTCTGAGAGAATACATTTTTTTTTGTTTTAAGTCACCCAGTTTGTGGTACTTTGTGACGGTAGCCCTAGGAAACTAATACAACCCCTTACCTGACGCCACACATAAAAATTCATTCCAGAGACATTAAGCAGATAAATATATATTAAAAACCTAGAAAATTATTTGACTAACAATGAGAATGATATCTCAACTAAGTGCCAGGCATGTGCTGAGTGCTTTACACAGCAGGATTATCATTGTCTCTGGTTTGCAGATGAGCAAACAAGCATGAAGCCTGCAAGAGGCAGAGTCAAAATTTGAACCCATGAAGTCTGAATGCAGAATCTGTAACAGGAAAATAAAGCGTTGGCAAAGGGAGAGCTCTGCTATGAGAGATACAAAACCAAAAGCCAAAAGGAAGAAAAACTGACAGCTTAACTATGAGAAAATTCAACAACTCAGTACAAGAAAGGTACCATAAATAAAGTTAAGAAAAGAAACTGGGAGAAAATATTCTCAATATACAATTGTCCCTTGATATTCATGGGGGATTGGTTCCAGGCCCTCCCCATACCCAAATCTGCAGATATCCAAGTGCTTGATATAAAATGGTGCAGTATTTGCATATAACCTATGCACATCCTCCTGAATACTTTAAATCATCTCTAGGCTACTTACAATACCTAATACAATGTAAATGCTATGTAAATAGTTGTTATACTGAATTATTTAGGGATACTGACAAGGAAAAAAGTGCGTACATGTTCAGTACAGAGACAATTTTTTTTCTGAATATTTTTGATCTGATGTTGATTGAATCCATGGATGTGGAACCCACGGATACGGAGGGTCGACTGTATTTAATAGACAAAAGAAATAGTTATTATAAATCAGAGAAGAAAATCAAATAACCTAACAATGACAAAGAATATACCTAGATAGTAAAAAGAATGCAAGTACAATGGACAAAAAACATATGAAGAGACGTTTAACCTCACTAATAATCGGGAAAATATAAACTAAAATGACGTGTCACTGTTTGCTTTTTAATTTGGCAACAAGTAACATGGTTGGCAATGCTCAGTTTTAGGAGGTACCCTTCCTACACTATTGGTAAAATTATAGCTTGGTAAAGACTTTTGGTACTTAATCTCACAATGTGCATTAGAATAAAAAAATGCACATTCCTTTCAATCCAGCAATCCCTCACTTTTGCGTACACACTAGATTTCTGTATCAGTCAGGGCTTATGATGGCAAAAAACCAGAAATGGATTCTGGCTAACTTGAGCAGAAAATGAATATAATGGGAAAGTATCTGGTAGTTGACAAAGTTGATGGAAAGGTTTGGTCCTTTCCCAACAAAGCTCATGCCACAGGAGCAGTCTGTGACCACTGGCTCTGTCACCACTGGGACTTGTGGCCACCACTACTACCTCTCCACTCTGTCATCACTGCTGTTGTCACCAACAATTTCTAACTGGCTTTGAGCCTTTGTCTCACTCTCTGCAGATTTGCAACATAAGTGAGCTCTGATCGGCCAAATCCAGGTCACATGCTCTGACCTCAGCATCAGGGGCAGAGTTAGGACACGGATGCTTCCTTGTCTTTTAAGGTGGAGGTAGGGGCCTGCCACCCATGTAGACTTACACCCCAAATGGGAAGAGTATTTGTATAAAGAGTAGCCAGAGCCAGCAAATACCTATAAATGGATCAACTACTGTGGCCACCCAAGATTTATATACATTCTTCTTCCTATATTTTCACTGTCATCCTGCCAAAAAAATCTGGCTACCATCGTGTGACTACTCCACGTATAAACCAAAGCTCCAACCTTCTCTCTAAAGGGAGACAGCCCAGGGTCTCATCAGTTACCACACCCAGATCTTGAGTCAGGTGCATTCCATCCCTAATGCTCACAATTCCATCCTGTATTCTGTAAACTACAGTGTTCCAAAAGTCTCCATACAAAGGAAAACTTTTGTAATGAATATTTTGTAAATAAAGGTACATTTAGCTATGATTTCCCATTTTCCCTATGTATGGTGACTTTTGGGACACCCTGTATCGTGATGTGCTGGAGCCAGCTCGTACCAGGAATCCTGTGAACTGGTTATTAAACATGGCCATTTTTGAAAATTAAATTATATATGCTGACAATATCATAAGTAATATTAAAAGCAAGAGTAGTAAATTCTCAAAACCCATCAATTCCTTATTATTTTATTATTTTTTCCTAGTACCTACGCTCTGGAGGTCATTCCCATCTACTGGATCTGGGTGGTGGAAATACTGTACAATGATGGTGTACCAAACCCCTCTTCTCAGTTCTGTTTAGTGATGTCATGTTAATGGCATGAAATTGGCCAAAGTGGGAGTATTTATATAAAAATGATTAAACACTACAAATCAGGGCTTGCTTGTTTTTTGATGATTGTGTAGACTTAAGATAGTTATGGGGAAAATGCCAATAATGGCGATTGAACTTAAAAATACATCATGTCTACAACTGTTACATTGCGAATAGCACAAAAATTGAGGAAATAGTCTCTGGTATTTGAAAACTGTTATCTGATTCAGCAATGAAATGTTTCAGTTGACAAACAAGTGAAGTCTAAGATATATCTTCATTGCTTTACTTCTTTCTCTTTGTTGACATGAATGAAAATATCTACCAACATTTGTGTCGGAACCACACTAATTCATCAGCTGCAATCAGAGATTGGCTTTGGATACAAGAGTTTGGCAAAAGTCAAGGAAAGCAGCCTGTGAAAATCGATTGGCTACGCTGAAATCATAGTAAAGAGTATTGAATATTATCATTTGTAAATTGTGTGCAACAGTTTCTTTTTGTCAGTAAAATTTATAATAAACTTATTTGTGCATACATTTTGTTTTCTGAAAAGCTGGTTGTTAAAAATTTGCCAGCACACCAAAGCCCATGGATTAAATTATAAACTCACCACCACCACTACCACCACATCAATAAGAATGAATCTTTTTAATATAAACAAAAAACTTAAACCCCAAATAGAACATAGACAATGATAGTCTTTTCATAAAATTGAACGTAATTAAAACAAACTTTTGAAAGAAGACATATACTAATGTCTATTCACATCTTTTGTTTCATTTTTTGTTTTTGCTTATTCTTTTTTTCTGAGACAGAGTCTCACTCTGTCTCGTCCAGGCGAGAGTGCAGTGGCATCATCATAGCTCACTGCAACCTCCAAATCCTGGGCTCAAGTGATCTTCCTGCCTCAGCCTCCAGAGTAGATAGGACTGGAGGTGCGTGCCACCATGCCCGGCTAATTTTTTTTATTTTTTGTAGAGATGAGGTCTCACTATGTTGTCCAGTCTGGTCTCAAACTCCTGGCCTGAAGTGATTCTCCTGCCTTGGCTTCCCAAAGTGCTAGAATTACAGGCATGAGCCACCATGCCTGGCCTTTTGCTTATTTTTTAATTGGGTTTTTAAAAATTGTTGAGTCGTAATAGTTCTTTACACATTCAGGATACTAGACCTTTACCAGATTTGCAAATATTTTCTCCCATCCTGGGTGCCTTTGCACTTTCTTAACTCCTTGACATTTGCCACACTGTCTTCAAAACCCAAAGTAGGAGGCTCCCTGGAAATAAATTTACTCTTTAGCATGAGTGTCAGGGCTCAGGGGAAGCCAAGAGTCTGGGAAGGGAAGAAACAGTTAACCACTTAGTCTGAGGGAAGCAGCAGTGTTCAGGTGAATGATAATTAATTAAACAAAAGTTCTGAATTCAATCAGGAGCCAATCTTGGCATCGGCAGAGATTCAATTAGCTTTGATTACAGGCAGAGACTGGAAGTGCTGTGCCCGCAGACTCCCCGGCCCCCAGCCTGTTCAGGTTCAAGGGCCTCGTCTGAAGTGTCTGGTGTGGGCAGAGAGACTTTCCAGACGGCTCCCGCCCAGTGGCGCTGAGCCCGGACAGCAAAGCTGCAGGCCGTATTTCAGCCGCTTTCCTCTGCCCACGCCCAGATAAGTGTCTGTGAGGTCTGTGGTCAAGGAGCGACACTGCCAAATGGGATCAGTCTAGTTCCCTTGGGCAGGTTGTGTGGTTTTGGTGCCTGCCAGCTTCTCCCTCCCGGGTGGGCACGAGTTCCAGGAAGGCCTGTTCCTGAGGACTCCTCTCGACGCCCAGCAAGAGCGGAACACAGCTCGACAAAGGCAGCATGCTAGGGACAGCCCTGAGTGGGGTGTGGGAGGGCCTTTTTATCTGGCCACACCTCTGTGTTTTAAACATGAATTGAGCACCATGTGCCGCGGCATCTCACAGAGTAGTTGGATATACATTGATGAAACAAACGGACAACCCCTGGGATGGCCACTGCTATAGCCCCCATGTCATAGACAGGGAGACTGAGGGGAAAGTCACATAAGTGCTAAGGGGAGTTACTAGAATTGTTCGGCTTTAGGTCCTGAGCTCTTTCCATAGAAAGCTTCACCTTGGAATACGGTGATTGAGCTTATGAGGCTCATGTAGGAATCACACTTGAACCACAAAAATCTAGTTCCTTCTCCTTTGCTCTTCTTGGTAGTCCAATACCCACCCTTCTGCAAGGGGAGTCTGAGCTTTCTTAGCATGTCTGGAATGTCTTTTTAAAAAACCTCTTGCCTCCTACCCATTAGCCCACCTCATCCTGCCCCCTCTTCTGCCTGTATCAAAACAAAGCTTTTAAAAGTTTCCTCCCTAGGTGGTCTTTTCAGACTGAGCCCATTAAACTCTGCCTGTTGGTCCTGCTATACCCGACACAGAGCTGTAAGATAGGCCTCATGGTCTCTGTCACACGCACTGCTATGCACACCAAAACCTAAATGTTCATAGCAACGTTATTCGTAATAATGAAAAAGTGGAAGCAACTCACATGTTCACCAACTGATGAACAGATAAACAAAGTGTGGCATGTCTCTACAATGAAATATTACTCAGCCACTAAAAGAAAGGAAGTACTGATATCTGTGTGGGGGTCTCGTATTCCTACCACACTGTGAGTGCCCTCAAAGCAGGGCCTGAGACTTCTTCCTCTGTGTCTGCCTTGTAGTCCCAGCTCCGCCCGCCCGTGGAGGTTGGGGAGCCAGAGCTGATCACGGTGGAGGCTCTGCGGACTTGGCCACCTGCAAGCCCCACTGCAGTATGGGAGACGCAGCAAGACGGGGATTCCTCCTAAGACAGAACTTTGATCCTGGAAGGGGTTTAGAAATTGCATCTACAAAATAACTCAAGAAAGGGGAGCCCTGGACCAGCCCGAAGGGCTCAGAACCCATCTCCCTGTGTGGGGAAGCCACTTCACCATTCTCTCCTCGCACTGAGAAGTCTAGCCACGGATCAAGGGAAAGGGGCGGGATCAGAAAGTATTGAGTCGGGTTGGAAATGGAGCCAGTGGTGCTGGGACTGTCTGCTGGGGCTCTGGCTGGGGTGCGTGTCGGGGAGGAGGGGCACAGGGCCAAGTGTAACTTTGCATACAGGTTCTTCACCCTGCTCTCTCCCTGTGCTCCCTGTTGCCTCCTGGTCGTGATCCGGTTCAGAGGGGACCCACACACAGCATGAGTGTGGAGAAACATTGGACAGGGAGCTTGGCTACCTGGGTTCTACTTTTCACTCTGACACTTCTCAGTTGTGTGTCCCTGGGCAAGGTTTCCAGCTGCTGGGGGCTCAGTGTCCTCATCTGCAACGTACGACAGTGTAAGGTCCTTCAGAGCACACCTTATGGACCTTCCAGACTCAACATTTAACATGGTACCTACACATAGCAGGTGATCAGCACATTCTAATTTATTTGGATTGTGCCTAAAACCTACCTCACCCACTTTACCTGCCTGAATATCTAATGAGGCCATGAAAGTGAAAGACCTTAGACCCTAAAGTCTTACAAAGCATAAAACTTTACAGTTGTTGTGGGTGGAAGATATGACACCTCCCCTGGCCAAACAGTAGTCAGACATTGGCCGGCTTTCATAGCCACTTGCAAACGCTCTTAGCAGCTTTACTTGTAGAGCCAAATATTGGAAACAACCCAAATGGCCACTTCCAGGTGGAAGGATAAACAAATTTTGGGGTATCCATACAACGGAATGATACTCAATAGTAACAAGGGACAAATTATTAATGCAAAGTACATACTGTATAATTCCATTCATATGAAATTCTACAAAACACGAACTATAGTGACGTTCTCAGTGGTGTCCTGAGGATGGGAGTGGAGGGCAGGATGGATTACAAAGGGGCAGGAAGAAATTTTGAGTATGATGGAAATATTTGCTGTCTTGATTATGGTGATGGTTTTGCTGGTTTGCACACATATGTATTAAAACTCAGCAAATTGCACACTTTAAATAGGTGTAGTGTATTATACTTCAATAAAGCTGTTAAAAAGAAAGATCGGCCTGGAATAGTTTTCCACTTGGAGCTTTCTTTTCCCTTCCCTTTCTCCCCTTCTAGGGAAAGGTTCTGAAAGGTAGGCATGTGATCATCTTTCTTTGGTGTGAAGGGGTGGGGGAAAATCTGTCTTTGTTGAATTTCACTGTTTCTTCCTGAAGTTTGTTCCAGCCTGACTGCAAGGAAACAAGCTTCTTTCTACTTGGAGAGTCACTTGTTCAAAGCTACACAGCTAGTTCAAAATCTTGGAAATCGTATTGTTCACTACACAGATGAGGATATTTGGGGTTCAAAGGGCCTGTGCAGAAAAAGATTCTGGATGCTAACAGGCACTTGGTACAGAGGGGACTGCACAGGAGTGTGAACTTGGGGAGTCCTGAATATCCACAAGGATCACCTCTGCAGACCTCTGCGGGTTCTTAGGGTGTCATGTGAGCTCAACCAGGGAAGGGCAGAGAGAATGAGTGAGATTAATAGCATGCTCTCTTCTACACAGGGAGACTACTTGGAATTCAGAGCACTGTAGCCCAAAAAGATATCACAGAGATAAAACAAATAAAGGTAGAAGAAGCCCTCTAAGATGATTCAGAGGCGGGGAGGATCCTGCTTCAGAACAGAGTCTGTCCAGAGAGTCTGAGATGGTAGAGATTTGACCTTGGATGGGGAAGTGCCCTCTGAAGCTCAGTGGAGGGATGGAACAGGAAATGCTATTTTACACAGAAGCTCAAAACACGTAGAACTTGTCACTGTGATTTTTGTGCAGGTTGAAAATATAGTGAAAGCCACAGAATCTGAGACCTGGATGGGCCTTCTGTATTTAATAACAAGTCAGATGGATTGTTGATGGGAGGTGACACAGTTGAAGGTGAAGTGCTTTGCATGGGGGGGGGGTGGGAAGAGAGATCCCATTCGTTCAACAAAAATGATCAGATCTGGGTTCCAGATCCTGCTCTGACCTTAGCTAGCTGTGTGATCTCACACAAGTAACTTAACCTCAGCTTCCTTCTATGCAAAATGATGACATTAGACTATATAATGTTTAAGGCTCCCCCCTGCCCCCCACCAACTCCAAACTATGGGATTTCGTGGGCCACAGATAGGGAGAGAAGGTCAGAGTGGCCAGGGTGGCTGATGAGAGAGGTGGGTGGTGCCACAAGCAGGCTCCATGCTTAGAGAACACCCCCCATGAGAGCACCTTCTCCAAGAATAACCACTGGGGTGATTGTCAGAGACTTGAAACCTTCTGGGAAGGTCTATGGGCTGACCCAATATGTCATCCCTCACAGGCCTAATTAGTGGTACAGACAATCTGGAAGGTCATGGGTGAGGTAAACAAACTTTGGAACAAGACAGACCTGGGTTCAAATCCCAGCTCTGCTATTTACTAGCTATGTATTCTAGAGCAAGTTACATAATCTTTCTGTGCTCAGATTCCTCACCAGTAAAACTGGGATAATAATACATTTCTCCCAGGATTGATGCAAGAACTAAATTAGATATTGTATATGAAGCACTCAGAACAGCTCCTGGTAAGTTATAAATCCTCATAGTTATTTCATATTATTATTATTGTTATTAGTTTGCAGCAGGTATGGTAGAAAGAGGAGACAGTCCAATTTAGCTGGGGCAGATTGTGTAACACTCACTCTCCAGCCTTGGCCTGTCCCCTGGATGTCGCAGGCTACCTTGAGACTAGAATCCAAAGTCTGTCAAGTAGCAAAATGGTTATTTGGCTAATTAATGGTCTAAGAAAGAGCTGAGAAGTTGAGATAGGCATTCCAGAATAAGAGAACTTCCTGACTAATGCAAAAATATCCACAGAGCAATTGAAAGGTAATTAAAAGTTTTACTGTAATATTTATGGAGATCTTTTATTCTTTGGTAGAGTTGTACTTAAGCACAAATGACTTCAAAAGAACAGTTGGGAGAATATTAAATGTTCTAACTAATTAAATAATGTAACTAATTCTAATTATGCAATTGATGTCCACTGAGCTACAGAAGATATAGCTTGCAAAAAACCCAAAATAATTCATGTGGTAGGCATTGCTGCCATTTCTGATTTCCTTAATGGAGTTGGACTGTTTGTAAAAAGGAAGTGAATATCAGTACTAATAAATGACCTTATTGCTTAAGAGAAAACTAGCTCTGAAAATTGTTAAAAACAGTGGCCATCAATACATCCTGGGGGTCTTATTTGTGTCTCTGGAAAGAGGCGTCTCTTTGCTAAGACGCTACCAAAACAATTTAAAAATCAATCTCTTTCTCCGTTGAGTAGCTTAGTATCCTCTTGTACATGTCCAATGTGAGTTTGGAGAGTGGCTGTCACTGTCTTGCTGGGAAATGGCAAACCACTGAGCCACATGGGCCCATGGGCCCAGAGCAGGTAAGAAACCTGGACAGAACATATGAAAACATTGGTGACAGCAGAAATAGGCAGGGCTTCCTGATTCCAGCTTAGAATTCAGTTATGGATTAAAAGGGGAAAAGAGGTTTGTTAAAAGGCAAACACCACGCCCCAAACCAAAAGAACGACAATGCACTAGGACTGCTACTAAAACTCCCCCTGGAATCCAGGAACCGGGGAAAATGGTGCACACTGGGACTGACTGAGGCCTGCAGCTCATCTGCGCCACACAGTCCGTGAGAGAATCCTGGATCCTGGTTGTGTCTCTACCTCTGGCTGTCCTTTTACCTTTCATCCTTTTGGGCCTGACCTCACACATCTTTTTAACCCTGGGAGGGAGAGACGGAATGGGACAGGGGAGCAAGCTCTCCCTGCCTCTCGTACAGACGTTCCCTCCTGTGCAAAGGGTACGTCCTGGGTGAGGCTGAGTGTCTCTGTGCTCTGGGAGCCCACTGTGCAGGAAGTCCTACAGCCCCCTGGACAGTGACAGCTCTGTTCCTTCTGACAGCAGCAGCCAGTCCCACAGGCAGCTGTAGAGCTCAGCAAGTTGCAGCCTGACGTTCCAGGTAACTTCATGTCCTGGTTTCAAAGGCAAATTTAAAGAACTCACATCATGGCCTTAGCAGCACCTCACTCGCTTAGCAGGACATGCCAGGACAGCCCAGCCGGGGAGAAGGAGGCTCATGGTCTGGGGTAACTGTCAGTCATCGGGGAGGAGCTGTAGCTTGAGAGGCAGAGGAAAGTCTGAGGAAGGCTACCGTCCTCAGAGGCCCACCAATCTGAGATTTTTGAAGGCCACCACTGCAACTTACACATTAGAAAGTGATATATCTTATGGATAAGAACACAAGTTTTAATTCAAACTCTCCCTGGGTTTGAATCTTGCTGGTCAAATTACTTAAACTCTCTGATGCTCAGTGTCTTCATTCGTTGTAAGACGGAGATAAGAACACCTTCTTCCAGGACACTCTAGATGCCGTGCCTGGCTCAGGGTAAGTGCTCAAGGCACAGGCCTACTGCTATGATGACTCATCCAACCTACCTGGCACGTTGCATCATGCCTGCCACACAACACGCTGCCAAGGTATGTTTGCTAGACTATTCCTGGGGCCCAGGGTGGGCCGTGGGGAGAAGGATGGAGGGACATGGGCATCAGAGTCCTGGGGAAGGAGTCAGTTTCTCTGTGCAGCTGAGAGTCCCATCCCTGCCTGCAGCTGCTGGCTGGGTGAGGCTGGCCGTCTTGGTGGAGACAGATGAAAACAGTATCACTGGAGGGGAATGTATAGCACCCCCCTCAGTTTATAATCAAGGAAACAAAGGCTCAGGGAGGGGCCCTTGGTGGTGCAGTGTCACGTAGCGAGGAAATAGTGATTTGGGATCAAAGTTCCCACTCAGCGTGTTGCCCCGTGATGGCTCAGTAAGGCATACGGCAGCCCTTGAAGCTGACTGAGGTCTGGCAGCGCCAGCAGTTCATCTGACCCAGTCTGGACAGGGCCTCCTGCCTGTGAGGCTGATTATCTTAATCCCAGAGGCTCCTGAGAGCATCCCCACTGACCCTTCCCAGCATACTCCAGAGCCTCCTGCCCCCTGGGGCATGCACCTGTCATTCAGCTCGACAGAGCCTTCCATGCTGCAGACCCCTGCAGCAGGGCAGTCTGAGGCTCCCCAGGCCCTGCGTGCAGCCTCTGGGGACGTGCTCCCTCCACCTTCCTCCTTCTCCCGTCTGGGCTGTCCTGGCGTGTCCCGCTGCGTGTGTGAGGCGCTGCTAAGGCTGCGAGGTGAGTTCTTTAAAGTTCACTTTTGAAACCAGGACATGAAGTTACCTGGAGCGTCAGGCTGCAGCTTGCTGAGCTCTGCACCTCTCTGTGGGACTGGCTGCTGCCGTCAGAAAGAATAGAGCCGTCATTCTGCAGGAGGGTTTCTATGATAATAGGGCTTTTGCTTCCCGGTAATTGGAAAGGTGCTAATCTAGTGACTCATGAAATGCATAGAAGGAAAAAACCCACCTTGAAAATGAAACTGCCTTGTATTTTCTGAGCACCTCATCTCCTTACTTCCGTGGGGAGGGCAGGCTGAGAGTTAGCTGTACGGAGCAGGGTCCCGAAGTCCTGGCAACCCCACCGGAGGGACCACTCACCCCTGCCTGTCCTCCAAGTAGTCCAGTGCCACAGAGAGCAGGGAGGGCTGGACACCAGCCAGATGGTGACATGGGAAAGGGGAGCTGGCCTGGAAATGGGTTTGCAGAGGAGACAGTCATTAGCAAATTAGTGATGGCCCCTCTCGAGACAGGTCGGGTGAGTGTGCAAATGTGAGTGCCCTGGTGTGCACGTGTGTGTGTGTGTGTGTGTGTGGGTGCATGTGTGCATATGTGCATTTGAGTTTGGGCATATGTGCACATGTGGGTGGATTAGCAGTGTGGGCTTGTAGTGAGCCTGTGAGAGCCTGTGTGTGTGTGTGTGTGTGTGCATGTGTGTGCGAGTGCAGATGTGCCCTGACCTGAATGTTGCTTCTCTTTTTTTGGCTTGGTCTCTAAAGATTTTTGCTTTTTCCATTCATGTCGTGTCCTTTGAGCTTTAGAGACCTGAGCTGAATCCTGAGATCTGGCCCTGGGTGGACAGGAACCTGAGGTAGAAGACTGAGCTGGGGCTTGCTACCACCAGGGAGCAGGTGGAGTTTCAGTCTGGCCCCCGTTGGAGAAATGCAACCCCTTTATCTGGTCCTAAAGGGGCAAATGGCAGGACTCTGCCTCTGCCTGGAGGGTAGCTGGAACTGCCCAATGCCTGGACCCCTCTCCAGGGGCTCAGGGGTGGGCGTCTCCTCCACACCAGCCTGCCTCCCTTCTGACACCTGCTGGGCTCCCTTTCCCACCTTCCAATTCCTGTCCCCCTCCCATGGGATCCTGCTTCCCGCAAGCCCCTGACCTTAGTGCAGCCCCAGGACCTCTGGAGCCCAGAAGGGCAGAATCTTCCAGCCATGCCCTCCCCTGGCCTCCTTTCCGTGGCAGCTCCCTGCCTGAGTCACAGTCCCCCCTCCTCTCCTCCTCCTCCCACTCCCTTCATTAGCTTCATTGAAGCTAATAATCCTGCCGGCAATTCCGTTGTCTCCTCTTAATTCCAATTTCCTTTTGTCTCAAGGGGCATATCAGCAGAGTGAAAACAGTGAAGTGGCAGGCGGGGTGTATTAATTAGGGGAGCATTAACGAGGTGATAAAAATGTGCCTTCCGTACCAGTGCGCTGTGCCCTCCTCCCCTCCCCGCTGCCTTCTCCCCTTCTTTCCCTCCACAGCCCCAGCCAGGACTGGAAGAGCAGACTCAAGCCACAATCAGGCTCCTGATGGTGTCTCAAATCCTTCCCCAGCTGTCCTTCCCCACGGCCAGTGCCACGGTCCACACCACCATCCGCCCCTGCCAGGTGGTTGTGACAGCCTCCAAACTGGCCTCCCTGCCTCCCGGGCACCGTCACATCCTTTCTCCATCCCACAAGTGGATGCAGCATGTGCTGCTCCTTCCCAGCACCCCATGCCGAGCGGGCACCACACAGCCATCCCATGCATGTCACCTGGGCATGGTCCCTGCCCCCTTGTCCCCTGCTGAGCTCCTGCTCCCCCTGCAGGTTTTGGACATCCTTT
The DNA here is from genome assembly GCA_028533085.1 of Varecia variegata. Classification (NCBI taxonomy): domain Eukaryota; kingdom Metazoa; phylum Chordata; class Mammalia; order Primates; family Lemuridae; genus Varecia; species Varecia variegata. Next base: position 109,112,360 of record CM052438.1, read on the forward strand.
TCTCCAGCAGGCTGGGCTGGGTGAGGCTTCTGTGTGTTCCCACAGCAGCGTGGGCTGGTCCCTAACAGCGCATTGGTTATGCTGGGTTACCTGGTTTTCCCACCAAGAGAACGAAGCCTTTTGGAATGGAGGTTGTGGTGACAGTGAATCATGCCGTCTAGCTGTGAGTTCTGAATTGGGAAATCAGCACAAGAGTTGAACAAGACCACCGTGCCGGTTTTCTTGCGAATAGAGCTGGATCGGTGAGAGTGATTTGGCCCAAAGACCAAATGAGCTCCCTACTCCTTCCCTCCTGGACTGAGTCTGCCTTCCCAGTCACGGCAGCGCAGCAGGACAGCTGCAGGCCTCGGGTGCAGGGCAGATTCTGCCCCTGAGATCTTACTAAATGGAAGAAGGAAGGATGTGCCTGGACTGTAGCAGGAAGCCCCCCAAAAGTGAGCTGAGATATGGTGGTTGCATTTCTTTTTGACCCTTTTCCCAGTCTCAAAACCATTAGGTGGTCACTGCTGCTTGTGAGGGCAGGATAAGCAAGGGCAGGTGGAGAGGAAGCATCAGGCTGCCCAGTGCTTATGAGCAGGTACCGGTTCCCATTTCCTGGGCTGGCAGGAGTGTGGGGAGTGGTGTAAGATGTTTCGCCCTGCACGAGCCATCTCTGGATTGTCACTAAGTCTCCACCCCCAGCCCAGAGCCTGGCATGTCACATATGGTCAAAACAGTTTGTTAGGTGGAGGAAAGGTCTTATACCTATTGGCTTCACCAAACCTTAGAGCTGGAAGGGATCTTAATGATGAAGAAACTGAGTACCAAGAGCCGAGATGACTTGCCCAAGGTCACAGAGGTCATCATTGTCTCTGTCTCCCCTCACCCTTCCTACTGCAGGTTCACCCTTCCTGATCCACTTGCTGAAGGCTAAGGTCATCACTAGGTGGGTTGGCCATGGCAAGGCTGGACATAGAGGGAACCAGGAATGCAGCAAGACATGAACAAGGGCCCAGGAGGACTGTGTGGAGACCTGTGTATGGGATGGCTGTACAGTTTGAAATAGGGGTGGATCGGGAGGGAGGGGGACGCGAGGCCAGGGCTGCAGGAACAGGGACTGGCTGGCCTGAAGTGCATTCTCTGCAGGTCCATTGGGTGGTAGAGGGGTCAAACTTGTGCTGGATGTTCTCAGAAGGTGGAGCTTGGACCAACAAGTAATGTATTTTGTTTCATGCACTAAATTCCACAAATATTTAAAAGTACTGGGCTGTGTGCACAATGGTGAGGCAGTCCCCATTGCCGAGGAGCGTTTGGTCTAGTTGAGCAATAAAGTGTCAGAAATGCCCAGTGCTGGCACTCACCATGGGTATGACAGCGCTGGAGAAGGCTCTCCGACTCTGCTGTGGGCCAGGGGAAGGGTGGGGTGGTCAGAGAAGGTTCAAGGAAGTGTTTTGGCTCAGTACGAGAGGGTTTTTTTTTTCTTTTAAATAAGGACTCTTCAAAACAGAAAGAGCAACCTGAAAGCGTGGTGGCTAACCAAATGGCAGATGCCTTCCAACCCTGCACTGCCCTGACTCTTGGCATGATGAGGAGTCCAGGTAAGAGTGGTAGGGGTGGGTGGCGCTGGTGGTTGGGTCTGTCTAGCCCAGGCCCCACCCCCCAAACCAGATCAGATGTGCTGGAGCCTGCCTCCGTCTGCGTCTATTTGGTCCACTCCTGCAAAGCCAGACTGCCCACTGCCCTCTCGACTGTACCAGACCCCACCACGCCTGCCCGAACGCCAGTGGTGAGCTGGCCTGGACTGCATCCCTACCTGCTTTGGCTCTTCCCACTGAGGCCGCAGGGAGGGCGAGGCCGTGTGCCGGAGGGAAGCGTTCCCTGCCTCTCTCGGAGATGGGCTCTGTTGGATCCCAGGACTATCCACTGAGTCCCAAGGCTGTGTGGCTCTCTCAGAAGAGGGTGTGGGGGACACTGAGAAGATGACAGGGCCCTGAGCACCTGGGGAGGGAGGTGTGCACACCTGTGGATGCAGCCTGTCTGCCCAGTTCCTGCTTTGTCATCACCCCTCCCGAGCTGGGAGAACTGTGCCCCTCTCCATCTGATCTCCCTCTCCAGATTCTCCCATGGCCCATCCTCATCCTCATCCCGCCTTGTCCTGATCCTGTTCTCTCGTAAGAGATGGCCATCCAAGCCCGGTTCTTCTCTTGGGACTGGGGGACGTGATTTGCCCCCAGAAGCAACATACCCACCTCTAAGACACTGGAGTCAGCAGAGGCAAGGGGAGCTCTCACCTTCTGGATATCGAAGTCCAGAAAGAAGCCTTGGTGACAGGCCAGACCATGTTTCTCCAGACGCACCCCCTGCGTCATGCCTGCTGTGCCCACCCACATCGATCCCCCTCTAGAATTGGCTGGAATTTTGCTGACATCAAATCTTTCTTAGCTAAGGCTGATACAAAGCAGCACGCAACCATTGCCATCCCTTTGCTGTGGCTCTGTGGTTAATAAGTTTTCGAAAGCATTTTTTCCCAGTTATTTTAACAACTCCTAGATAACTGCTACTCTTCCCTTTTACAGATGAGTAAATGGAGGCTCCTTGAAGTCATAGTCTTAGAAGGCATCTGGGGACTTAGATCTGATTGCTTCAAGGAAAGGTTAGGCTGATTCAACCTCGTAAAAACTTCAGTTTGTATTTTAGTTCCTTGCTTTCTTTAGCATCTCAGTTAATTTACATGGATGTTCTAGAAGGGTCTCCTTTAAAAGGACCCCACGTTTAGTGGTTTAAAAAAAGGTTTCAAATTCTTAGACACTCTTCCCATGAAGGGGAGGACTCTGTGTCCCCTCGCCTTGAATCTGCGTGGGGTTGTCACTGCTTTGGTCAGTCAAATACAGGGGAAGCGCTGACCTGAGACCAGGTCATGAAAGGGCACACAGCGTCTGCTTGGTTCTCTTGAACGTTCACTCTCCGGATGCTTCTTCTGGGCACGCTCCCTCTTGGGACCAAGCTCTGGGAAGCCCAAGCCAGGTGGAGAAGCCACAGGTAGGCACCTGGTCAGTCGTCCCAGCTGAGCCCAGCCTTCAAGTCCTCCCAGCCCAGGCACCAGACCTGAGAGTGGAGAAGCCGTTTAACCCCCAGCTGTTCACACCACCCCCAGCTGTTTGCGTTTCTTGGATAAGGCACCGGGCGTCACAGAGCAGAGAGAAGCCATTCATGTTGTGCCCAGTCCCCATCCCTGACCCATAGAATCTGTGAGTGTGAGAAAATAATTTCTGTTTCATGCCACTTACTTTGGGATGGTTTATTCCATGGCAACAGAGAACCAGAGCATCATGCCAGACCAAAGGTTATGGGGATGCACTTTCTCTGCCTCCCGGTATTTAATTTCTCACCTCTCACAGGTAAGGTGTGGGATGCTGGGCCCAGGTCCTTGGATCGATGGCCAGGCTTGCACGTGAGAGCCAGGCCACTCTACCTTTCCTTCCTGCCAGTCATTTGGCTAAAAGGCCAACTAAATTGTGCCATTAAGCACTCTTTACCCTCCTTCCTCCCTCCTGCTGTTGGAAGGGTGCTGCTCACAGCACTCAGGGCTCAGCCTTGAACTCTGTGGGGAGGGACTTGTCCCAGGGCCTAATCGATGCTGCCTCTGTCTGCTCTTAGAGGCTGATAGCCTGTTGGCATCTACAAAATGACTGTTATCGACCACAGGAGAAGATAATTGCAAGTGATAAATGCCCACTCGACACCCAGCTCTCTCTGGGGCCCTGGCAGGGATACCGAGCCTCCTGTGTGTGTATGATGTGTCTGAGGGTGTGATGTGTGTGAGTGGTGTCTCTCTGTGTGTTTTTGTGATGTGTGTATGTGTGTGTGGTGTGTGTGTGTGGTGTCTGTGTGTGATGTATGTGTGTGTACAATGTGTCTGGGTGTGTGTGCATGTAAGATGTGTCTGGGTATGTGTGTGTGACGTATGTGTGTGTGATGTGTGTGTGTGTGATATGTCTAGGTGTGTGTGTGTGCACGTAAGATGTGTCTGGGTGTGTGTGTGATGTATGTGTGTGTATACAATGTGTCTGGGTGTGTGTGTGCATGTAAGATGTGTCTGTGTGTGTGTGATGTATGTGTGTGTGTGATGTGTGTGTGTGTACAATGTGTCTGGGTGTGTGTATGCATTTAAGATGTGTCTGGGTGTGTGTGTGATGTGTGTGTGTGGTGTCTGGGTGTGTGTGATGTGTGTGTGTATACAATGTGTCTGGGTGTGTGTGTGCATGTAAGATGTGTCTGGGTGTGTGTGTGATGTATGTGTGTGGTGTCTGTGTGTGCGATGTGTGTGTGTATACAATGTGTCTGGGTGTGTGTGTGATGTATGTGTGTGGTGTCTGTGTGTGTGATATGTGTGTGTGCATGTAAGATGTGTCTGGGTGTGTGTGTGATGTATGTGTGTGGTGTCTGGGTGTGTGATGTATATGTGTGTGTGATGGGTGTGTGTGTGGTGTGTGTGTGTGTACAATGTGTCTGGGTGTGTGTGTGCATGTAAGATGTGTCTGGGTGTGTGTGTGATGAGTGTGTGTGTGGTGTCTGTGTGTGATGTATGTGTGTGTACAATGTGTCTGGGTGTGTGTAAGATGCGTCTGTGTGTGTGTGATGTATGTGTGTGGTGTCTGTGTGTGTGTGTGTGATGTGTGTGTATGTACAATGTGTCTGGGTGTGTGTAAGATGTGTCTGGGTGTGTGTGTGATGTATGTGTGTGGTGTCTGTGTGTGTGTGATGTGTGTGTGTATACAATGTGTCTGGGTGTGTGTGTGCATGTAAGATGAGTCTGTGTGTGTGTGTGATGTGTGTGTGTATACAAT
>CM052438.1:109117685-109143283 GCA_028533085.1 Varecia variegata
TGTGTGTGTGATGTGTGTGTGTGTACAATGTGTCTGGGTGTGTGTGTGCATGTAAGATGTGTCTGTGTGTGTGTGTGTGATGTGTGTGTGTGGTGTCTGTGTGTGTGTGTGTGATGTGTGTGTGTGGTGTCTGTGTGTGTGTGTGTGATGTGTGTGTATGTACAATGTGTCTGGGTGTGTGTAAGATGCGTCTGTGTGTGTGTGTGATGTATGTGTGTGGTGTCTGTGTGTGTGTGATGTGTGTGTGTATACAATGTGTCTGGGTGTGTGTGTGATGTATGTGTGTGGTGTCTGGGTGTGTGTGTGTGTGTGAGAGTCTGGGGAGGGCTCTGTCCTGTTAGATCATTCCACATCTAAGTCCTGCACGGGCATCGGACGGGGCTGTGAAATACGGCCAGAGCAGTATTTCGGCTGCATCTCCTTTTTTTAAAATTTGGTTTTGTTTATGGGCCCTCGGGACAACAAAGTCACTTCCTCCCCACTTCCCTTCTTTAACCACCTCCTCCCGGAGCTGAGCGAGATGAAAATGAATAGTCATTGCTGACCACAATCACCAGGGAATGAGAAGGAGGAAAAACTCTGACTTAATTGGGGCAAGAGTAGAACCTGGGCGACCAATTAGGTCACCAATTAGGTTATGGAGGCTTAATACAGCTTCCAAGTTTATTTTGTGCAATGGTAGCACATCACGATGCCATTCCACTCCCCCCTTCTTTTTCTTTTTCCCATCACAGCGTGTGTTTAGACTGTTCTATTGGTAATAGACAGTCCCTTATTTTTTAACGGCTATATGTAAAATTTCATTTTATGGAGGCACAATAATTTATTTAGTCAGCTTCCTATTAATGGATATTGAGACAACCGTTTCTCAAACTTTAAAGTGTGCAGGAATCGCCTGGTGATCTTGTTGAAATGCTGATTCTGATTCCATAGGTCCAGGGTGGGGCCTGGGAGTCTGCATTTTTGACAAGCTCCTGGGTGATGCTGATGCTTCTTGTCCACTGACCACCCCTTGAGTAGAGAGGATTTGGACTGTTTCAGTATTTTTTCATCATAAACAACACTGCAATAAATAATCTTTGTAAGGGCCTTTCAGAATGTGCAAGTCTATCCCAAAGGATAAATTTTTATAAATAGAATTTCGGGGCCAAAGATATGTGCCCTGGTGAACTAGAGAAATATTGCAAATTGCCCTTTGTGGGATGCCGAGTCGTCAGCTCTAAATACGAGGGCATGTTGCCCCCACACTCACACCGGTAGGGAGTATTAGGAAACAAATGTGTGTCCATTTCTCCTTAATATTTTTAGTTTTATGTTATGAATATATGTTATGTTATTATTGAACCAATATTTAGGGCTGTCAGGCTTCATTGTGAACTGTACCCTTTAGGGAGAGAGTCAGCTACCTTTTTTGTTTTGTTTTCACACTTTTGCCATGTATTCCAGCTTCCATATGTGTTAGCACCACGTGCCTCTGCACACACTTTCCTTTACATTCCTGTGCATTTTTAGTTCATATTTTTTCAAATGAAAGTTAATTTATCAACTAGTTCACTTACACATGCATATCTAAAGTCACATGTTATATAAAATCACCTACTAATCTAGAAATGCAGTTTCCTCACCCTCATTTTTCAAAATTTTTCATTTCATTTTATTTTTTTACTTCTGACTTATTTCATGGGAACCCCACCCTCATTATTTCATGAAATCACTTTGCTCAGACTCTTCGTGTGTATCTTCAACCTTAGGGTTTTCTTCCCATCATTAGAAATAATGTTCTAAGTCATTTGCGCCTATTTTCCAGAGCACATCATCTTCACTTCCTTGTAAAAGTTGAGATACTACAATTTTCGTACATGTGATGACGTCACTGCAAAGGTTATCATTGGCCACAAATGTGTGTTCTTTAGCATCCAGCAGGTATTGATTTATGAGACCCTCAAGGTAGCTATTATACTTACCGTGTTGCTTTTTTCCTGTCACTTGTATAAATGTACCTGTATAAATAGCAACCCTCCTATGAGGCTTATATTTTAAAATATCGAAAACAAAAATTCTCCAGTCCTCCCAGCCCCGATTTCTGCCCTCAGACAAGGCAACCACTTGGATTCTGTTAGCTTCCTTGGCATCTCCTCTATATTTCTAACTATCACCCTCATATTGCTTTTTCTTAGTGCTTTAAAGTTTGAGATATTGATGGCTTCCTGCAATGGAAAATGTGGACCTACCTCTTTCACTTTACTCTTCCCACCTCCTCTCTCAATTCTTCTCATATAGTTGTATCACAATGTTTTGGACTAAATGATTATTCAATGTTTGTATATTTACGATGCTATGAATATTATTTGGCGTTGAGCCATGGGGTGAATCACAGTTACATTTCCTTTTAGGTACAACTTTCTGTTTTTTTGTACTTTGTTACTACTGACTTTGTTTTCCTTTTGTTTCTTTTTTTCTCATTTGCCTAGTTTTTTCTGTATTTATCATTAATCTACCCCCAACTGTCTGACAGAAGTATAATTCTCTCAGTATGTTCAAAAACTCCAGGGAGATTTCCGTCTGGAGGCCTCTCCTCTCGCCCTGACCCAGACGGGCCCCTGTCATCCTGCGGCCAGATGCATCCTGGGAGCTCCCTCCACCTCCCCAAGGAACCCCCTTCGCTCTCTTCTTTGTTGGATCCTGGGTCTTGTGGATCCCAGAGCTTTCTTTTTGTTTACTCGTGTTTTGGTGGCATCATCCTCCAGCCACTTTCTGAGCAAGGGTGTGTGGAGGATCAAATTCTGAGGATCATCATCTCTGAAAACGTCCTCGTTCTACCTCTGCAGTTGATTGGTAGTTTGGTTAGACATAGAATCTTGGGTTTGATATAATTGGCTCTCAGAATTTGAAGGCCCATTGTTTCCTGGCTTTTAGTATTGTTGAGATATTGTTCTGAATCCTTTGGCTGTGACCCTAACTTCCTCTGCCCTCTTCCAGCCAACACACGACCTCTCTGGATGCCTTTACGACCACCTTTTGACACTTAGTGCTATGGTTTTAATATATCCCCCTGCTCCCCAAATTTCATATGTTGAAACTTAATCCACAAATTCACATGTTGATCGGAGGAGGTGGGGCCTTTGGGAGGTAAATAGGATTAAAGTCATCATGGGAGAGCCCCCATGATGGGACTGGTGGCTTTATAAGCAGAGGAAGAGAGATCTGAGCTGGCATGCTTCCTCTCTCTCATCGTGCAATGCCTCCTTTGTCCCCCTGCATCATGACACAACAGGAACGCCCTCACCAGATTCAGCCTCCCGATCTTGGACTTCCCAGCCTCCAGAACCGGGAGCCAAATAGACCTCTTTTCTTTATAAATTACCCAGTCTGTGGTATTAAGTTATAGCCACAGAAAACAAACTAAGACACCTAGTATTCTGAGGTTCAATGACAGTGTGCTTGGATTGTTTTCACTCATTGTGCCGAGCTCTTCTTGATAGGACCTTTTAATGTGGAAATTCATGATCCTCAGGTTCAGAAAATTAACTTGCACATTATTTTATTTTTGGGCAGTTTCCTGCCTTTTGTTTTCTCTTCTCTCTTTTCAAAACTCATATTATTATAGGACTTTTGATTTACAGGACAAATTCTCTCATTTTTCTCACTTTCCTGTTTTCAATCTGTTTATTTTTTTATTCTAAGAGATATTTTTATGTTTATCTTTTAACCTTCTACTCGTTTTTAAATTCATGAATTCATGCTACTACTATATATATATATATATATTTTTTTTTCCTGATTATCCCATGTCTTTTTTTTTTTGGCATCCCATTCTAATTTCCATGGATTCAATAGCTCCTTTTTTATCTCTCTGAGGATATTAACTATAGTGCGTAGGAGGTTTTCCTCTGCTCCCTACCTTGATTCACTTTCTTTTAAGTTGTTTTCCTGTTCATTTGGTGTCCATTTTTCATATTAGAAACTGTCTTATTATATTTGTTGATCTTTGGCTGACTGATGTTTAAGAGTGAAGCATTGCAGTGAGGATTGGAAGTTCTAATGCATGGGCCAGGGTTTTGAATAGTGGGTTTCATGGGTGGGGACGGTTAACTGGGCAGGGGCCAGGCTGCTTCACTGAGGACCTCCCATGCCCCCTGCCGCGACATTATCTTTTCTCTTGACCAATCAATTTCCAGGGCAATCTGCCAGTCTCCTGCCCTAGGTGGTGGGGCAGGGGTGGGGAATGGATGCCTGCTTCTGGGAGCTGGGTTGGGGAGGAGGGCTGGGGAAGGGGCTCACCATTTAACATGTAGACCCTTAATTGATGCCCTTGTTTACAGTGTGGCATGCCCACTTTCAGAGTCCTTCTGGGCCTCCTTCTCCAGAATCTAAACGTCCTAGCTGCCTGGCTACAGGGGAGGGTGTCTAACTGCCTCTTGTGCAGACTTTGAGCCAGTCTGCTGGTGCTTAGCTGTGCCCACACCCTGCTTTGAAGGCCCTCAGTACCTCCATCCTGAGCCTTTCTGGCATCCTGTGCAGTGAGGAGCTTTCTTCTCACCTTCCCAATCTCCTGCTTCTCTGCAGACAGGTAGGCCTAGCTCTTTTCAGCCTCCTAAGTTTCTTTGTGCTGCTTTCATTACCCCCCAATTCAAAAATTTTGTTTACATCTCTTGCCTGCTTTTATCTCCTCTCTCATTCTCTTTGTTGTAGCTTTATGCCTTTTTCAACTCTTTATTTTTTTGACACCTTTCAAGTCACGTCTGGATAAACAAATAAATATGTTTGACTGCACGTTCAGTGGGAACTGGTCTGTGCTGTCGTTGCCACCTGCTCTGAATCACTTTGTTTTAGGCATGTCAGGGTGATCTTTTCAAATAGCAAGCCCGGTCTTCTCTCTTTGTCTTCAAATTCTCAAGGCTCCCGATGTTTTTTCAGGATGAAAGCCCAATGTCTTTGACATGGCTTGTAATGCCTGCGTCACCTGTCTCCTCCCTCACCTCCCCCAAGACAATGCTCCCTTCATTTGCTCTTTTCCAGCCAGGCTGGATTTTGAAGATGCTGTTCCCTACTCCCTGGAACACTCTTCCCTCAACTGTCCTTGCCCTGGTTAATTTCTGTCATCCTTCAGTGCTCATCTCTAATCTCCTTCTTCAAGTAAGCCTGCCCTGCCTCCGGACCAGGTCAGATTCCTTGTTACATGCTACAATAGCCCTCCGTATATACGTTTAAATCCAAGTAGAGTGACTTCCATGGACAATGACAATTCAAACCCATTTCCTAGGGGCTGGCCAACCCAGCAGCATTGCCTCCTGAGAAGACCCTTCACTGTAGCCCAAATATTCAGCACCCAGCATGGCTAAAGCTGTGCTCACTGTTCCATTCACTCATGCCTCCCAGGTGAGGCAGCACTGGAGGTTACAGCAGGCACCTGCTCTGATTTGCTGGTGCCCACACTGCACCAGTGTGGCTAAGTATTTTCATCACCACTTCTGAGTACATACAAGTGCAAGCTACATACTGAACTCTTTTTCTGACCTGGCACCTCACCTGCTTCTCCAGGACTGGACAGTTCTGCCAGGATCTGGCAGAGAACCCAAAGGAGAGATGCAGTAGTGCTCAATTAAACACAAAACCTCCCCGTCTGCTGAGGCTACAGCTTAAAAGGAGAAGTGCCTTTGTTTATTAGTCTAATAAACATGTTTTAGATATCCTTACGTGCTGGGCACTCTGCAAGTGCCGGGGGATGTCGCATTGCGTGACTGGCGGCAGGGTTTGAAAGAGGCATGCTTTCTGTCTCAGGAGATGTCAGAATCGGGAAGGCCCTTAGCGGCCTTGCAGACCAGCCCTTTTGGACAGAGGGAATGTGGTTTCCCTTAGCCAGTGGAGGGCAGAGGAGCTAGGACTGGATTGTAAGCTTGCTGATTCCTGGGTGAGTGCTCTTTGCTGTCTTCAGAGAACACAGAAAACTAATTTTGAGAGAGAATCCCTAGGTAGTGAGATGAGAGATTCTTGGTGGCCGCTCTGGAGGGTAGCATTATCTGTGCCTGGTCAAGCGTGTATGAGCGGGGCTTCCCTGGGGTGCAGAGATGGCCTGGACTCCAAATCCCTCATCCAGAGCCTGGGTCTGGCTCCAGCCCTGGGGACAGCCCTGGTGCTTGGAGTCAGGGGTGGGGGAGGTGGGGTGGGGGGAGGGGAGGCTGGCAGCCTCCCAGGCTGATTTAATCATACCAAGGTGTGTGTGGGAGCCCGTGTTCCTCCTCTCTGCTTAATCCAAATCATATTAAAAACAAGACTCTCTTGGGGCCTCTGTTAATAATAAGCGGTTTGTGCCGCTGCCTCGAGTGGGGGGATTTGTTCGCCTTTCATTCCTTCCTCATCCTTCCCCCTCCTCCCCCTTCCCCGCTCCTGCACCTGTGGACGGCAGGAGGAGAGAACAGAAAGGTAGTTAGCATACGTTTGTTTAAATGGATGGTTAAAATAAGGATTTATTCTTTTAAGAGCTCATTGCCTGGGTTTCTTTTTGTCCCTCATCCTGGCCTCTCAGCCCCCAAACTGCCTGGGCTTCCCTGGGGGGAGGAGAGATTTGCAGGTCTGGGGAGCCGTCCTCGGTTTCTCCAGCTGCAGGGAGAATCCGGTGTGTTGGCATCCCAGGCTCTGGGGTGCAGGTTCCCCCACTCTGGCACGGCTCTGGAGGCTTGGTAGGAAAGAGAGCACTGGAGAAGGAGTCCCGCTCTGCCAGGTTTTGTGTTTTGAACTTGGGCTAGTCGTGTCACCTCTGGGCCTCCATCTCCTTGGCTGCACAGCAGGAGTGTGGATCTGCACCCACAGGGTCACAGTGGACACTGCCAGGCAGGGGCTGGGAAAAGCACCCTGAGACTGCTAAGGTGGGCACCATGCTGGGGACGGGGATTTTCATTGTCATGATTGCAAGCCCTGCTCCTCTAGAGACGACGGGGGTTGGGGGCAGAGGGGAACCCCTCCTCCTCTCCTCGTGGTGGTGGAGATAATGAGGGGTCCTGGGGACAGGCCAGGAGGTGAGCAGGACCCCAGGGTCCTGTGCCACTGACTGCTGCTTCTGAGAGGCAGGCCAGGTGGCCCCGGGTGGCCCCGGGGTGGGGTGGGGGGGGAAGGCCCTGAGCCGCCTGTCTGCGGCCTCTCCAGCCAGAGCACATTAGTAAAACCTCTCCACGGGCCAGGCCATTGATTAGGCTTTGTGTCTGGGACAGGAATGCGAACAGGGCAGTACAAAGAAGAGCTGGCCTTCCCCCTGGAGGTGTGTGAGGCCGCGGACAGACTTGTCCCCAGCCTCTGCCTCAGCCTCGCTAGGCTGGGTTTCGGACCCATCTACCTCCACACATCCTCCTTCAGATCTAATTCCGGATGTGTCCCCTCCCAGCCCCACCTCCACAAAGGGGCCCTTCACCTCCAGCCTCCTTTCCCTCCTCTGGACATGACGAGGACGATGCTGGTAGCTGTGGTTCTCCCCAGCTTCCCCGCCCCTCTCCCTCCCCTCAGCATCGCAGAGTGTGTGAGTTCTGGGCGAGAAGGAAGACCTGCGAGGACAGTGGGTCCAGCGCCCGGCTTCCCAGCCCTCCCCGTGCCACCAGCTCCTGCGTAAGCTTTAAACCAGGCTGGGTGCTTCAGAGGCTGCGTTTAGAAACGAGAAACTCAACGACTCCAGAATAGCAACACCATATTCAAGTGGGTTGAACTCCAGCCCTGACATTTAATTAGCATCTTTTTCAGCTCCCACACTTGAAGAGTACCTGTTATTCCTTTTCTTTTATTCACAATACACTGTAAGCCAGGAGCATTTTCCCGAGCTCCCGAACCTCTCCTCAGAAGTCAATCACTCTGGAGGCATGATAAATACCTCTGCAAGCCTGCCGGGGATCGTGGCAGACGGTGGCTCAGCAAGTGATGAGCTTCCCGAGAGAGAGGATGAGGAGACAGGCAATGGCAAGGGCAGGCGCTGTGGCCACCCACAAGCTCCCAGCTTTTAACCTGTCCATCCTGTCCCCCTATCCCTGACCAGGTCACCACCTCTCCAACTAAGCATCGGTATCTAGTGAACCTCTGGGCTGTCTGCCTCTGTAAATAGCAAGAAGAGAGCTTGGTGGAGCCCTCCGGGACAGCCCTGAGCCCTGCCTGTCTGGGCAATGCTGGGAGCTGCTGGGAGCAGAGCAGTGGAGGGAGGGAGTGTGGCCGTGGCTGGGGGGGACAGTCACATTCCCAGTCTCACACATAAAAAGCTGGAACCTGGACTAGTCTGGGAAGGTCATGGCAGAGACCCCCAGGGTGGGTAGGAGCAAAGCCTCCTTGGAGGCATGGGTGGAAGTTTCCAGGCAGAGGAAACCCTGCGGAGCTAACACCCCCGAGGTGGAGGTGGGGAGGAGAGGAGGATGGGGGGAGGGCACGGGCTCCCCTGAGGAACGGAGCAGAGCGAGGTGTTTCTGATCCCTCCTCCTCTCTCTTCCCCTGCTGCTCCCTCCTGCTTCCGGCCTGGCCACAGCAGTAGCCTCCTACCCAGTCTCTTCTAACCCACAGTGCTGGCTGCCACCAGGTTCATTGGCAGAAAACACAGCTTTGACCACAGCAGTCTTCCAAAAGCTGTTGTGTCTCCCAACGGCCCCGCACACCAGCGCTCCCATCGCCCTGTGTCTCCCGCTGTTTTCCTACCTGTGGCCTCAGTTTAGCCACACCAGCCCACTCGCCCTCCGCAAACGTGCCTTATGCTTTCCTGCCTTAGCGCCTACACTCTTGCTTGAAACTGCCCTGTTCTGTCTTAGCCTCCCGCAGTGAGAGTGCTGAACACCCTGCGGTCTGACGCGCCTCCCCGACTCCCACTGGCTCTAGGTTGGCGCTTGCTTCGCTGAGCCCAGTGAGTTCCCAGCTTCTGCCCTCCCTGCCTCTTCATCCCTGAGCTGCCTGGGCTGGAATCACGGGCAGAGCGTGGACGTGGGTTCTGAGAGATCTGGGTTCAAGCCCCAGCTCTGCCATCTGTTAGATGTCATTTGTTGGGCATGTTATTTGACCATCTGAGCTCCTATTTCTGTGAAGATAGTAAGACCCCTCTGAGATAAGTTGAGAAGGTTAAATGTGACAAACAAGGTCATGTAATGGGCTTGAGGCATAGTGGTTGGATGTTTTGGGGCCTGCCAAGGTAGAGGTGACGTTTCTCTCTGGAATAAGCCTCAGTTCGATTCTCCTACTCACACTGGGATAGATGTTTTGGACTGTCAGAGAGAGAGCCTGGCAGTCACAGTGTCCTTCCCCTTCTCCTTTATTCCCTGTGCAAGGCAGTTAGGCACCACTCACGTTCTTTATTCCTCTGCTGAGTGGGGGTTGCTTTGTGTTTGGCCCCTTCCTGGATCCTGAGCTGGCAGCGTTCACCTGTTGAAGGGGCATCCAGAGGCCTGTGCCTACCACCCACAGCCGACCTCCTCAGACCCACTTTGAAGAGGGGGGCATTGACCCCTTTAATTATGCACGTGGGGCAGACCTGTGGGCTCTGGTAACACCTCCTCCCTGAGATTTGTGAGGTTTCTGAGAAAAGTCTCTTTTTGCTCAGAAATTATGCTTGCTGTTTGTTGTTCTGGAGTCACACGTCTGCATGCAAATTTCGACTCTAACGTATTAACTGTGAAACTCTGGGCACGTTACTTAATCTCTAAGTCCTAGTTTTCTCTTCAGTGAAGCAGAGACAGTTATTAAATACCATAATGTATTTAGAGCACTCAAGGCATTGCCTGGCCCACTGAAGTACTGTCTAGTCACCCGACATGTATTTTTTGAGTGCCTACTAAGTATCCACTGCACTGCTAAGTGCTGGGAATCACGGACAACAAATTTTGCCTTGTGGAGCTTACACTCTAGTGGGAGTGGAAGAGGACTATAGACCATGGAAATAAAATATAACAGGGGAAGGGAAACTGGGATGCTGCCTGCAATTTAAATGGAGTGGCCAAGGCAGGTGTCAAAGAGAAGGTGGCCTTTAAGCAAAGACCTAAATGAGGTGAGGGTGTGAACCAGGCACATGTAGGGGGAAGAGTGTTCTCAGCAGAAGGAAGAGCCGGTGCAAAGTCCCTGTAGCCGGAGTGTGCCTGGTGTATTCGAGGAGCTACAAGGAGCCTGAAGGGCAGGAGCAGAGTGAGAAAAAAGGGGGTTGAGGGAGGCGAGAGGACAGCAGGGGATGAGTGTTGATGCAGATTAGGTGGGGCTCTGCAGGCTGTTATAAAGATTCCAGCATTTTCTCTGAGATCAATAGGGACTACTTGGAGGACTTTGAGCAAAAGGGTGATATAATCCATCTGGTATTTTTCCAGGACTACTGGGGTGCTCTGCTGAGAACATTCTCTACAGGAGTCTGGGAGGAAACAGTAAACCTGATGGAGCGTGTCTACAATAATAATAATCCAAGTGAGAGACGGTGGGGGCTTGGACCGGGCTGCTAACCGTGGCGTGGTGAGGAGAGAGTGGATTCTGGATGTATTTGGAAACTAGAACCTACAGAATTTCACAACAGGTTGGGTGTGGGGAGTGAGAGAAAGAGAGAGGTTAAGGGTAATACCAAAATTTTTGGCCTGAGCAGTTGGAAGAATAAGATGAGGAAGACTTGAGTTTGTGGGGTGAGATAAGTTCTATTTTGGGCATGACACCTTTGGGAGGCCTGCTAGACACCCAGGTGCAGATGTTAGAAGACAGCTGGCTATGGGAGCCTGGCGCTCAGAAGAGTGAGCTGGACTGGGGACATAAATTTGGGAATCATAGTGTAGAAATGGGGTTTAAATCTGGGAGGATGAATGAGATGCCCAGGGGATTCGGTGTGGGTTGAGTAGAGATGAAGATGAAGGATAGAGCTCTGGATTCTCCAGGTGGGACTTAGTCTCTCAGCAGCCTTGCCTGTGCAGGGCTCCCCAACCTTCCATCCAGAATTCAGAGCCCAAGGAGGGAACCCCGAGCCTCCTCAGGGAGGGAGGTCTCGATGCAAAAGCTGATGACTCCAATCAGAGCTCTACTTTGGGATGGGGAGAGAAACCGCCCTCCTCCTCAGGCAACAGAACACGTGTCACATATTGTGAAAGTTAAAAACTCCAGTAACAAATATCTGTGATGTTTATTCTGTCAATGTCAAACTCTTTCTCTGTTCTTTGTTCTTCTGAACGAATACTGAATGAATACCCTTTTCTTTTCAAATCTCTCTCTCACCCATTTCTGAACCTCCTTTCAGTTGGATGCTTTACTTTGTATCCAAAGATTCCCCCTTGTTTTAAAAACGTAGATTTGAATCTCCTTTCAAATACATATTTTGTCTTGTTTGCTGTCACGCCAGATGTACTGAATGCACAAGAGCCATCTTTTGGAGCTTATTTACCTGGTGTACAAAGCCTGGCTCACCTGTTGAGCCCAAAGCAATTCCTGGAAAAGTACATATGTGGGAATCTTCAGTTGCTCCCATAGATGAAAGAAAACTCATGATTGGTGCTGAAGTCCTGGCTTCCAGCTGGCAGTCAATCCCAATCATTTCTTTCTGCATGTGGATTTTGAGTAAATGATAAAAAAACAACAAAGAAGCAAACAAAAGCATTTCAAAATTTTGAGTCTTATTTCCAGAATGGTTAATTAGGGCAGTCTGGATGTGTGGAAACCTGCCCCAGCCTTGGACCTTCCCTGGCATTGTGTTCTTTCCCTGCATCTTCCTGGGGACAGCCAAGAGAGAAGTCACCCGATCCCTTTGTATACAAAAACCTTATATCTGGATAAAATGCATTTTAGGCAGTTATGTCCTGTGAAAGGGGACATGTTCCTCTGAAAAGACTGAAGTCTTTGTCAGAGATGGGGCTGTCAAGAGGTGCTGTGGCTTTTAGAACTTAATGAGTACATTTACATGTTGGATGCAAATTAGGCATAATATTAACACTAGCTTCAAAGAGCAAAGAGCAGAGGAGATAGGTAAACAGCTGTGAGGCTTTCTTCTGACTAGACAAGCCTAGGACTTGCATTGCCAACATGCAGACATAATGTGATAGCTTTTTGATGGCTTCTGCCAGGCCACATGCAAGTAAAAACATAACGGTGTAAAGAGAAAGGAGCTGTTCTCCATGCAGACTTGGGGTGGAACACCAGAATCTATTTATCCGAGAACTCACCTGCTCTCTGCAGTCCTCTGCCTTCCCCAGGCTGGGCCAGACAGTGCGTGGCTGCAGCACTGTGAATTCTCAATGGGTGTGTCAGGAGGGGCCAAGGCTGCCCAAGCTACCCCCTGCCTGTGATAATCCCACCCGTCAGCCAGCACTCCAGAGGTGCCAAATTCTATTAGCCACAGAGAGTAATATTTCCATATTTGCCCCTCTAATCACCTCCCTCCTGCAAGCAGATTAATTGAAATGCACATGCAAATACATTAGTTACAAACACAGTGTCTCTCTTCACATGCAGATGTAATCAATAGATACCAAGATGATTTGCATAATGGAAAAAGAAAAAGGAATCCTTTGTAACGTGGCTTTTGGGGTGAAAACTGCAAAACCCTGTGTGCGTCATATTTAATCTAAGCCTGTCTGGGAGTCTAGCATGCTGTGTTCTCTGTTACACTCCTCAGCAAACAATTGCTCTAAGATGCAGGGCATTTCTCCCAGGAAGTCCTCCTTGCTCAGCTGTCTGCTCCCTGATTCCAGCCCCTCAGTATATACACCTCAAGTCAGGGCTAGGTTACTGTTTCGCATTTGTCCACTTTGTTTTGAAAGTGTTGTCCTTATAAACTGGAGGCTGGAAAAGTGCCACTGTGGTCCCCGCCCATGCTTAGTGCCTTAATTCTTAGGCCGTCTAACCACACCCCCTTGTTGTTCCCTTGGGGAGACTGAGACCCTGAGCAGAGGAATGTGTTATCTAAGGCTATACTGATATAAGACATAGAACTGGACCTAGCCCTGTGCACGTGCCCAGAGCTGGTTGTGAGGTAGTGGTCAACCAGGGATGTTTCCATTCCTCAGGCTATCACTGCCATACCATGTCCCCTAGCCTCAAAGTGCTGTGAGTCTCTTGAGAGATGCTTGATATAAAACCGTTCACAGAACAAAACTCAATTGCTATTTACCAGGTGAGGGCTGGAGAGTTCCAGAGCCTAGAGACGGCTCGAAGGGACTCTATATCAGAGATTGCCAACAATTTTGTTTATAAGAACCCTTTTTATATCAGAAAAAAAATTTAGGTTCTCTTCTTCACACAATTGCAATTGCATAAAAGTATATATTGATTGAGACAATAAAAATGATAAAAAATTACTATGATGCTAGTGGCAGTACATACATTTCAAAAATAGCTTGTATATGTGATAACATATTTTTTCAGGCAATGCTTGGAGGGCCTGTGAATTTGTGGATTCTTCAATGACTCTACTGTGCCCAGAAGTCTATGGTTTAGAGCTACTAGGGAAGAAAGATCTTTGTCTTAGAGTCTAAAGTCTCTGGAATAGAATCTGTTGTCTTGTTTCTTCAGGAGGCTGAGACCAGTGGTAACCAGCTGTTAAAAGAAATGCTTTAGACAAAATAAATTTAATAGAGTTTATTTGAGCATTAAAGGAGTCATGAATCAGGCAGCATTCAAAACCCGATGAGGTTCAGAGGGCTTGGCTCCAGCAGCGTGGGCAGTGAGCTTTTGTAGGCTGAACACAGGAGCAGAGTAGAGAAATGACTGGCCACAGCTAGACATTTGCATTATTTGGGTGTGGTCCAGTGGAAAGTCCCTAGTTACAGAACCCATCAGCTGGTTGGCTACTTGTGATTGGCTGAAGCTTGAGTCAAAATTAATCGGTTATAAGGAATGCCTCTAAGTTAAGTTTAGTTCTTCTGTTTGAGGGTTTTGGGTACAGAAACAACCCCAAGCTAATGACCTCCTGCTTACTGTGCTTCAACAGAGCCAAAAGGGTCTCTTTTCAGTCATCCTGAAACTAACTCCCTGTAGGTAAGTCTTGTGGGAGGTAAGAGTGGAGAGACGTGGAAGGCAGGATTTCTAAAGCATCAAATTATTTCTCAGAAGAATGTGGATCTTGGCCTCAGGGCATCAGGCTGGTGGCTGATAATAATAGTGGTGAGCTACCATTTGTTAAGTAACTACTGAGTGCAAAAGGAGAAACTGTGAAAAAGCAGATTAGATATAGACATAATATATCTCCCCCCACCCCATAAAACCCAGGGTCTCGTGTTCGCCAGTCTCTGCACTGAGTCATGTTTTAAGAAGCAAATTCTAACAGCTAAAAGTAATTAAGCAGGAATCCCGATCTTTACTGTCATCTCTCAAAGAACATTAAAATGATTGAATTCAAGCCTCACAGTAAAATCTCTCAACGTTCGCTTTCCTTCTTTGATCTCCCACACTCTACAGCCTACTTCAGAACCTCTCACTTGGCAATGACTCCAGAATGCTCCCTGATACGCAGCTTCGGGGGGTTTGCTGCTATTTTTTTCTCTCACCCTCGCCTGAGATCTTTACTGGGCAGATAGGCTTAGCCTCTCCTGCATCAGGTTTGGTTTCTGCTCTGCTTGTCCATGAGGGCAGTCCTGGCGCTGACCCAACAGGAAAGACCCCTGTCTCCCTGCCTTGGCCCTCTCTCTCGGGCTTCTCTCTCTCCCTCCAACCTTCCTAATTTGCATCAGGAAAACCAGAGAATGGGCTGGTGCAGATGGAACTCTCCTGAAAGATCAGGGTGAGGGAAAGCCGTGCAAAATTCTCAGGATGGGGGCTGGGGAGGTGGAGACGGACAGATGGAGACTGGGAATGCTGACACATTTACACATTGGTAAGTCTGGTTCTACCACATACATTCTGCAATTTGATCTTCACAATAACCCCTTGAGGGAGGTGGCATTAACCTCATGTGTCCAGTGAAAAGGAGGCTCAGAGAGGCTAACTAGGTGGGTAAGAAGGTCAGACGACGGAGCACCACGGTGCTGCACTGACACTCAGAGGGGTTCCCCGCTCTCCCCAACCCCCAAGTCTGGCAGTATTTTGATCCCAGGAGTCCTGTTCTGAACAATTCCGTTATTCCCTGGTATGGTCTTGGGGGTTTTCTGATCATCCCTTGACCATTTTCCCAGTCCAAACCAATTTTTATTACAGGATTTTGGTTTTCCTAGAACACTGAATTTTCATACTAGGGATTCATGGCTTTTCTGGAGAGAAAATGCCATTTTCCTATAGACACTCTAGCCACACTGGCCTATTCTCCACTTACAAACCCGGCTTTATTGTGCTGGTCTTTCTGGTTTTGAAAGTGCTTCACAACCCTGCAACCTGCCTCCCAAGCTCCTGGGTGGGACAGCAGCCAGTGAGGGTGGTCCTGGTGCTGGTTCCACACGGGAAGGAAGAGAAAAGTGAGTCCTTGCTGTGGGTTGAATTGTGTCCTCCTCAAACATTATATGTTGAAATCCTAACCCCCAGGACCTCACAATATGACTGTATCTGGTTGGATATAGGGTTTTTAAAGGGGTAATTAAGTTAAAATGAGGTACTAGGTTGGGCCCTACTCAAATATGACTGGTGTCGTTACAAGAAGAGGAGGTCAGGACACAGACACACACAGAGGGGCGACCACGTGAGGACACAGCAGGAAGGTGGCCCTCTGCAAGCTGAGGAGAGAGGCCTCAGGAGAAACCAGCCCTGCCGATAATTTGATCTTAGACTTCCAGCCTTCAGAACTGTGAGAAAACAAATTTCTGTTGGTTAAGGCACCCAGTCTGTGGTATTTTGCTATGGTAGCCCCAGCAAACTCACAAGGTTCCCTGCTTCAGACCTGACAGAGGCCCCTGTCCCAGAATCAATTCCATGGGAGTCTGAAATGGCCACGAAGAACCCCAGGGCCTGCCTGTGCCCCTCAGAGAGGCTACTGAGCAGTCAGCCCCAAATCTAGGGAACTGTCTGGAAGCTATTCTCCTCTAGGCTGTGATAGTACTTGTGAGAAAGTTTAGCTGAGAGTCAGCTGCCAAGCCTCTCAGGATGGTAGGAAGGAGTGAGTCTGAGGGAGACCCCATAGGCCAACTAAAGTTTGGTCCACAACCCCAGCCTCAGCATCCCCTGAGAGTGTGTTGGAAATGCAAGGTCTCAGGCCCTACTCCAGATCTACTGAGTTGGAATCTTTATTTTAACAAATGCCTCAGGTGATCGGGATGTACATTAAAGTTTGAGTAACATTGACTTTGATCCACAGACTCTTGGATCTGGTAACAGCTCAAGTTGTAAATGACCTGTGTATCTCCTCCATATCCTCCACACACCTGGAGAGTCCGGCTGGGCTGCCCCAGGATGGCCCAGGCCAGGGGAGCTAAGGCCATGATGCTCAGCCTCAGTGGCACGTTGAGATCACTGGGGAGCGAGGCTTGAAGACTCCTGATGCGGAAGTCGTGCTCCAGGCCCATAAATGAGCAGCTCTGTAGGGAGTGGGGGTGGGGGAAACCCAGGCATCAATATATTTTTAAGGCTCCTCAAATGAATACAATTTGTGGACACATTTGAGAATGGATCAGTTACCTATTGCCTCATAGCAAATAGCCCCAAAATTTAGTGGCTTAAATTGATAGCCATTTATTTAGCTCATGATTCTGTAAGTTAGCACTTTGGGCTGTAATTTGCTCAGTGGTTCCTCTGGTCACTGCGGAGAGACAGAGAAGGGCAGGGACAGAGAGAGAGAGAGAGGGAGAGAGGGAGGGAGGGAGAGAACAAGTGTGTACAAAAGCATGCCCTCTTGAGATCAAGGCTCAGAACTGGTGCCATGATGCTTCCACCATTTTTTGGGGGCTGTAGCAAGCCGTAAGACCAACCCAGACTCAAAGAGATTCCACCTCTTGATGGGAATTGCTGCAGAGTCACATTACAAAAGGCATGGGTACAGGGAGGAGTGGAGAACGGTGGCCATTTTTTGAGTCTACCACATTGGAATGACAAGGACTCCTTCCCTGACCAAACTTTAGTCAGGCTCCTCTGAGCCCACTTTTTGACTAGGCCTCATCCTTAGCTCCTGTCTGCGGCCTGCAGAAGCCAGTTTTATCAAGGATCCTGCTGAGCCAGTTTATCGAGAATCCCTTCATCCTTGATGTCCTCATTCCTCCATTCTTGGCATCTAATCAAGTTTCTCTTCTCCTGAAGCCTTGATACCTAACCAAGGTGCTCTCAGTGATCTTCCATTCTCTCCCTCACCCTGCCTGTTGGCTGCCCCTGCTGTATTCAGCGATGACTTCAGCCTTTCTCCCTTGTCGCAATAGTCTTGACCGTATTGCATCAGTCTGGAATAAAGTCTTTCTTGCCATTTTCAAGAAGTGTCCAGTACAACTTCTGTTTAGCAGGACCATGGAGGTGGAGGAGTGTCCTTGTCCTCCTCAGCCTCCGCACACAGTGGCTCTGCCACAGCCTGGGAGCTCTCCAGCCATTACCAGTGCTTTGGAGACTGCAGTCACCTTTCTGAGGAAAACAGGCTAAGACAGTTTGCTGAACAGAGCATCGTAGTGATTTGTGTTTAAATCCCAGAGGTCTACTAGTGATCTCAAACAAAAAGAGCGTTCCGTTGACCTCTCTTAAGCTGAACTCTCTCATTTTATAAATGAGGGTAATAACACCTTCCTAGCAGGGTTGTGAAGCTTAAATCAAATATCTGTGAAAGCTTGTAGCTCACAAGTGTTCAGTCAACTGGGTTTGCTTTCCTTATAGCAAAGTCTCACTAACTGGCATTAACCAGGGCACAGCCAGTCCAAATGAACAAAAAGTCTAACTGTGGAATTACCCCACCTGACTCTCAAACGCAGAGTAACCACACTAAATGTTCACTGCAAGAAAGAGGTCCCCAGAGGCGCACAAGAACAAATAGCATCTCAGTTGGTGGAGATTGTAATTATCTGAAAGTCACCCCTTCTTCCTTTGACCCTGCGCGGGTATTGCCTGTTACAACTGCACACAGTAGGCTTTTAACACATGCTTAGTGAAACAGGGATGTTTGTGCAATCTCCTTTGCCCATGGGTAATACTAATAACCATAACAATACCAGCTGCCAGTCACCGAGTGCTTACTGCATGCAGGCTCTTTACATGTCTTACCTTATTTAATGCTCAGCACAAACCCAGGAGATGGGAATTATGCATCTTTTGTAGATGAGGAAATTTGGGCTCAGAAATGTTAGGTACCTCCCAAAGGCATCTGTCTGACCTCAGTCCTGGGTGGTTCTTGGGGACCTTTCATCTGGAAGCCTAACTGAACTCACAGTATGGCTAATCCAGGGCCCCACACGCATGAGTTTCACTGTGGTTGTGGCAGGAGTTAGTGACAGCCTGTTCCAACAGCCTCTTTGTGTCTGTGGGGAATGTGTATTTTGCCATTAAGTTTGTTTCTCCAGCAAGAGGGGTGTAGGTGTGTGTGGAGGGTTCCTAGACCTGACTGTTGGGGTCTCTGCAATGTTGTCAAGGGAACTATAATTGCAAGCCCCCGATGCCTCCCGTCCACCAGCGCTGATGGTTTCTGCCTCTGCCTCGGCTGTCTCCCTTTGGTGCTGTTAATGACTCTTAGATGAGAAAGATTTCCAATAAACCAGGTCTGACACTGTGAAAGTCTGATGTTGGTAACTGGGGCTTTGTCCTGCCAGACTCGGGCTGTGCTGAGGTGCATTTCCCCTCAGCGTGACCATTTCTGCCCAAGATCCCTGGGCCTGCCGGTGATTTGCGTCTGACGTCACCTCAGGGCAAGCTGGCCCTCAGAAACCAGGATCTGCAGAAAGGGCTGCTGCCTCCCAGGTAGTGGGGCACAGTGGGGTAATTCTCAAAACGGAAGTTCCCAACTGGGGTCCATGGCCTCTCTGGCAAGGGGGCATGTAGAACCTTCACAAGGCTCCTGAACCCCTTGAAATTGCACACAACAGTTTGCCGGTGAACTTTTTGGTAGAGGATGTCTGAAATTTTTATCAGATTCTCAATAAGGTTAAGAACCCCATAAAGCTCAAGAATCGTTTGTTTAAAAAACAGGGATTAGAGAACTGGGAACAGTTAGAGGCAACAGGAGTGTTGATTCTGGGGAAGAACAGGAAGATGGAATGAATCTTCGGTATTTTGAAGTTTTGTTTTTGTACCATGGCTATATATTAGCAACGCCATTTGTCGAGATGCATAGTGTCCCACGTACTTTACGTGCACTGTGTCACCCAACCCTCATAACGGCCCTGTGAGGGAGATGTGCATTCTCCTTTTACAGATAAGGAAATGGGTGCTCAGAGAGGTTAGATGACTTGCCTCTGGTCACACAGCTGATGACAGTGGAGTTAGGATTCGAATATGGTTCCATCTATTTTCCGAGGACAAACGAGATATGCAGAAGGAGAAGCTAATTAGCAGTAAGGAGAAACGTTCTCTGCACAGTTGACTATATGCTGAGACAGTAATTAAGGGATGCTAAAGTTTTACTACTACTAGAGACTTTGAGCAACTTCTTTTATTTTATAGTGATCAACACTTTTTAAAACAGTACTACCATGTAAATTACTTTATTCAGGTCTTCCTAACACCCTGTCGAATATATAGGGTAGGTATTATTTCCAGCATTCTGGAGTGATACAGACTGGCCAATGTTCTGTAAGGAGGAAGCAGCGGCTTCCCCGAGCCTGGGCTGCCCCGCTTCCCGGAGGTGCGTTTGCTCCGCTGTGATTGGCTGGAGCATGGAGGCTGGACCCGAGGACCTCTAGGAATCCCCTCTGGATCAAGAGAACCATCATTTAAAAACAGGTTTCAGTTACTGGGGAGTCTCAGCAATCAGTGAAATCTGTTGTTTTGAGTTTTCCTCCTAAAGCTCTTTTCTTTCGGAAAGAAGAAAGAAAAAAGAGAATTTCATGAAAAAAAAAGCAAGAAAATTGTTTTTGTTAACACCCAAGGTGTCATAACGATACAGTCAGATTCAACATCAGAGAGACACAGATGGTGGTGACTCACGCGAACCAACACAAGCCAAGCTGCAAAGCGCCACTCATTTGCACGAACCTCTATCACGGGCCCAGTAAGTTACATTCAGCTGTAGTTTGGGTGGTTTTTGGAACAAGTGGGTTATTTTTTCCCAATAGCTGATTTATGAAAAAGTTGAGTTGCAGTTTGTGTGTGTTGGCAGGGAAGGGGAGAGGGCCAGGTGGGGGGCAGTGGGGGGAGCGGGTATGGTACCACACGTCAGGAGGCACCGCTCTCAGGACTGTCGCAGTGCAGGGGTGGCCCTGGGAGTGGGGGGTGCCTCCTTACCTTTTGCACCCTGTAAGTCTCCATCGTCTCCCCCAAGCCTGGGCCTGAGCAATGGAGCTGGGCCTTCTCATTACATGCATTAAAGGTCTCTGTCTCCTTAGCTCACAAGAGTCAATGAGCAGAATGATTATTTAGATAGTCTTTTCCCTCTAAATGGAATAGGTGGGGCACTCCAGGTGCGCATGGAGCGAGCATAGGCAGGGATCTGTCCTTCAGCTAAACACTGCTCAATGCTCTGGTGGGGGTGAACGCTTCCCAGTGGATGAAACCGTTCCTATGATTAGTCATATGTGGTTTAATTTCTACTCCTAATGGACCTCTGGTTAAAGACAGGAAGCATAAAGAACACTCATATTGAAATTAAAAAAGACAATGAGAATTGTTTTCCTCGTGAACACCTTGATCAAATCTGCAAGCTGCGTGTAGCCACTCAACATTCTGATATAGCACATCAAGGTACCTCTAGTATTTCAAAAACCAATATTAAAAAGAAAAAGTGCATTTCATTTTGGCTTTTCATTTGTTGGGAATAAATATTATTCATGAAGCTTTTGTTTGCAGAGAGATGCTCGAGAGTACCAGCCTGAAACCTTCTCTTTTATCTTGTTTAGAAAGAAAGTATGAAATATTTTAAGAAAAAGAAACCAACTCAATTTTTAAAGTGTGAAATGTAATAATTTCAAGCCTCGGGTCACCAAAGCAGTTTTTGATGCTGTCATAGCTAGTTAAAATTGAATCTGCATTTTAATGTATGTTCCAACCCCAAACCAAGCACATCAGATTGAGATGGTGTTTTACATTTCTGAGGGAATTTCTGAGTCATCTTACTGTGAAATGGCTGGGATGTGCTAAGGTGAGAGGACTGGCTTGGGAATCCTTTGGGTCACTCCATGAGCAAGCTTCTCAGATCTTTTAGCTTCAGTTTCCCCACCTTCAATGAGAGGGCCCTGAAGATCAAGTGTGTATGTCATGTGTTTTACAGATGTGATCTCTCCATGGATGGCAACTTCCTGTCGTTTAGCTTTTGGCTTAACTCTTCCTTGAAAACCAATTTAATTGCCACTCCCTCACCCGCCTGGTGCCCCAAACTGCCTCCTGCCACATTATCCTGTTTTTGTTGTTGTCATAGCATTATTGCTGTCTGACAGTATCTCATTCATTTGTTTGTTTATTTACTTACCCATTTTACTGCCTGCTGCCTTTACTGACATGTGAGGTCTGGACAGCCTCACCCAGAAAACTTCTGTTTTCTTCACCACTGCCTCTCCTGTGTTTAGAATAGCCCAGATCATAGGCCGGGCACGGTGGCTCATGCCTGTAATCCTAGCACTCTGGGAGGCCGAGGCGGGTGGATCGCTTAAGCCCAGGAGTGTGAGGTTGCTGTGAGCTAGGCTGATACCACGGCACTCATTCTAGCCCGGGCAACAAAGCGAGACTCTGTCTCAAAAAAAGAAAAAAAAAAAAAAAAAAAGCCCAGATCTAATACATGCTCAATAAATATTTGTTGAATAAATGCTGATTAACTTTATAACTCTTTTCTCTCTTTCAAAGCTGGCTGTGACAGTCATTTTGTCTCTCCATGTCTTAGTTCGTTTGTGACAGAAGCACATTGGTCTAGATCAGCAGTTGGCAAACTATACACAGCCTGTGGGCCGAATCTGGCCCACCACCAGCTTTTGTGTATAAAGTTTTATTGGAACACAGCCATGCTCACTTGTTTACATTTTGCTGCTGCTGCTTTTGAACCACAACCACAGAGTTGAATCCTTGTAGATATGGTATAGTTCGAAAGCCTAAAATATTTTCTCTCTGGCCCTTTGCAGAAAAGTTTGCTAATTCCTGGTCTGGTTGAACTCTGAGATCTTTATACTTCTGATACTCTTAATCTTCTGTGAAATGCCCACATGATGTTCACTGTTTTTATTACTCCGTGTAATTAAAAGAGCAACTAATAGGTTTTTTGGAACTTCTTTGAAGTTTTGCACTAGGCCATGCATTGACTTTAGTTGTGAACTTCACACTAGTGGTTCATTCATTTCTCCGTTACTTTCAGCTCTCTTCCAAAAAGGATTTAAAAGCTCTAAATGCTATAATGGCTGTCACCTTGAGATTCGCTTTAACTTTTCCTTGCCACCAGTAATTTCAATTCTAGGATGGAATTGCCTTAATACTGCACTTAGAGCATGCTTGTCTTCAGAATCAATACGTGTCTCTAGCTGGTATTGCCCCAGTTTCAATGTCGCAAAACATCAGCTGAGAACTGGAGGTGGAGAGGGAGGGAGCAGGTTCCTTATTTCTCCGAGGAGTCTCTTCCCTTTTTAAGCTCCCCTCCCACACAGTTCCACAAAGGACTGTGTTTCAGAAGAGAGGCAACGTGGTATAATTGGAAGAACATAGGGTTTGGCACCGGAGAGATTTTGGTTCACATTCTATATCTGCCACTTACTAGTTATATGATTTTGGACTAGTAATGTAACCTTTCTGAGCCTTGATTTCCTCATCTGTAAAGTGGAGATAGATTGATTGCCAGTTCATGAAGGAGACTGAGTAACAACGGTCATTCAATAAGCATGGTTTGAGCACCTGTGATGCAGATACCAGGCATTATTCTAGCAGAATAGACCTTGCCCCTGCGTTCATGGAGTTCATGTTCCAATGAGTAGAGGTAGGCAAATAAGCAAACAAATAAATATTTACTATAATGATGAGTGCCATGAACAAAAATAAAGCAGAGTGAAGGAATAGAGAGTAACGGAAGGGGGCTATTTAATTTAACAGAATGGTCAGGGAAGGCCATTTTAACGAGGTGAAATTTGAGTAGACATCTGAAGGAAGCGAGGGAAGAGACGCAGGAATATCTGGGGGAACAATATTCTGCATCAACAAAGCAGAATGTGCAAAGGCCCTGGAAGCAGGACCGTGCCTGGTATGTTCAAAGAAGACACGCGGACCGGGTGGCTGCAGTGGAGAGAGGGAAGGGGTAGGATGTGCGTGAGGCTGGAGCCAGGACTCGATTCTAAAGGTAGCGGGAAGCTGATGGAGGGCTTTGAGCAGGGATGTGACATGATCTAACTTATATTTTAAAACAATTCTGGATGTTACGTGGAGAGTTAACTGTGAACTTTTTTTTTTTTTTTTTTTTTTTTGAGACGGAGTCTCCCTCTGTCGCCTGGGTAGAGTGCAGTGGCGTCATTACAGCTCATTGAGACCTCACACTCCTGGGCTCAAGTGATCCTCCAGCCTCAGCCTCCCAAGTAGCTAGGACTACAGGTGTGCGCCAACCATGCTTGGCTAATTTTTTCTATTTTTGGTAGAAATGGGGTCTCACTCTTGCTCAGGCTGGTCTCGAACTTCTGAACTCAAGTAATCTTCCCACCTTGGCCTCCCAGAGTACTAAGATTACAGGTGTGAGCCACCACACCCAGCCAATTGTGAACTATTTTTAAGATGCCTGTTTGATATATATATATATTGCCCATCATAGACCCACAATAAATGTCACATATGCCCTATGGCCCCAGGCCTGTTTAGAGGGAGTTACCTGTAGCTGTAGCAAGACAGTTCGAAGTTAGTTGTGGAAATGATCTTATTGTTGAATCATGGCTGAAAGAGAGTGACCTCTGAGTGATTCCCACCCAGCAGGTGCAGGGCTCACGTGCAGGCCAGGCCTGTTTGGAAGGGGGGATGGGGGCTTCACCTCTGGCCAGTGCTCTGTCTGTCTCCAGTGGCTGGTGAGACTAACCAGTCTTCCTCCTTGTCAGCCTTTAGAGGCAATTAGAGGCACTCAGGTTGGGCTGCATTGCATTTGCCATGTTTGAAATTGGATCATAGAAATGGGAGATGATTACAAGTGCTTTAGAAAGACCAAACACCATTAAGCCTTCCAGATCTGCTGTCTGGAAAGCCCTCGGCCCAGGCTGCTTCTGGTGGGAGGAGAGTTCTCGAAGGAAGGGCTAAGGGCATGACAAGGCAGAGTGTGGGATTACAAGAACTGTGTGGGCAGGGCCCAGCTGCCCCATGCCCTCAATTAGTCCAGCTCCTAAAGGGGAGCAGGGAGGGGGCTTTACTGTCTGGACACAAGTTCCCTCTAAGTGACTGGCCTCCTGTGGGGTCAGCTCAGCCCTGGTCTAGGAGGAGACACTTCCCCCTCTTCCCCAAGAGGACCCCATGCTCAGCCTCCCTGCCTCCCTCTTGTAGGTATCGTGTCTACATCTTACTTCAGAGCACTGGGACCCATGGCTGGCCAGTTTGCTGTCTTCTGTCCTTGTAGTCCCTGCTGGGGACCCATGGGGGGCAGTTGCAGTAGGTGATCAACTGTCCTGGTTTGCCTGGGACTGAGGGGTTTCCTTGAATGCGAGCTTTTCAATGCTAGAACTGGGAAAGTCGTGGGGAAACCTGGGCAAGTTAGTCACCCTGGGGGGCTGCCTAGGCTAAGAACTCATTGAGATGGGGGCCAGGTGGTGTTTTCTAAGCCACAGAGGTCATTACCTGCCATGCAATTCATTCATTTCAAGGGTACAATTCAATGGTATATGCATACGGTCGTGAAACCTTCATTACAATCAGTTTTAGAACATTTTCATCATCCCCCAAAGAAACCCCATCATCATTAGTCGTCACTCTCCATTCCCAACCAAGAACCTGCTGCTTCCCCAGCCCTAGGCCACCTTTAATCTTCTTTGTTTGTCTACAGATTTGAGTATTCTGGACATTTCATATAGATGGAATCATACAATATGTAGCATTTTATAACTGGCTTATTTCACTTAACATGTTTGCAAGGTCCTTTTGTATAACAGGTATCAGCACTTCATTCATTTCTATTGCTGAGTATTATTTCATCATATGGATATACCATATTATCAGTTGTTGGATTTTTGGGTTATTTCTACTTTTTGCTTATTGAGAATAATGCTGCTATGTACACTCATGAGCAAGTGTTTGTGCAGACAGGCATGTTCATCTTTCCTGGACAGATATTTAGGAATGAAATTGCTGGGTCACACGTTAGTAGTAACTCCATGCTTGATCATTTCAGGAACTGCCAGACTGTTTCCCAAAGCAACTGAAGCACCATTTTACATTCTTGCCAGCAGCATATGAGGGTTCCAATTTCTTATTCTTACCAACATTTGCTATTCTTTTTTTATTATAGCCATCCTAGTGGTTGTGAAGTCGTATGTCATTGTGGTTTTGATTTTCCTGATGGCTAATCATTGGGAGCTGTGCTTTATTCCTGTGACTATCTGAGCACTTGGCACATAGGTTGGGGCAAAATTGATGCTGAAACATATGACGATTGAATACTAAGTACTAGAATGAATCACATCCTACTCCCATTGCTACAGGGAGCCTGTGGTGTG
>CM052438.1:109143783-109179106 GCA_028533085.1 Varecia variegata
GAGTGCTTTAGGCAAAGCAATTTACCTTTCTGAGGTTTCACCCCATGAAAACTAGGTTTCAGTTTCAACAGGTCTTTAGAATTCCTTTAGTGCCACTGTTTTATAATACAGGAGGCTTTGCTCCTAGGCTTTCTTTGTTACTTTAAGACACCGCATTTTCCAAACCCATCATTAGCCCAGGCTGGCTAGATAAGAATTATCAGGGAGGTTGTTAAAAATATGGATTCCAGGTTTCCAGTACTATGGAGTCTAATTTAAGGGGTCTGGGATGGAACCTAGGAAAATATATCCTTGTTATTTTTTACTCATTGCCTAATATTTTAAAAATTTTTTTAACGTATTTTTTTTTGCTTCCTCCCTCAACTAATTTAACAGGGTGATTCTAACGTACAGTGGTTCCCCCCTTATCCATGGGGGATATTTTCCAAGACCCCCAGTACATGCCTGAAACTGTGGATTGTACCAAAGCCTACATATACTACTTTTTCTCATATGTACATACATACCTATGGTAAAGTTTCAGCACTTATCATACACTGTGGTCATAACTTTTACCATTTGAGGTGCAACAGCAAAACTAGCTTTTTTAAAAAAAATTAGAAACAAATTTCTTTTTCCTTCTTCAGGATTTCAGATAGATTTGTTTGTGTGTAGGTCTCAGCAATCTCAACATATGATTTCTTTCCTTTCCTTATTAAGTTGAGAACTTGCGACTTTTCACTGAAAGGAAGCACTTTCTGGCTTCTCTTTGACATATCTGAGTCGCCAGTGTCACTGCTCTTGTGCTTTGGCACCATTATTAAGTAAAATAAGGGTGACTTGAATGCAAGCACTGCAATACTGCGGCAGTAGATCTGATAACTGGGACAGTTACTATGTGACTGGCTAATGGGCGGGTGGCCGGGCGGTGTAGACAGCGTGCAGACGCTACTGTATCCACAGTATGTATCCACACCGGACAAAGGGATGATTCACGTCCCGGGTGGGATGGAGTGGGACAGCATGAGGTTTCATCACGCTACTCAGAACAGTGCGTGATTTAAAACTTAGGAATTATTTCTGGAATTTTCCATTTAATATTTTTGGACTGTGGTTGGCTGCGAGTAACTGAAACCACAGAAAGGGAAACGATGTATAATGGGGGACTACTGTATAGACAGGTCTGGGAGCCAGGCTTTTAGGTAAACATTACTGTATTTCCATTCAATGTAATAAACATTTATCAAGTAGCTACTATGTGCAGGATGTTTTGCCCAATAAGATAAAAAGGGCACAACTTCTGCTTTACTTCACAGTCTGGTATGGAGAAAGACAGGTAAAAACTAGTTCTACCTGTGAGGGGTGTCTTAATAAATATATGCTAAATGCAGAGGAAAATGATTAAAACAGGCTGGAAACTACGAGACAGGAAACGGGGCCGGAGCATGTGTGGATCCAGGTTCAGGAGGAGCAACGCCACCCGGTCACAAACCTTGCTTCTCTGTTTCAAGGCCTGGCTCTGGACGAGAGGGTATTTTCCATTAAAAGAACACCAACAATTTAACAGCAACTGAACACTGAATCGGTCTGATTAAATCAGGGATGACAAAAGTCATCGTTGTGATTTAGCATTACTCCGGAAATTCTTGCTGATTCTCTATGCATGGACTAGAATCAGATAATATAAATGTTGAAATGAGCAAATAAAATTGTTATTATATATTGATGATATGTGTGCATACTAGAAAACTCAAAAGAATAAATTGGGAAACTATGAAAAATAATATGACAATTTAGTAGCTGGAAATATGGTACAATACAGCAATTTGTAATGACAGAAATCAGATCAGTTGTTGCCTGGGAACGAGTGGGATGGCTGGGAGGGGGAGATTACTAAGGGGCATGAGGAAACTTTGGGAATAATAGGTACGTTCACAGTCTCAATGTGATGGTTTTATAGGTGTAGACATAGGTCAAGCTTATCAAATTCTTGCATTAAATATGTATGGTTTATTGTATCTCAATTATACCTCATAAAGCTGTAAAAAATTAATATAGTCCCTATATATCACCAATAACTAATTATTAGAAAATACAGTAAAAGCACAGTAAATAAAGTGTAAAAAATATAGTAAAATATA
The DNA here is from genome assembly GCA_028533085.1 of Varecia variegata. Classification (NCBI taxonomy): domain Eukaryota; kingdom Metazoa; phylum Chordata; class Mammalia; order Primates; family Lemuridae; genus Varecia; species Varecia variegata. The sequence continues at coordinate 109,145,904 of CM052438.1, forward strand.
TTAGAAAATATAGGGAAAAATCCCACTTACTATACCAATAAAGTCCATGACATATCTAGAATAACCATAAAAAATGTGAGAATTTATATAAAGAAAAGTACAAAATTTTACTGGGAGTCATGAAAAGAAGACTTGAATAAATGGAGAAGTATACTATGTTCCTGGAGGAAAGACTGTCACAAAGTGCCAGTTCTTCCTAAACTGCTGCGCAAATTTAAAACAACATCAATGAGAAGGACAAAGGGTTGTTTGCTCCTTTGGGGACGGGAGATGGAGGGGGAGGAGTGGGCAACTTGACAGAATGCTGATGCTTTGACATCCAGAGCCTTGCTGACCCTGGAGAGACTGCCCCTCCCAGGGTGAGCCAATTCCTAAAGATAATAAACAACTTGGCCACGAGGATGCTTTTCAAATGCAAACCAATCAATCCAGAGTCCCCACCCCTAACCACCTCCTTTATGGGGCTCTCCCACTCTGGGCCACTATCCACCTGCCCTAACCTCCCCAGGGCCAGGTACTGGGCAACTTAGGACAGCCTGTGCTTCATAGCCTGCTGAAATTATTCAAAGTAGCCAATCCTAAGCCAGCTTACCCTGCCTGGCCTGCCCATTCCTTCCCACAGAAACCACTACCAGGGCTCTTGCCCTTTGTTACCCTCTCCCCTCCTGCCTCCTGATCAACCTGGAGCTTCCCCATGTGCTCCCCCCAACCCATGGCATGGGGTGCCCCTTCCTCTTGGGGTCTCTGAGTATAATCATCTATCTTTTCAATGGCAGTTCTTTCCTGATCTGTTGGTCTTGCCATACCTAAATAATAAAATCCTTCTTAAAAGGTTGTAGTAGGCAGAATTCTAAAGATGGCTCTTCACAGCTCTCTGCTCCTGGTTATTCTATCAGTTGAATCTGGCTACTGCTATGAAGGGACTTTGCAGATGTAAATAATGTCCCAAGTCAGCTGGCCTTAAGACACAGAGATGACTTGAGTGGGCATGTTGCAATCAGGGAGCCCTTTAAAAGAAGAGTATTCTCTGGCTGGTGGCAGGAGAGGAAGTCAGGAGAGATGTGCTATTTGTTTCAAAGAAGAAGCTGATGGCTAAGCTGTAAATTGCTCGGGGACACGTGCCCAGGAACCAGTGCGCTTGGAGGAGGACTCCAGCCTCAGCTGAGAATTGTAGCCCCACTGGCACTTTGATTTCAGCCTGTGAGGCCGAAGCAAAAGATTGACCTAACCTGTACCCCAGATTCCTGATCCATGGAACTGTGGGATAACAAACGCATGTTGTCGTACAGGTTCTGAGTTTGTGGTAATTTGTTATGGCACCCATAGAAAACTAATATGGCAGCACAGAATGGTGGCTCACGGCATGGCCTCTGGAGCCAGACTGGGTTCAGATATCTGCCTTGCCACTCACTAGCTGTGTGACCTAGAGGAAGTTATTTACATCTCAGTTTCCTCATCTGGAAAGTGGGTATAAGGATAGTACCTCCCTCATGGGTTTACTGTGAGGATTATATAAGTTAATACACAGAAAGTGTGTAAAGTATGCCTGGTGCACAATACATGCTCTGTGATTGTTTGCCATTTTTATGCCTCTAAATTTAGTCAGAAGAATAATCAGTGGAAAATAACCAAGGAGAAAAAGTGTAAAAGACCAATGAGAGAGCTGGCTCGATCAGATATTTAAAAATGCTTATGAAGCCACAATAATTAAATCAGTATGGCAGTGGTTCATGAATAGACTAAGGGTTCAACACAATAGAATCAATATCCAGATGTATGCATGTACATGCACACATCCACTCGTTTAACAGATATTTCTTGAGTGCCTTCTATGTGTCGGTGCTGTTCCACACATGGGGGATATGGCAGTGAAACAAAAGAAAACCCAAAACAAAGCAGGAAAAGCCCTTGTTTTCGGGGATCTTACATCCCAAGATGTAGAGCCAGGCAGACAATATGCAATTAAATAGAGAATGTTATGTGGGGAATAAACGCTGTGAAGAAAACCAGTCGAGATAAGAAAGACGGAGAGAAACGGATAGTGTTATTTTCAGTAGCGTGGCCAGGGGAGGCCTCTCGATAAGTTGACATTTGAACAGAGCCCTGAGGGAAGTGAATGGGGAGTCACTCGAATATTAAGGGGATGAGTGTCCAGGCAGAAGGCGGAGGAAGTGCCAAGGCCCTGTGGCAGGTGGCTGGTGCAGGCATGACCTGTTCAAGGCTGGTATGTTTGAACACAGTGAGGGGAGAGGACTAGCAGAGAAGGTGAGGCTAGAGGTGTAGCATCCCATGAGCTTCCAACCAGAGGGTTGCCAGAGAAAATACAGGACACCAGTTAAATCTGAATTTCAGCAGAAACAATAAACAATTTTTTAGTAAAAGTATGTTCCATGTAATATTTGGGACATACTTACACTAAGGATTTATTTGTTACTTCTCTGAAATTCAATTTTACTGGGATATCATAAATTTTTATGGGCTAATGCTGGCAGTCCTATCTGGCAAAGACGGTTATGATGTAATGTTAAATTTAAAAATCATGACACAAAATGAGGTTTGCAGGATGACCTCAACCATATTAAAAATGCATGGATAAATGTCTGGAAAGGAATAGACTAAAATGTTAACTCCATTGCTTCTAGGTGATAGGCTAATGGGTAATATTAAAAAAAAATTTTTTTTTGCTTCTTTGCCAGTTTCTGTAATGTCCACATGTTCTACAATTTGTCTAGTTTGTTCAAATTGGTATTCAAAGTGCCCCTGGCAGCTACAGAATGAATACTTGTTGATTGTTGAATTAGTTGTACACGTGTTACTTTTATTAATAAATCAGGAAGTGTTCAGTTCCCGGTGGGGGGCAGGACCATGGGTAAGTTCGCTGTGTGTGGCATCCAGAAAGGGGAAGGAGGAGAGAGTTTCAAGGGGGAGCCCTGGGTGCCAACTGCTGAGCCTGTCCCAGAAGAAAAGTGCTGGTGCTTCTGTCTAGGCCCGCACCTGGTGGCTGCAGGTCCCCTCGAGTTTGGTGCGTCAGCCTGGGGGACTCCGGTGCTTTGAGAACAGCCTGAGCCAAGTGCTATTTTTCCTTTGTCCCTCATTCTTCATGCAGCCCAGAGGTTACCTCCATCCTCCCTTAGAGAGGCCACCGCAGACACCGTTAGATGCACTTATTCCTCGGAATTTACTTTATAGTCTTTGGCTAAATATTTGGGGAAATAGAGTGTTTCTAGTCCTCCAAAAGCATCAAAGTGGATTCCAGGCCCGTCCCTGAAAAGCATTCGGCTTGAAGGACAGACCCCCGAGTGGCCTGCAGCCTGGTGAACACCAGCAATTCTGAGTGTACTATTGACAAGCACACACGTCAATAATGCACCCTCCTGTTGGCTTCTAGAATTTCCAACTTCACTCTTCGTGTGTTCTGGCTGATGTGAAAAAACAAAAGAGCAAGGAAATCAGAGTGGGAGCTCCGGAGTGAAACTCGCTTTGATGTCTGGCCCTGTGGCTCCGAGGGAGAAAAGCCCCAGACAGTTATTGATCCGTGTGACAGTGTGGACGGGGCCCTGGGCTCTGTTTACGTGGCTGCTTCCCCACCAGACTGTTCTTCATGCAAACCCGGGGCTTGTCCAGTGCTCAGCCCCTAGCCGGCCATGCCCACGCGTGTTTGTCGACCCCAGCTGCAGTCCCGCTACCAGACAAGTGGAATCGAAGCCAAAAATCCCCTCTCCTTAAACACCAAAACCCTCTGCACAACAGAGTCCCTGTCGCCAGCACCCGTAGTCCAGTACCGCCTATGCCAATCTGAGTCCTTGGGGGGAAATTTAGGGGAAACTCCAGGCAGTGGCAGGCCCTGGGAGTCTCTGGGCAAGGGTGTCTGGTTGGTGGGTTCCCATTTTGCCATATAGAGGTTGGCCTTGGTATCCCAGAGATATTTTCCTGCAAAAAAGAGGTTTTGAAGCAGCTTAGGATCCTCAGCTCAGGGACCCTTGTTCTGGTCTGTGCCCTCCTGTCTTAGTTGCCTTAGTGCTGGATCCTTGCCAGGAGAACCACCTGGGGCAGGGGGGTGGCAATTTGTGGAACGGGTCTTCAGTGGGAAGGTTTCAGGGGACAGCCACCAGCAATCACTTTTGTCTCCCTGGGTCCATTCATTGCCCATTAGCCCAGCACCGTCTCATCGATTTGTTTGTTCAGCAAGTGTTTACTAAGCATGCACTCTGCACCAGGAATTCAGGGCACAGCCAAGAGATGGGGTCCCCGGGGCTCACCTTGCTCCCCGAGGCTGCCTGCTCCTTTTCCCTCATCCTGCCCCGCCCCCTATGCGCCCAGGTGCCAACCACACCACCTTCTGGTGGCTCCTCCCACATGCCACGCTCAGTCCTGTCTCAGGGCCACTGTGTTTGCTGTTCCCTCGGCTGGGAGTGTCCTTCCTTAGAGCTTCCCTAGACTGGCACCTTCTCGTGCAGCCCAAAGTTTACCTCCATACCTCCTTAGCGAGGCCACCGGAGACACTCTTCGATGCACTCACTTATTCCTCCGAATTTACTGTATAGCCTTTGGCTGGAACTGAGTTGTTCACTTCCCTCCCTCGGAAACATCCCCTTCGTTAGAGCAGGGGCCCTTTCCGCTGTGCTAACGGTTTCTCCCTAGCACCTGGGGCTGGGCATGGCGCACAGAGGTGCTCAGGGCGTGTTGCCTGACCCAGCCTAGCTGGGTGTCCGTGACCTCACCTGGCTTCTAGGGGGGTGCTCTGATCTCTCTAGCTCTGCTCACCCAGAGGGACACACATTTTCACCTTAGTGTGGCCCATAGAGGTTGACATGTTTGGAGAGAAAAATTATGAGGCAAAGAAGGAAAACTCAGTATATTTCAAAAGCTGACTGGCTGATCCCATTTGTACCCTAAGGTGACTGCAAGCTTTGTGGGCGTCTGGGCTGACCCTGGTCCTGTGGATCCTGCCTGGGTGGGATGTTAGACCAGCTGCTCCCTGTTGTCCCCAGGTTCAGTGGGACTCTCAGGCCCTGCCACAGCCTGTTGCGCAGCCTCCTCTCCGGGTGAGGACCCAGGATGTGCTTTCTTGGCCCTGGGTCACCATGTGCATCTCTCTGCAGCCATCCTGGCCCTCTCGGGTTGGCCCGGGCTTTGCTGTAAGCACAGTAGCTTTGCATAAATAGGCTTTGGGCTGCCAGCTGTCCTTCCTGGAACAGCAGACGCCACCATTGATTTTTCTGGAGAAGTCTCTGAGTCTGGTCCCTCACTTCTCCCTGCCCACGGCATGTTCCCTAACTGGGCTTGAGGATGATTTTTTCTTCTTGCCATTTGGATGAAATCTGACTTCTTCTCCCTCCTAGTGTACGCCAGTGCCTGACCCTGCCATACCCCCAGCCCTGAAATGAGAGATGTCCACTTTCCATGGGGGATCTTGGGCACGTTGCATAATTTTTCTGAGTTTCACTTTCCTCATCTGTAAAATGGAGGTGACAACACCTGCTTCATAAAGTTTGGTGAGGTCCAAGGAGAACATCAATATACAGGGCCTGGCAACAGTGAGGGGAAGACATATGTGATTATCATTATTAAAACCTGTGAGTCTTCAGCCCCATTCCCTGTTGCGCTCCTGGCCTGGCTGGTGGAGGTTTCAGGACTCCTGAAAATGGGTCCAGGTTTCTGCCTATCCTCAGTGGGAGGCCACTGCCAGTGCCACCCCAGGCAGGCAGTGGGGTGAGGGTGATGACAGTAGGTTGGGAGTCAGGGCCTGGGTTTGAGGCTGATTCTGGGTGGTCTTAACCGAGTATCCCCAAGCTCTGCCATGCTATATTTTCCAGTCTGTGTGGTTTGCAAACTCCAGTGAGCTGGAGAGATGCTTTCGAGGAGTGAGAGAGGAGATGCCCAGGTTTGCTGGGTGAGTGAGGGCTACAGGGAATGTGTGCACCGACCTAAATGTGAGTTTAGCCCTGAGCAGATATGGGGTTTCCTTGATCCATGAAACCAACTCTAAGAAATCTCTGAGGCCAAGTCCTTGCTGGCAGCACCAGCCGCTCTGCTTTTCAAATCTCCCGAGAAAGTGGAGAGGGCTCTTTGCTCTGGTCATGATAGAAGCCCTGGTGCAGAGATAGCCACGGAACGTCCTGTAGGCATGAGGGGGAGAGGCCAGGCTGGTCTGTCTGGGATGTCCCAGACCACTCTTGTGCCCCTTCTGCTGTCACAAGCAACCAGCTCTCTTTTCTTGCCTGTCCACACAGCCATTTGGGTCCACAGGAAGCGTAGTGTAAGCAAGTGGGGTAAAGCTTAGGCAAAGCCAAGTGCTGCTGGTGACAGGCTGGGCACTTTGGAGAAGACTCTAACCTCCAAGCCTCATCCCTTTCCTTCTCCTGGGAGCCAGAGACCAGGGTGGTGTGATAATCTTTGTCTTGCTGGAATGTGGAAATATCAAGATTGAGAAAGTGACTTCCTCACTTGGAAGAAAAGGTGTGTGCCGATTGGCATAACTTCTGGCTAAACAGCACCCACATTTATTCCAGGGAGAGGAAGCCCGAGAGATCTATTTAGTTTGCAGTTCAGACTTCAATTTAGCAAACATTTGTTATTTTTTGTGAGCAAAGCACTGTGCTAATTGCTTGGGAATCCAAAAATGAATAGAATATGGCTTCTGCCCCCTGGGGCTCACAGCATAAGTCCCCGCTCTCCTCCCTTCGTGTAAACAATCCCAGCTCTGCCTGCTGTTGTCGCATGAAAGGGTCTGAGCTCTTCTCAGCATTCTGATTGAATCCCAGTCTCCTAAACACGTTAGGTATTTTTACCTCACTTAATCCTCATAACGACACCCCCTGGAGTTGATATTTTAAGCACCATTTTGCAGGTGAGAGCACCGAGACTCCAAGACGTCTATCAAAGGGGGAGCATGTGCACCCTGAGAGGGCCTGTGGGCTGCACAGAGGAGATGACAACGGCCTGGATTTTCATGCGTGGGTTGGAGGGCGCTGGATGGACAAGAGGAGCGAGGACACGCCAGGCAGAGGGAAACGCTCACTCAAAAGCTCAGAGATTGGAAACAGCCTCTGTGCTATGGAAAGAGCAGGTAGTTACAGTGGCAGTTTAGAAAAGTCAGAAAGGCCCTAATACACCAGGCAAAGAAGTTGGGTCTTTATCCAGGGGCAATGCTGGGTGTGCGCGTGTGCACGTGCGCGTGTGCCAGGGGTGCGTTTACTCTGGGGAGAATCATTGCAGGGTTGTGCATTTGATCTCCTTGCTAATGAGGGATAGATAATGCAGGGGGAGGCGGGGGCTGGAGGTTCGCAGACCAGTGGGAGGTTATCACAACTGTCCAGTAATAATGACCAGTGTTCACTGAGTACTTATCCCACACAAGGCACAGTGCCAAACACGTTACAAACATTATCCCATAAATCTTGCACCAGCCCCTGAGGTGGGTATTGTTATTATGCCCATGTCACATACAAGGAAACTGTAATTTCGACGGGATAAATGACTTGATCACACAGCTATGAGCAAAACTAGGATTTGAACACAGCTTTCTCTGACCAGGTTCCAAACCCCTGGCCGTTGTTATCTAATAGGATGAGAGCCTTAATTTAGACAGGGGCGGTGGGATTGAAAGGAGAGGAAATATCTGAGAAATATTCAGGAGGTAAAACCTAAATATTGGTGAGTTGGTGAGTTCATGGATTCAGAAAATGAGTAAGAGGAAGAAGCTTCTGGCCCAGGTGACCACGGAGCCTGGAGAAAGAATAGATATTATAGAAAGATATTGCTTTTTCAACCCTGGATTCAGCTGGTGCAGATGGAACTGGACCCTGACTCTGCCCACCACTGCAAGAAGTGCCCCTCCTTGTTTGATTTATAACAACTGATCAGCAATCCATCTACAGCCTCCCACTGTTGTCCAGGACAGGCCTAGGTGACAGCCTGCCTAAGGATTGCCCTCGCCCCAGGTTGGTATTGGTCCCCCCTACCCTGCTGTCTTTGCATGGGGTCATTCCACCAGTTAAGAAGCCCCTGGCTGTATTATCCTGAGTCACATTTCTCCATCCGGGATCACGAGCCCTGAGAGACAGTGTTTTTCATCCATTCGTCCAACAACTCTATCAGAAAAGGAAGTGAGCTATGTCGGGCATGAGGAGTTCTTAATGGACGCAAGCCAGCTCCTGCGATCACCGCATCTCTTCTCGAGGACTTGCGAGCCACCTGTGTGAAAAGCAGCTCTGAATTTCACCTGGGATGGGTCTCCAGCAAACCGATCCTTTTAGGAAAACCAAGGCGTTTGCTTCTTTCTAGCTCCTTTTCAATAACATTTCAACAAATTTTAATTGAGTGTTTGCTATGCACCAGGCATGTCTTTTGTCCGTTTGCCTTCTACATGATTCTTCGATGATTTCCAACAGCAGGTCTGCGTGCTGTGTGCTATCCTCAAACTGTTGAACGTAATTCTTCCAGGTCAAGTGGTTTGATCTCATTTTAACAACTGGTGTGCTGCTTGGATTCTTAAATTCTCTTCATCAATGTTTATTCTAGATTTTTCCAGTCTAAGGATCATTGACAGAAAGAGGAATAGGGGCTGAAGCGTGCTGCTTTTTGTTCAATTTACACCATTAGTCATTAGGAAGACGAGAGGGAACTGACAACTGATATTTTCTGAGAACCTTCCTCTGTGCTGGGTTTTTTTTTTTTTTTTTTAAATGCATCATCCTTATAATGAACCTACAGTGTAAGAATTATTATTTCTACTTTATAGACAAGGAAACTGAGGTTCAGAGAGGTTAAGGAAATTGCCCAAAGTCACACAGCTGGTGTGGGGACAGGTGGATCGAGCCCTTCTCTGTTCTCATTCCCTGATTCTACCCGAGAAGGCCTTTTGTGGTGCTGTCCTCAGCTCATTTAGAACTTCAGCCTTCCAGATATTATGCTTCAAGGTCTGTGTCACTTCTTTGTATTCATCCTGTGCAATCGCACTTCTTCTACATCAGAGTCATTTGCAATTGTATTGTCAGAATTTCATTTTTGAAAGTCATCCCTTCAGAGCTGTCTTCATGAGAGGATCAGGTCATGGAATCAGCCCATCTTTTCCCTGAAGTTTTTATAATCTGCCTTTGTAAAGACTAAGGTACATGTCAGACCAAGCCTGGTCTTTTTCTCTATGAATAGCATGGACTTTGAGATGACCTGCCTACTATTTGTCAGGATTTCTTTCCCATTCCTTCTCCAAGCAGTTCACCCTTGTTGGGGCAGCATTAGTTTCCAAATAGATGCTCACATCCCCTGCCACTAACCTCTGCTTTCTGAGACATTAAATTGCCAAGGCAAACCACGAATGTTTTCCAATACATTCACTGCTTTATTTATTATTTACAACCACTGAAAAGTAGCTGTAAATAAAGTTGATTAGGTAAGTTAGATGAGAGATGACTATATTCCCATAGGGTTTTTTTAAAAAATAGGAATTGTGGTTATTTGCATGACAACTTATAGGGACTTGGATTTCTTTCTGAGCATGCTTACGTGATTATGAATGCAATAAGCAGAGCTTTATTGGAGTATATGTGCAGTGTTAGGTAAAATGACATTAAGTGACTCTGTATGTGGTAGACAAGACAGAGGAGTGAGTGGCTAAGAGCATGGATTTTTGGAGACAAACAGGTATGGAGTTCAGCACTTTCTCAACACTTCATTAGCTCTGAGACTCAAGTAGATTCCTAACATCTTTGGTCTTACCTGTAAAGTGATGATGATATATATAATCTCTATACCCATCTCATAAGGGTGTGTGAAGACCGAATGGGATGATGTATGTAACTGCTTAGCACAATGCTTGCCACATAGTAAAACACTCAATTCACACTAGCCACTATGGTGTGGAATTATGTTTGTTCATGTGAGGAATTGCTTTGTATCACTGTGTGTGAATCTGAATGTGAAAATCTGAGTATATATTTCTGGAATATTTTAGTCGTGTTGCTGCCTTTAAACGCAGACCTCCACAGATACCTGACAGTGTGTCCTGAGGACAGGAAGACCTTAAGAGTGAGGAGATTGGAGCCCTTCTAAATCAAAAGTCTAAAGAGCTGGGCAGCATTTAAGTTGGAGAAGAGAGTTGTCTTCAGAGGTGCAGGCGGACAAACCTGAAATATTCCTTCCAAGACGTGAAGGGCCATAGCAGGTCCCTCTTCTCCAAAGGACTAAAGGATGGAGCTCCGACGCTCCATGCTGGCTAGGATCGGATCATCTCCTTGGGAAGTTGAGGCCCGGGTCACGGGAGGTGCAGGCACCAAGGCTGGGCAGCCGTCCTCCTCCTCACTGGCATCTCTCCGCCTGCACAGGAGGCCAAACTAGCCATGTGCAACGTGTTTCCCATACCCAACTCCCTATCCATTCTTCGTGGAAAAGAGCTGCAGCTTGCATGTGTGTGTTTCCTCAACTGAAGCTCCAACTTCGATTTCCAGGCAGCACAACATTTGTTTTTAGAAAAAAAATCCATCGAGCTCAGAGGTGATGCGGGTGACAGGGCTGCAATTATCACCTGCTCCTCAGCACCTAGTGTACTGTGGGGAAGGTGCTGACAGCTCTGAACTCTCTTTGTGTGGGGAGTGAAGCCCCCAACCTCTGCTCAGAACATTTGACGCAGACAGACAGCTGTGGAGCTGCGTGGGGTGGGCGTGGGGCGGGGGTGGAGGGGGCTGTCACCTCCTCCTCTCACCTCCCCTCTCCTTAGGCTGTGAGAGTGGGCTCAGAGGTCCCGCACGTGTTTCCATTCCTGGACACATTTGTATAATATTCACCTAGACTTTACTTAAGGGTCTCCTCGGGGTGCCAGACCTTACAAAACAGAAAAGGAAAGCAATGGGTGTTAATCGGATTAACTGCCCTTCATTGCTCCGAAGCCAGGGGGCAGGATGGAGGAGTGACCTGCAGAGGGCGCCAGAGTGATTCCACGTTAAGCGGCTGCGAAGGCAGCGCCCCGAGCAGGGAGGAGAGAGGCCGGGCTTCCCTGCCACAAAGACTCGGGTTGAAAACCTGAGTCTGCTTCTTACTTGACATGTGGCCTTGAACAACTCACGTAACCTATTAAAACTTCAACTTCCTCGTCTGTGAAATGAGGGTAGCAATACCTACCTCGAAGGGTTGTTACTAAGACTAAATGAGATAAAGGATTCAGGATTAAATGAGATAACGAAGACCAAGGTGGGCAGGAGGCAAAGAATTGTTGCAAAAGGTCTGCGTCTCCACTGGCACCTTAAGCCCATTACCCGCACTCCGAATTAACGCCGCCGGCTCGAGTATGTGCAGACATTTTTCATGTGTACATAGGGCTTTCATAATAAGACAGGAATTAAGTGAAAAGCATTCCAGAATTCCTGATAGCCTTTGTGATGTTTTTCCAATCAATAGCAAAGCACTGCCACCCCGCTCAGGCAGGGGTCTGCACGTGGGTTTGCCATGACACGAGAGTCCTCAGAAGCCTCCCAGGAAGGTTGGGAACTACCGAGATAATCATGTAAACACTTACCTCCCCATTTTCCTAAGCCCAGAGTTGAGGAGAGCCCCTCTGACCTGGGTGAGGCTCTGATTGTTCTCCTCTGAGCTGGGGCTGCCAGGAGGTCACAAGAAATGTACCACACGCCCGGGGACAGGCCCAACATGCATGACGGAGCTCCATGGGAAGTCTGGCATCGGTGTCCCCCTTCCTTTTCTATAGTGTCAGCTCCCAATTAGGAGACCTGCTCAGGGAGGACTTCCTGTTCATCAGAGTAACACTTGTCATTTGGCCTCCTTCTGTAACTTGTGTCCTTCGTGACTGCCCTCTAGTACTTGGGGTGGGGGCAGAGGATCCGAGTCTTGCAACTGGGAAAATGTGCCTTTCGGGCACTAATTGTGACAACCAACTCGCCAGGAGAAAACTCCCCTGCTCCCTCCCTCCTGCTTCCACCACCTGGGAAGTGAAAGGTCCCAGGCGTTCTCTGCAGTTCTGCTTTTGGCCTCTAGGGAGGAGCCCTAGAGCTACTGGGATTGGGTCCTACCACCCATTAGCCAGGGGGGACTGTGTCACCAAAGCAACCTGAACCATGCCTCCTTCCAGCGATGACCCTCAGGGCTGCCCTGGGGCTCTCTTCTGACTTATCTCACAGCTGCTGCTATATCCTCTTGCTTCTCAAAGAATGCTCCTTGGGTCTGCAGCATCCCATCATCTGAGTGCTTGCTAGAAATGCAAAATTTCCGCAACCCCCTTCCCCAGACCTACTGAATTGGAATCTGTGTTTTAACAAGATCACCATAATTTGTATGCACATTGCAGCTTGAGAAGCATGGCCAAAGTCACTTATGGGTTCCCATCACTGCCCAATACTTTATGGTAGGGATTACTTCTGGCTACTCAGCACCAGGACCTGAGAACATGGTATGGAGAAATGGGCATGGGGTCTTCACTAGAAGTCAGAAAGAGCCCACTAGCATTATTGAACCCAGGCATGTTGTAGGCATGATCTGACTTCACCCTCACGCCCTCTCTCTAAGGCAGGTGTTATCCCTGTATATGGAGGAGCAAACCTAGGACAAAAGAGGTATGAAACTAGCTCACCATTTCAGAGCTAGTAAAAAGGCTGTGTGCCAGACAGACAGGGAGAGAAAGGCACTTCTGGGCACAGGAACAGCACTTATACAAGTGTACAGGTGTGAGACAGCACCACCAGCATCATTGCTGAGAAACCCTACATTTGGGGCACTGAGCTGGATATTTACTCATTTCATTTATTTACTTCATAGCTATATACTGTGTGCTTACTATGTGCTGTGCTCTGTGCTGGTCAAAGAAGTTACAGTGTGGAATAAGACAGTCAGTCTCTTCTCTCAAGGAACTGTTTCTCTACTGGGGAAGAAAGATACCATATTCACCATGAATGATTTAATCATAATTGAAGCAAGAGCCACAAGGTATAAAAAAGGAATCTAGCTTAGTCTTAGAGGAGATAATAGAGAATACTGTATATAAATCAACAGAAAGACATTCTTTTTTTAAGTGTTCCCCACCATGGCTTCCATGGGTGCTGTTTTCTCTCCCTGTTGGCAGTTCAGCTCCTGTTGCCCCTAAGCAGAAATCATGGGTGTGTGCACAGTGCCAGGCACATAGGACGCTGGACAAGTGAGGCAAGAGCATAGAATCTACCCTGCAGCAGAAGGGGCCAGAGCACAAAATTCCCATTGGGTCCAGTACCATCTGGGCCGTGGGGCCAGAGGTGCTGAAAATTACTTTTTTTCCCCCATGAGATCAAAAGTCCTGGGAAGCTGGAGCTTCATGCAGTTTCACTTCCAGGTGTGCTTATAAGAAGGTTCCAGAGGAAGGCACATCAAAGCACAGCCTGGCCTTCTTTTTTCTCCCTGACAAACACCACTCACATTCATACCCAGCTGTGGCTCTTCCTGGGTCTTTTTATTTTATGGTTATGCTTTGATTTGGGGGCTTCAATTTTCTCACTTGGGTCTGGATTTTGCTGGCAACCCTGCTCTGAGTACATTGGGCAGTTGCAGTGACCAGCCAGGCTTGCCAAGGAGGCTATGTTGCTGTGCCAGGAGTTAGGCATATTTGAGTTTCCATACTGGCCTGTTCCTGTTATCTATTGCTGCATAACAAATCACCCCCAAAACTATCATAACGAATAGTGGCATAAATGAACAGTGGCCTATTATCTCTCCTAATACTATGGGTTGACTGGGCTCAGCTGGGTGGTTCTTCTCTATTCTACAAGATATAGCTGAGGTCACTCAGGAGGATGTGTTCAGCTGGGAGCTTCATAGGAACTGGAATGTCCAGAATGACCTCTCTTCCCTCAGGCTTCTCTCCACATGACCTTTCATCATGTGGCTGTCCACCCCAGGCTTTACCACACAGCAGCCGGCTTCCAAGAGAAAGTGTTCCCAGAGGACAAGCTCTAGTGTTCACGCACTTATCCAGCCAGCCTGTTTGTGGCATGCTTGCCAACGTCACATTGGCCAAAGAAAGTCACATTATTGAGCTCAGTGTCACTATGGGAAGGACTGCATAAGGACATAACTAGTAGGGAATGTGCACCTTGGGGCCACCAAAGTGACAGTGCTCCATGCGGCCTTTGCAGCTGCTGGCAGCTGCAAAGGAACATAGTACAGGGCTTGATGGGGCAAGTCTAAAAGTGGAAGAGCAGTTTGGGAGGGGCACGTGGCTTTAATGTATTTTATTCAATCAGTTGTTCAACAAGTACTAAGTCACTCAAACTAGCCCTAGGCACTGTACAAGACACTAGGTGTACGAAGATGACCAAGACACTATTCTTACTCTTAAGGGGCTCACAGATCATTAACGACAGGCAGAGAAGTCGGTAAGACCACAGTATGTGTGATCTGTACTAGGATTGAGTTTCACTTAGGCTACTACAGGGTAAAAAAGGAGAGGGATTTAAAATAGACTGAGGGGAAGGGAAGGCTTCCCTAGGGAAGAATACTTGTGCCAAGTCCTGGAAAAACGTAAGAAACTGGCCAAGTTGTTGTTGGCCATTCCAAGCACAGGAGAAAGTGTGGGTGAAGGCCCAGGGAAGAGAAATGTCTTGGAGCAATCAGAAAATTGGATGGAGTTCCTCATTCCACACGTTCCGAAGGCAGGAATTGTGTGGGAGATGAGCCGGGAAAGCCTAAAGCATGAAGGTTCTTGTACTTTATCACGTCCTAATCTTTTGAAACCAAGGGAGAGTGTCGGCAAGCCATCTTTCTCTTTTTTGCATAATGGCATTTAAATTGTTTCCTATAGTAAACACATTTACTTGTATAAAATATAATATAAATGGGAAAACATTATTCTGGCCGCCACCCACTGAGTGAGTAGGCTGTTGCCAAAATGTAGTCATGATTTGGTGGCAGCTTGAACTGAGTTAAAGGCAGTTGAAATGAGGAGGAAGGGAGAAGTGTGAGAGGCGCTTAGGTAGTTATGAATGTTTGGCACTGAGTGACTAGAGCGTGGAGGAGAAGGAGATGAGGTTAAGGCATCCCTTCTGCCCCCCCCACCCCAATACATGCACCTGCCTCCAGGGAGCACAGAAAGTCGGCAACAACCATGGGAAGTGCTTGGCAGGTGGGGTGCATATACATCTGAAAGGGGGGACCTCTAGGAGGGGACAGACTATATAATAGATCTTGGAAGTGCTCTGCAAATATTAATAGATATGGTTCATCTGAGTGAAAACTGCTGGGGCTCCCTCGTCAAACGGTGGGAATTCGATCCTGGCTCATGTGCCTTCTAGCTCTGTGATCTTAGACAAGCTCCCTAAACTCTGTGTGCCTCAGTTTCCTCATCTGTGGAAAGTAGGATATTTCATAGGTTTTTTGTAAGGATTACATGGGATGATATAGAAAGATGCTGGAACCTAGAAAACACCTGATACATGGAAACTATAATAATTACTATTACAAAAACTGCTAATAGTTTTTGTTTATTTATGGAATAGGTAAAGCTTTCAAATGGTTCAAAATTTAGAAAGTATAAAATTAAGTGTACAGGGAAAAGTCTCCCTCTATCATTGTCCTCTAGAACATTACGTTTTCTTTCTGGCAGTGACAAATGGTACTAGCTTCTTGGGCATTCTTCTCAAGATAGTTTATGCATGCCCAAGAAGAGGCATATATCATGACCTTTTCATTGCACAAGTGGTGATGCACTTTGTAACACTGTATTGCACTTTTGGGCTGCAGTTGCTCATGAGTAGATAATGAGATGGTTTCTTTAATTGGTTCCTTACTATCCAGCTTTTTGTTATTACAAACAAGGGTGCAATGAAAAATAAATGACATCATTGCACTCATGCTGGAGTACAGGTAAGAACAGATTTCTGGAAGTAGAATTTCTGGATCAAAGGGTACGTGCATTTTTAATTTTGTTAGATCCTGCAAAGGCAGAGGTGACACCAATTTAACACTTTCACCAACAGTGTATGAGATGGTGGACAGGTGAGCAAACATTTTCATGCAGTGTTGGAGAAAGTGTAAACTGGACCTTTATGGAGAGTCATTTAGCAATGTCTAACAGTATCTATCATCAAACATTTTGATATTTGCCAATCTAATAGGTGCCAAATGCCATTTCAGTATAGTGTTATTTTGCAGTTCTCTTATTGTAGGTGAAGTTCAGCATTTTTCCCTGTGCTTAAAACCCATTTACCTTTCCCTCTCAGTAAATGGTTTCATATCATTTTGTTCACTTTTCTATTGTGCTGTTACGTGTTCTCCCTATTGATATGTAAATTCTTTGTGTATTAAAGAAATTGTGATGTGATTTGCAAATATTTTCTCAGTTTTTAGTTTATCTTTTTATTTTACTCATGGAGGTTTTTGTCATACAGATGTTTAAAAATGTTGATGTTGATGAGTTTTTCAGTTTTCTTTCATGGCGTTTGAGGTTTGTACCGTATGTAGGCCATTCATACTTTGAGATGATAAAAAAAAATTCTCCCATGTTTTCTTCTGGCATTACGGTATCAGTTTTATATTTAAAACTGTTATTCATTTGGAATTTCTTCTTGTGTAAGTGGTGTATGAATAAAACATACTTTCTTTTTTAAATTTCCATCCTATTTTCCCAACATTTTTAAAAAAATAATCCATTTATCCCCTCTGACTTGATGTCTCTCTTCTAATATACTAATTTCCTGAGTGATTTGGGTTTATTTCTGGCCTTTACTCTGTTCCATTGATCAGTCTATTCATATACCATATTAAAATGCTTTAATTTTTATGGCTTTATAATATGCTTGAGTATATAGAAAGTGCCGCCTCATTACTTTTCTTTTCCATAATATTCTGGCTTTTATGTTTGTTCATTTTTCCATATGAACTTCAAAACAGCTGGGTAGTACTTTTTTACATTAATTAAATTCATAGATTGAGGAGAATTTACATCTTTATGACGCTGAGTGTTGCATAGCCCATGGTAGGCTTTTTCATTTTTTCAGATGTTCTTTTTTAGAGTTTTCTTCATGTCAATATTGCACATTTATCATTGATTTTTATTGCTAGGTATTTCATCTTTGTATATGTATTTGTCCCCCTCCCCCCACTTTCTGGATACTTACCATTGTAAGTGGGGCCTTTTTTTTTTTGTATTATGCTTTCAAATTGGCTGTTGTACTCTCACACGAAGGCTCTTAATTTCTGTATACTAATTTCATATCCAGCCAACTTAGTGAATTCTCTTAATGCTTGTAATAGGTTTTTGGTGATGGTGTTGTCTTTGTTGGATTTTTTTTTTTTTGGGTTTCCCATATGAAAATAGTGATAGCTTTATCTCCTCCTTTCTAGTGTTTATAACTCTTATTTTTTTTTCTATTTCTAATTGCATTGGTTAGTATTTCTAAAATACTGTTAAATAATACTGGAGATAGTGGATATCCTTTCTGTATTTCTATTATACCATTAATGAAAATGTTTCTAATGTTTCCTCATGAATCTTTGGGGTTTGCTGAAATATGTTTTATCATGTTGAGGGAGTATTCATATATTCTTACTTAACTAAGAGGTTTTGATGAATAAATGTGGCAAAAGACATATACTGTATAATTCCATTTATATGACATTCACAAACAAACAAAAACATAATCTATGGTGATGAGACTTTTTTTATTTCAAAACATTAAGGGAGTACAAATATTTTTGTTACATGGATAGCTTTTATAATACTTAAGTCAGGGCTATAAGTGGGCCCATCATCTGAATTGAAAAGACTCTTGAAAGAGTCTTCCAGAGGGTTGGAAATATTCTATATGGATATAGGTCGTGGTTATATATACATGTATATGTATATGTAAAAATATAAAATGATAGGCATATGCATATATATGTAAAAAATCATTGGGTTGTGTACTTAAGATTTGTGCTCTTTGCTGCATATATGGTACATGAAAATAAAAAGAAAAAAAAGAAAAGAATGACTGAATTCTATCATATGCTTTTTTGACATCTGTGGAGATAATCATGTCATTTTTCTCCTTATATTCATTAATGTGGTGAATGTGTTAAGTGTCAATGGATTTCCTGATATTGAATCTTCCTCGCATTACTGAAAAAATATTACGTGGTGTTGTTCTGTCATTTCATTTAGGATTTTTGCAATGTCATGGACTGAATGTTTGTGTCCCCTCAAAATTCATATTTTGAACGCCTAATCTCCAATGTGATGGTATGTGAAGACAGGCCTTTGGGAGGGAATTAGGGTTAGATTAGGTCATGAGGGCAGGCTCTCATGATGAGATTAATGCCCTTATGGAAAGAGTAAGGTATGAGATCCAGATCTCTGCACCACATGTGGGCACAACGAGAAGGAGGCTGTCTGCAAGCCAGGAAGCAGGTCCTCACCAGGTACCGAATCTGCTAGCACCTTGATCTTGGGCTTCCCAGCCTTCAAAACTGTGAGAAATAAATATTTGTTGTTTAAAACAGCTACTTAGTCTATCATATTTTTGTTATAGCAGCCTGAAATGACTAAGACATTTATTTATAAGGTTGATGGTCTATAGCTGGGTTTTGGAATCAGTGTTATGCTTTCTTCATTCAAAAGAACATGAAAGAATTCCTTCTTTTTCTGTGCTCTAAAAAAATTTAAAGACTTTTAGAAATAGCTAAAAGTTTTCTTTTTCTTCTATTAAAAATAGGCTTAAAAATTACCTTTGTAAAAATTTCTGGCCTGGTAGTTTTAAGAAGAGAAAATTTGCCAACTTTTTCTATTTACTCTTTTGTAATTGACCTGTTTAGATTTTCTATCTTTTGTGGAGTCAGTTTAGTAAATTTTATGTCTTATACAAGTATTCATCCCTTCAGATTTTGAAATATATTTACATAGAGTTGAGTGAAGTAGTGTTTTAATTTCTACTATACCTGTTGTTTCTCCCTGCTCCATATATCTTATTTTTTGGATTTTTGCTTTCTGTTTCTTTTATTAAATAGATTATTTTATTTATTTTCTCAAAGTCAGCTCTTGTATTTATTCTAACATTTTCCTTTAGAAATGAATATATTAATTTCTGCTCTTAGTTATCAAATCCTTCTGCTTTCCTAAAAGTTCCTTTATTATTTTTATAACTTCTAGAATTGAATGCTTATCTCATTTCTTTTATATACCCTTGATTATTGTTAGTATTTAGTAAAATAAATTTCCCTCTTGGTATTACTGTAGCTGTATCTTATAGGATTTATAGATACTGTCTTAATCATCATGTTCTAGCTCTTCTACCATATTTATTTGCATTTCTTTTTTTTCTTTCTTTTTTCTTTTACCTCAAAGAGTTGTTTTAAAAAGACTTCAAATTTTTTTTCCAGTGGTGAGTATTTTTTATTTTGGGTTTAATTATTCATTTCTAGTTTCAGTGCATTACGATCAGAGAATGAATTTTGTACTTTTTTACTTTGCTTGCATTTCAAATGAAGATTTTTTCCCTCTGTTTTGAGGGTTCAGAGTTAGAAATACATAAATTAAATGTATTTATTAAGTTATGTCATTTTGGTCTTCTGTAAACTTAATTTTTATTCATTTGATCTTTGATTGTAGAAAGTTGAATTAAAAGCCTTCTGCTACTGATGTGTTTTTGCTTATTTCTCCTTGTATCTTCTGTTATTTTTGCTTTATAAATATTGATATTATGCTATTTGTGTATAAGTAGTCATAACATTTAAAGTTTCGTTGTGAACTGTATCTTTTTAAAATTTATGATTGACACATAACTGTACATATTTATGGGGAACAACATTATGTTTCCATACATGTATAAATTGTGTAATGAGCAAATCATGGGAATTAGCATATCATTTCTTTGTAGTTGAAAACCTCTCTTATAGCTATTTTGAAACATCCAATACGTTATTGTTAACTCTAATCATCCTACTATGCATTCATTAGACCACCAGAACTTACTCCTCCTACCTAATTGTAGCCTCTGTACCCATTGACAGATCTCTCACTATCTCCCCTTCGTCCCCTCCCCATTCTCTGGTAACCACTATTCTACTCTCTACTTCTACGGGAAAAACTGTTTGGTTCCACATATGAGTGAGAACACATGGTCTCTTATCTTTTAGAATTACAAAGTGTCATTTTTCTTGGTTAATGCTATGCTTTGCATTTGAATCCAGCCTTTCTGACACGTAGATCATGACCTATTTTGTCCTTCTGAGCATGTATTTGGTATACCATTGTCTGTGTCTTTATTTCCAACCTTTCTAAATTTTTTTTCTTTTATGTGTGGTTTTTATATGCAGCAGGGTTGGTTTTACTCTGTGATACAGTCTGAAGTCTTTTAATAAGTGATTTTAGCTTATGAGAGTGTGTTTATATAACATATGTGTTTGGTCTTAGTTCTGTCATTGTTTTATGTTATGCTTTCTGTTTTAATATTTTAACAACTTTCTCTATGTGGACTTCCCCCCCACCCCTCCATTCCTTTGGGTGTGTAGTTTGGAAAATTTGTATTTTTCTGGCGGTTTCCTTCATAGCTCTAACCTTATATAATACTCTTAAGCCCCTATTTCTTTAGACAATATTGGTTAATTCTCTATGCAATCCTCTATTCAATCCCTTATTTCTTTAGATAATAGGCAGTAATTTTTCTCACATCTTTGTGAAGTGCTTTTGCTTCATTGAAATAATTACCTCATTACTTTCTCTTTTAAAATCACGGTGAAATATTTAGTCACAATCTATTCTGCTCAGTGAAAAGATTTTCCCATTAACTCTTCATCTACTATTTGTTTTTCCTCCCTTCTTTTCCTCTTTTTCTCTTGCTTTCTTTGCATGGGTTGAGTGCTGGCACTTTTTCTGAATACTCACTTTGGAAGGAGGGGTGTTTTATTCTGAGCCTTCTATTTGTAGTTGGTTTGTGTGAGGGGAGGGCTGAGCTGCATTCTAGACTCCCAGAAGTCTTGTGAGGACTCAGGGTTTTGCAGATGAGTGGCTTAGGCTGTACTTCTCTCTAGCCAGAGAATACGGGCAATTGCGTGGCTACTCCCAAGGCAAAACCTCTCTCCTCCCGCTGTCACAAGGAGACTGGTTCTTGCAAATACGGCTTGACGGTGTGACACTTTATTTTAACCTGTTTTCTCTGTGCACAGAATTAGGTCCAAGGAATTCCCTGTCACCACTCCATGTACTCTCTTCCTGCTTCTGAAATCATCTCAGGGAGGGCTTCTCCTCTTCCAGAAATGCATTTTGAAAGTTCTCTCTGAGCCCCGCTGCGGTAGGACTTCCTCTGTGTTTCTCGTCTGGCTTGACCTTCATTATTTTGATGGCACTTCCGCGTATCTCACGGTCTGTTTCCGGTCTCTCCTACCTTGTGAGGATGGAGTGTGTGTTCCCGCCTCTCAAGTGCCTCATTACTCTGAGGTGATTTCTGAGAGGAAGAGGAAGAAATGCCAGCTTTCTGTTGTCCTAGTGAAACCGGAAGCTGACTGTACTGCTCTAGCTGATACAGTGATCCTTACAACCGTGTTGCCGAGCAATGGCTCACAGGAAGGGGTGACCCTGCTTGGAGACGGGGAAATGGCTCCTAGGAAGCCCCATCAGGTGTCAGGAGGGTCTGAGTCTTAGGTGTAGGGATAGGAGACCAGGTGAGGATGAGGATGGTCCTGCTCGCACGGGGGCCCTCAGCCCCTGACGACCCACAGGGGTAGGGGCTGAGAAGGTAGATGCGGCTCTGCTTCCTGAGGACCCAGAATTCCTGCTGGGCGTGGCAAGGGCTCCATGACCTTCAACATGTTTGGTGCACAGAGAGGGCAGGAGCACTCATCTTGCATTTCCGGATGGGGAAAGCAAAGGTTAGAGGGGAAAGGAATGTCTCAGCGAGTCAGTCTCCTGAGTCCCAGCTACATCCTCGCTCCTCACGAATGTTCCAGGAGCCCTGGGTATCAGGCATAGCTCGTAGGAGGAGAGCACCTGCATGCTCAGCCTCGGCCTGGGCCTTGCTGCTCCCCGCGTGTGGGCTTCTCCTCCCGCCAGCTCCGTTGCCAGCCCAGCCGTCTGTCGCATGCACCCTCAGAGGCCAGCCCTCCTTGACCCTTCCGCCTTCCCCTCTGCACCTGTCTAATTAGGTGACCTGACCTCAAGCTGCCTGTGTCTCTTACTCATCCCATTATTCTGAAAACCGCTGTGCTAGTTCCTTTGCCCTTACTCTTCCCTGCGCTTAGAACTCTCCCTGTACTTTCCTGTAATTTCTTTTCTCACTTTTATTAGGTCTCTGCTCAAAAGTCATTTGCTCAGAGAGGCTGTCCCTGACCACCTTATATAAAATAGTACCTCCCCACCAGTTGCCCTCTAATGATTTGCTTTCATTTGTAGCAAGTTATTTTATAGATGTTAGTTAATTGTCTACCTTCCTCACTAGAATATAAGCTTCATAAGAGCAAAGATTTTGTTTGTTTTATATGTGATTGCATTCTCAGCAAGTAGAAAACTAAGGGTACGTAATACACACTACATAAATATTAGGAAGGAAGGAAGAAAGGCAGGAGGCAAGGAAGGAAAGAAAGTAGGAAGGAGGAAGGGAGGATGAGAGAAGGGATCACTGTACTCACACATCACATGGAACTAGCATTTATATTTTGCTTGTCTATTTCTCCCTTTAAACTGTCACATCTTTGAGGGTGGTTCATCCTAGAGCCTTGGACAATGGCTGGCTTTGCATATTGATTAGAGGATCAATATTTATTGAATTGAATTAAACATGGCATCTCTGCCCAAAAATAAATTTCAGAGTAAAGCAAGAAACCTTGGGGGACAGGGCAATAACCATTCTGGCACCCCTTATCTACCCACGCTGACCCCCAGGCAGTCTGCATTGGCAAAAGCATCAGTTGTGATATGGACAGTTTTTCTTATTAGCAATAGATTCCATTTGACCAGGGATCAGAAGTATGTCCAGGAGGGCTAGCTAAGCTCTGCCTCTACCTCTCTGCCCATAAGTGGGTGGGGTGGATGGGGGTGAGTGGGGTTGGCTCTACCCTTTAGGCCGTTCTCTACCTGATCCCTGATCCCCGCCACTCCCCCTCCTGGCACACACAAGGTCAGGACAGAGAAGCACCAAGTACTCATGGCAGCTCTGGGAGTTCATTGACAGAATGGAGACAGCTGATGGAATGGACTCACTGGGGATCAAGAGTGTCTTTTTTTCCCCCACTTTTTACAGGAAATTGTCTGATTCCCCTCCCAGCCCCTTCATTCAGTCTCCATTCCCCATGAGAAATCACCCCTTTGAAGCCTTGCCTCCTTTTCTATACACAGGCTCCATCTGGTGCTATCCAGGCGCGATCCCTTCTAGGAGCCTGCTGTGCTCAAACCTTGATTGTTCAGGCTTCAATAATTAATTGTGATGTTTACTTCAAAGGAATAAGTATGAAATTGCTCAACATGCCCAGCAATTTGCCAAGAGAGAAAGAGAAGCCCTCAGGACCAGGGAGCCAGGTCCCATACAAGGCATCCCGCCCTGTCCACCTGCTTGTACCAGCGATGTGGGACAGGCCCTCAGAGGGCGTCTGGCCCTGAAGTTCCCAGTCAGGGGTGGTCAGGACAGCTGGAGTGTTGCCAGGAGTCAGAGTGCATGAGGCACGCAGCTGGGGAAAAACAACAAGTAATACAAGTTGCAAATGATTTATTGCATAAAAAAAACCCCTCATAAACTACAGTGGATCTAAAGTTAGTTTATGCCTTAATTGCATTCTGAGAAAAAGCTCAAAAGGCAGGCAATAAAGAGTGCATTAACAAACCAACTTTCCAGTGGGTGACTGCAGCTTGAACCTACAGGAAACCGCTGCAAAATGGTGCAATATGCAGGCTACAGAATTAGTTCAGCCAAGGGGCAAGGGAGCTGGGATGTTTGTACCACTCCATCCATCACTCACTGGTTGAGGGCTGCCCTTGTAAGACATTAATTCCTAGGTGCCTCATCTGGAGTGTGCAAGCAAATGAGTTCCCATAGCCCTGCCACAAAGACGAAGTTGGGTGAAAGAGCTAGGAAGTGTACCCGTGTGAGTGTCTCAGATTAATAGCATCTGCCATGGGGACCTCTGTAGAAAAAGATTGAAAATCGCTGCTCTAGTCCAAACTTCTTGTTACAGATGGAGTCCCTCCTACACATCCTTGACACATCCACTGGCTTCTCCTTGAAACCTGCCAGGGTGGTGGCCTTTACAAACTCAGACAGCAGTTTGACGACATAGGAAGCTCTAATTGCTCTTGAGCTGCCTGTGGTTTCTACCGATCACCTTAGTTTTCCCACTAGAGAAAGAGAATCTCTCCTACAAGCCGCCTAAGGCAGATGCTGTGGATGCTGTGCTCATATCACTTCAGTTGTCATCATTATATCTTTGTGACAATAACTTCTTTGTCTCTGGGACGGGACTGTGGGAACCCATTTGCTTGCAGACCCAGAATGAGGCACCTGGGAATTAACATCTTCCCAAGGGCAGCCTTTGGGTGATTGATGGAGGGGTACAAACATCCTAGGTCCCTTGCCCCTTGGCTGAACTAATTCTGTAGCCTGCATATTGCACCATTTTGCAGGGGTTTCCTGCAGGTTCAAGCTCCAGTCACCCACTGGGGAGCTGGTTTATTAATGCACTCTTTATTGCCTGCCTTGCTCCTCTGTATCCTCCCTGAATTTCTTGTA
This sequence comes from Varecia variegata, assembly GCA_028533085.1. NCBI lineage: Eukaryota > Metazoa > Chordata > Mammalia > Primates > Lemuridae > Varecia > Varecia variegata. The sequence goes on from CM052438.1 coordinate 109,170,566, forward strand.
CCTCTCAATAAACTCTTTGCAATTGAACTGTTGGCTCAGATGCAGCTTCTGGGGAAACCCAAACCAATAAACCAAACCACACAAGTACAAGACCTTGATGGCAAAAATTATATGAAAAAAAAAGGTGGAGAGATGTAACCTATTTATGAGTGTGAAGACTCGGCGCTATACAGCGACTGTTTCTTCTCAATTAATCTTTCTCTTCACTGCAGTTTGAAGTAGAAACCCAGAAGGATGTTTCAGAAATTTGACAAAACAATTTCAAAAATCATGTGGTACAATAAAGGGCACAAATATCTGAAACAATTTTGCGAAAGAAGAACTAAGAAGGGGCTCTCGTTGGCCATATGCGTAGATGAATTCGAAGCTGTAGAAATAGAACCAGCGTCGGCCTGCACAGGCAGATAAATCATGGGAAGATAAGACAGTCCAGGGAGAGGAAGGTGGGGACAGCGGGGGTGGCAGCGCCAGACAAGGCAGAAGGGAGAGGTCTTGGTGAGGGGTGGCGGCTGGCTCTTCTCCATTGCTACGGACACAGGAATAAAGCAAACAGGATTGAATTCCAGCAGGAGAGGTGCAGTTCAGGTAAACAAGAGTGTCAGGTAGGAGGCCAGGTAACAGAGACACACAGCAGCATTTCTTGCTGGATAACTAGGAGCTCCTGTTTTGAGAATATCAGGATTTTCTCAGCTTTTTGCATTCTGCATGCTGTCTCCTGGTTTGATGAAATCTGCCACTTGCATCTTGGGACAGGTGGTGCAACTGGCCCCCTAGTCAACGCATCAGCGTGACGCTGAATATTTTGACATGGCACTTCCCATTTAGAGCTTGTGTGGTCTTACAAAGGGAGCCCTGATTGGCAGGACAACGGGAGCTTTTCTGGACAGTGACGTGTCATTAGCTCTAAGAAAATAGCCATCAGCGCGGACGTGAGGAGCAGGTGCTCAATTCCTTGACCAGTGCTGAGAGATCCGAAGCTCCCTGGGACCAGGATGTGGCCACATCCACCCCCTGACACCTAGACCTGGACACAGAGTGATACAGGACACCCCATTCAGGAGCCCCACTAGGAGACACAATCAGTCTACACTGGCATGGGAACACGGTACACTCAGGCCTAAGTGTGATCCCCTCAGGATGCTGAGAGGACACTGAATGAGATTTGGTTTCTCAGGACTACATTCCATGGCAGAAACCTTCCTGGTTTGTGTGTGGGAGACACTGTGCCTTCAGCTCCTCCACCAAACACCACACCCACACACTGTGATGGCGAATGTGTCGGCTTGACTGGGCCACAGGGTGCCCAGATACTTGGTCAAACATTATTCTGGGTATTTCTGTGAGGGTGTTTTTGGAGGAGATTAACATTTAAATTGGTAAACAGTGAGTAAAGCAGATGGCCCTCCATAATGTGGGTGGGCTTCATCCAACCAGTTGAAGTCCTGGATAGAACAAAAAGACCAGCCTTGCCTATGTGAGAGAGGATTCTCCAGAAGACTGCCTTCAGCCTTCATCTGAAACATCAGCTCTTTCTGGTTCTACGGCAGATGGCTTTTGGACTTGAACTGGAATATCAGCTCTGCTGAGTTTCCATTCTGCCAGCCAAACTGCAAATTTTATATAAGCCAGCTTCCATAATCGTAGGAGTCAAATCCTTATAATAAATCTCTCTATATATACATACCTATGTGTATATACATATACTGCTTCTCTGGAGAACCCTAATACACACACACACACACACACACACACACACACACAGAGTTCGCCCTGAGGCTGTAGTTGGGAATGGGGTTTGGAGGCATAACTGTCTCTCCCTCCCTCCCCTGTTTCCATTCCTCTGCCTCACACCTACCCACACAGTCCCCGAGGAGCCAGGGATAGGTGAAAATGCAGGCAGGAACTCTAGACCCAAGTCCCAAGAGCAGACGGGGGCCTTGGGAGACCCATCTGGAGGAGCTTGGCCCCCACTCTGTACCTGGGGTTTCTTTGGCCTTACCCAGACCTCCTGGAATGTTCTTGGAAGGCACTGCTGAGAGCCTCTCCTGCCTGGGGGCAATCAGGCCCTAACAAGCTCTCTTCTCTCTACCTGGTCCTCTTCTCCGCTCTGCCCTCCTTCCCACTTTTTCTTCTCATTCCCACGGCCCATCCATCGGGGCAACTTAATCTTACTGATCTCAAACGCTTGGAAAACAGAGCCCTGATCTTAGTGAGAGGAGGCGTGGTATTAGGAAAGGAAGAACCCAGACCAGGAATCAGGAAGCAGGTCCTTGAGACTTGCTTCTGCCACTTCCAAGCCCCATGGCCAGGTATGTGTCACCAAGCAGTGCCCCATCCCTCACCTGTGGGAGGAGAAGGGTGAATGAAATGGTCTCTCACCCTGGGCACTTGGGGAGCCTCTTCTCCATGCCAAGCTGGGGTGTAACAGAGAGAATGCTGGGTGTGTCTGGCACCTGCTGAGGACACCATGAATATTTGTTGAGTGTCACTGAAGGATGGAATGACAGAAGACCTAGGTTTGAGACCCAACGATGTGACCTGTGTCAAGTCACTAAGTTTTTTTACATCTCAATTTTAGTGGAAATTAGTATCTCAAAAATGGATATCTTGGGAGGCCATACCTGTGAAAAGGATCTTTTCCCCAAAGGGGGTTTAATTTCCTACTTTGGATATAATTCTTCTACAAGAACTTCTAAACATTGTAGGACTGTATTTTCTGAAGAATCTCCTGACATTTCCTGAATGTCAGGCATTGTACTAGACTCATGGCTACCACATTAAATCATCTCAGCTAGTCTGTGCGGGACACTTTGTCATCAGCATTTCACAGTTGTGGAAGACTCAAAAGAACCTACATGACCCTTCCAGGGTCACAGAGTTGGAAGGTGACCCAGTGGAAATCCAGCATTCATTCATCCATTCACAATTCCACCAGGCTATGCGCACAGGCTGGGCTGAAACTCGGGGATCTGCTTTCTGATTCCTGGTCTGGGCTCCTTCCTTCCCTAATACCACCCCCTCCTCTCACTAAGATCAGGGCTCTGTTTCCCAAGAATTTGAGAACAGAATGCTGACATTGCCCAGGTGGCTGGGCAGTGGGAGCAGAAGAGAGGGTGGGAAGGAGGGCAGAGTGGAGAAGGGGGCCAGCTAGAGAAAAGACAGCTTATTAAGGCCTGAGGGTGAATTGGGACAACAGGGGTCCTGTGCCCGGGGACAGTGGGTCTTTCGGAGCCTTGCCCAGAGCTGTTCTACTCTGCCCCACTAGATGGTCTCTTAGAAGCTTAGACCCCTCATTCTGATTCTAAGGTCCTATGAAGGCTCTTGGCCCAGCACAGCAGCCCTTTGGGGCTGCGTAGGAAAACACAGTGAGCACCTAGCCGAGGTATGAGTCCCACCTGTGGTCGTCCTGCCCTTGAACATTTGCCCAGCTGATGAACACACAAACTCCAGAAGCTCCATGGGCTAGCACCGTGGCAACCCTTGTCCCTGAAGAGATGGAGTCCAGGACAGGCAAGGTGGAAGGAGAGAAGAGAGAGGCCCTGTGAGGGGGCTGGGGGCAGCCAGGGATACTGAGTGCCCTGCATGAGATGAAGTGGATCCAACCCCGTGACTTCCCTTCTCGATTCTTCCAGTGGTCCTCTTGCTGATGGATTAAAGAACCAGCCCCCTATGTGCCTTACAAGGGAGCTCTAGATAACCCCCGCCCATCCAGGTCAACCCCAGACTAGGTTAGGTGCCCAGGCTTTGACTCTATCCCAGCAGGTTTTATCCCAAACATCTGACTGTGCATCTGTCTCCAACAGTCCCTAGGTTCTGAGGTCCTCCAGGACACTGACTCCAGGCCTTGGTACAGGTGCCTTGTACATAGCTGGTGTTTAAGAAAGATTTGCTGAGAGAATGAATGAATGAGTACGCAGCTGCATGGACATTGCTCAGGGGCTGGCCATGAGTATTGGAGGCTGGGCTCAGGGTAGCATGCACCTTACTCCGGCCACTTCTTCCAGATGGCTGGCAGTCCTCTGTTCCCCAGCTCAAGCGTACAGCGTCCCCCTTCCTTTCAGAGTCCATAATTAATGTGGCACCTTCAGTAATAAACATGCACCTTGTGGGCTCCAATCTTTCTCATTAGAGCCTGGGTAGATTGTTCATCTTTTCCTGGTGCTAATGAATGAATCACACCGCCCAGCACATGGCCCTGTCCTGCCCTGGGGGAAGGTGCCCCATTCTTTCAGGGTCTGGTACTCCCTAGGACCAACACAGAGACCCCTCACTGGGTAGACACAGGCCCAGAGTTGGTGTCCTCAGGTGGATAGTGGTCCAGGTGGTGCCCCAGCCCTAAGGAACGTCAGGAGAAAGCCTCAACCTTCAGCTTGGCATTATGCCCTCCGAAAACTGTTCTCAGCCTGCCCAGTTGGACCCTTTGTCCCCAGCCTGCTCTGTGCAGTGCATTCCTGCCTCCTCCAGGGGTCTGTTCATGCAGTTGCCCCTCATTGATTCCTCTTTCTTCTGTGCCTCTTTGGAACTCACTCATTGTTAAAGAGCCTAAAAAAGTGACACTTCCATGAAGCTTTCCCTGATCAGCCCCAGTGCACAATTCCCATGTCTTCCTTTCACACTTGGCATAGAATGTCTTCTAGTCCCAGCTCTGTCACTAACTGTGTGTCACTTTCCTTATGTGGGTCTCAGATTCCTTGTCTTTAAAGCAAAGAAGATCCCTCCACAGACTTTTTGTGAAGCTTAAATGACCTTCATTCATTCAACATTTACAAACATTCATTCTGTATTCCCTTCAAAACACACAAAACACAGCTTCATCTTCAAGTAGCTTGTAGTCCAGGGAAAAATAATCCAAATAACATTAAGAACAATAGTTTCACATTTATGTTTTTCAGGGAACATTAGGCTAAATGCTTTACATACAGACAAATACAGAGGAGATTATAATACCAACTAATGAAGTGCTTTGAAATTAGAAAACATTTCAAGTAAATTGAAGGTGGTGATATTATCACTCCTCATCTTTAAATATCTGTCAATTTTGGCTCCCCATTTAAGCTGTAAATTCCATGAGTCAGAACAGGAATCATCCTTTGTATTTCCACGAAACCCTCGGCAAAGGGTGTTTCAATGCATGACTGTTTGCTCATCTCCTCCCAGGCCCAGGAGGACCAAAGGAAATGCTGCCTGGCCAGAGGTAAAGGCCATGGGATGCCCAGTCCACAGGGCCTCACAGAGGCCACCTCATCCAGCTCCAGCCATCCACCAGCTCCAGCAGGTGAGGATCAGTTGTTCTTCCTTGAAGGACTTCAGAGTAGGAGCATCAGACTCAAGTCTCAACCCTGGAATTTTCCCACCTCCAAGCCTCGATTTCTGCCTCCATAAACTCTGAACAGCATCTCCCGTCCTTTGTCTCTTACAGGATCATCACGTGAATCAAATAAGATGGTGCATTCGTTGATGGACTAATCCACCTTATCATGCGAAACAGAGCTGAGGGGTCATTATCACTTGCATTTTAAAGAAAAAATCTTTAGATTTTGAGTTCTAAAGAGGTTTTACTAAAACTTGATGATGAACCAATTGGTCCCTGGGCAGACAAGAAATGTGGGGTCCCCAGGATGGCCCGGGCACCATCACCTGGCCCCACACGGGCAGGCACAAGTCTTTGGGGCATCTGTCTTCCTTCTCCGTTGCTCAGTACAGGTGCTGCAGGAGGGTGGAGGAGGAGGGGTGCACTCCTGCCATGCTGGGTAGAGAGGAGGCAGGTTACCACAGTGTCTGGCCAGGGCAGGATGCTCCCTGGGGTCAGCCAGCCTCCAGGTCACTTCACAAAAGGTCATTGTACCTGCGTGGAGAATTTTCCAGCTTTTAATGAGGCCACCGAGGCAGTGCGTCGATAAAGTTCAGCCTCTAATCCCCAATTAAGGCTCTGCGCCTTAAGCTGCATCTGGCACCTGGTTGCTGATGGTTACAGTAATTATGTTGCTCAGCCTCTTTCTCTCACTTTCCAGAACAATTTCCAGTGGCGGCAGGGGCGGGATCCTGCCCTTAGGCTCCTGAAAGCCAGAAACCTCTCCCCAGGGTGGTGTCCTGGAGTGTGTAGGGGAACCTCTCCTACACACTTGCCGCAACCTCCCTGTGCTCCCTGAACCCCTCTCCTCTTCCCTTCGGAGTCCCCATCTCGTGTCCCTTGTGACCTTAGACCATCGATGAAGAGCTTACTCTGTGCCAGCACTTCATACACTTAATCATTTAATTCTCAGAGTAAGCTTTGGAGTAAGAGTGACCACGTCTTTTCGGCACAGGGAGTGCTGAGGGTCTTGTGGGGCACGGCCTGCTCCAGCCCCACATAGGGCAGAGGGCAAGGTCACCCAGGTCCTCAACCACGTCAGTTCCCACTCCACTGCTAGTGTGACATGGGCTCTGCAGCAGCCTGGGCTTGGGACAAGGGGAGATGACCCTGTTACTATCAAATAGTATTGCAATAACAATGGCTGCCATTTTTGAGCCAATGGTCCAGCATGTAGTAGATGCAGAGTGTTCAGTTTTTACATGAAAAAGGTATGTTCGGGTATTGTCTGGGCACATTACTGCCCCTCTCATTTGAGCTTCTCAACAATCCAGTCAGATTGTTTTACCCCTATTTTACAGCTGAACAAACTGAGACAGAGAGTATAAATTTATCTACAGTTATATTGGGTTGAGCTATATGAAATTGCTGCTTTTATAGGCAGAAAATGGAAAACTATCATCAGCTTCATATAGCTCAGCCCAATCATAAGTAAAGTAGCCAGGATTTGAACCCAGTTCTCTCTTAATTCCAAAATTCCTGCCCTGCCCACTATAACATAGCCTTTCTTTTGTAGTTTTTTGAAATAATATGATAAAAGGGAACAGAACTGATGCCATACAGAATGCAGCATGAGCTTGCTAATCTTCTCCCTCAAATTCAGAAGCCCCTTATCCTGCACTGGGAGCACCAGCCTGTGAGACCTCTCTGAGCAAGAGTGATCTCTAAGGGCTGCTAGGTAGAAGCAAACTGGCCTAACTTTGGGCTTGAACAACTACGACATAGACAAACAAACAAATCCCTAAGTAGAAACGCACGGGGTAATGCCTGGGTAGGTAGAGGTTCTCAGATAGTGCTGTCCCTGAGATGAGGCAGACAGGAGACAGGGACCCTTGAAGAGCGAAAGGGAATGAGCTGGGGTCTCGCCACCCACCTACTCCAGGCTCAGTGGAATGTAGCCTCTCATCAGAGCCAATCCCTGGTTGTGGACATGTGATTTGAATTTACTTTGATTTCTACAAGTGGACAGCTGGGCCAGCCTCGCAAAAAAAGTGTATTCATTATTCACCAGCCACCTAGAAAAGTCAGCTTAGGAGGCAAAGAACATCTTTTCATTGTCCCAGAAGCATGGACATTAGAGCCTTTAGGAACCTCAGAGATTTTCCTTCATTATGCCCTTGTTTTATGGATAGAGGAACTGAGGCCCCGAGTGTGTACCCTGCCCAAGACCATGAGCTCGGTGAGGGTTGGGACCAGGCCTTTGTCCTTTCTAGGTCCCCACTCTGTGGCAAAGTGCCTGACTCATGGTAGGTATTCAAAAAAAGTTGATAAAAACATGGATCAAAATGTTGATAGAAGAGTAAAAATAGTAGAACAAGATGCCCTGCCCCTATCCCATGGCCACTTCTCCTAGAAATGGTGGCTTCTCTGTGACCACAGGAGCACCTCATTTCAAAACAGATTTCATATCGTTAATGGGGCAAGGCCACTTCAGGTTCAAGTCTGTGTTCTGACCGACTTGAGGGGCTGAGGTAGGCTTCTTCCTTCTCTGGACAGCACTCAGATCTATGTTCTTTTTAATTCTGCCCTGGGCCAGTCCTCTCTACCTTGTCTACCCTAATCACTGCCTGAAGGTATAGCTGGCTAGGATGCTCACTGTGACTGTGTCCATTTATAGGCAAGCTTTGTTGATCTCCCCAACAAGGCTACAGGACAACCTCCCCACCCCCCTCCACCACCACCCCCTGCTTTCATAGACTTCTTCCATCCCAAAGCTGCAACATTGAAATCACCTGGAACACTTTGAAGAGTGTGGGTACCCAGGTCCCTCCCCCAAGAGAGTCTGATTAATTGCTCTGGGGCATGGCCCGGGCACCAGGATTTTCAAAAGTTCTCCAGGCATTTCCAGGGGGTAGCTGAGCTTGAAAACCTCTGCACTGGAACATAGTTATTGTCTTACCTAATGTAATCCTTGGCATTCAAGGAATGTTTGTTGAATGAGTGATGAAGGAATGAATGAAGGCAGGGCTTACTACCCATGGTCCAGCAGCAGAACAGCCAGGAATGTTTGGCAAAACATACAAGCCACTCTCCATGCCCCTCCATCCTCCTCCCCATCGTCCACTAACTCAGATCCAGTTTGCCTGGGTGGGCTACAGTTGGGATCTGCGTGCTTTGGAAAACCTGTCCAGGTGATTCTGATAGGCAGGTTTGGTTAAGAAAAATGAATGAGTGAGTGAGTGAGTGAGTGA
>CM052438.1:109179606-109203115 GCA_028533085.1 Varecia variegata
CAGACCAAGTTATCTCATTAATTATAGATATTTTTAGTTTTTGAAAGCTGGATCCCTTTTAGCTATAAAAGCATAAGAATTTCAAATAAGGATACTTTTGTTTCTAATATTTATATGAATTATTTAATTTTTTTGCTATTAGTTTCTCCAAAATAATGTATTATAATCCTGGTGATAGCAAACAGCCCTGCTTTGGTCCTGATTTTAATGAGAATAGCTTAGAATTTCATTGTTTGGTATAAAGTTCATTTTTCCTTTAGATATTCTTATTATGTAGAAAATAATACATAAAAAATAATGTGTGACATATATGTATTAATAAATTATAAAACACAATAGTAAAATGAATACCTGTGAACCTACCACCCACTTAAGAACTACAAAATGTCCAGTGTTGTTGACTCTACCTATTCCTCCCCTACCATATCCCCTTACCTCCTCCACCACCCAAAAGATTACTAATTTATTGTTGCTTTTAGGAAAATACTCTTTATGACATTTAATTGAGTTCCTTTATTCCTATTTTATTTAGCATTTTAATTAGGAATAGATATAAAATTTTGTCAAATGCCTTTTCAGAATGTGTTCTTATAACACTTAGGTTTTCTCTTCTGATTAGTTGAGGCTATAAATTAAGTTGTAGATTTCTTGATGTTAAACCTATATTAATATTCTATAATTCCTAACTGGTTGTGGTGTACTAGTCTTTTTGTACCATTGAGAGTTTTTTTTGCTATTATTGCATTTATAATTTTTGTCTTTCTTTGTAAGTGAAATTAGTCAATATTTAATATTTTGCACTGATTTTGGTAGTAAGTTAAAATAGCTTTATTATTCATAAGATAGATTAGAAAGTTTTCACCTTTTTATGGTCTGGAGTATTTTAAATAGCACAGAAATGATCTGTTGTTTAAATGTTAGCTAGAACTTATCTGTAAACACGTCTTAACCTAGAGTTATTTATAATGTATGTGTTTAGTTATCTTTCCAATTTCTTACAAGTTGTCTGTTTAGAGTTTATACCACTTTTTAGGCCAATTTTGGTGGTTATTATTTGACTAGGAAAACAATACATTTTCTTTAGAGTTTCAAATTTATTGCACATAATATTCATTTGTTACAAATCTTGCATAACTGTGAGTATATCCTCTGTTATTCCCAATATTGTGTATCTTTTCTTTCTTTTTTCATTATCAGTCTCTACAGAGGTATCCTATTTTATAATTTTTTTCCCTCAAAGACCAGCTTTTTGGCTTTGTTTATTCTTCTAATTTTTGTTATTATTTTTCACTACATTAATTAAACATTTATCTTTATTAGATATTTTTTCTAACTTTTTTTGGTTTATTTTGTTATCATACACTGTAATTTTTTTATATTATTTATTTCAGCTTATGGGGCACACTGTAATTTTTTAAATTGAGTACTTAACTAATTTAGTTTTGGTTTTAATTATTAATAAAAGGAAAAATGTAAGATGAAAAATTTCTACGAGTACAGATTTAGATGTGCTAGATAACTTTTATATGTGGTATTTTCTTTCAGATTCTATTCCATTTATTTATAATTTAAATGCAATCATTATTTAAAAGTAAACAGTTGTATTTGAAATTATTTAACATAAACACAGAAATGTTTCTTGATTTCAAGTAGTTGTTATATTCTTAGGTGTTTGCTGCTGTTGTTGTTTGGAAGGGGGAATTGTTTAATAATTTTCAGATTTTTAAAGATTATAATCAGAGAATGTGGCCTACTGTAAGCTTTTTTGGGGAATTTATTTAGGTTTTCTTTGTCCCAAGTACATGATAGATTTTTGAAAATGTTTCATTGACATAAAAATAACATATTTTTTATGTACAATTGTTAAAGTGTTTGTTGATTACATTATTCAAATCCTTTTTATCCTTGTTACTTTTTCTCCACCTGATCTGTCAAATTTTAAAAGGAATATTTAAAAATATTCCACTGTTTTAGTTAATTTTTCTTATTATTACAGGATTTTTTTAAAATTTCAGATTTGCCTGCTTGTGTTTTTTGTGCAAGTAACTTAATGATTATATTTATTCATGGACCATATCTTTTATTATTATAACTGTCCAGTTTTTGTCTCAGATCTGAATTCCACTGTATTTGATATTATTGTTGCCATTTCTGCTTTCTTTTTTGTGTATATTTGCCCGATAGTTTTCCTCCTGGACCATCGGAAACAGCAGGATCAAAAAGATTCTCCTTTATAGAACCACGTAAAACAGGCAGGTACAGCCACTCTCCAAGCTGGTTCACAACTTTCCACTGGCTAAGCTTACATTACCTGTCTGAAAACCACAGAAATCCTCATCTTTTCTCCAAGTCCAAGGAAAAAAGATCTCATTTTCCGTTGCTGGAACCTTAACTCTTGCCTGGATCTAGCAAGAATAAAACCTGTTCTATCTCTTCACAATCCCCAGGAACACCTGTGGCCTCAGGTGTGCCCTCTAAGTGCCACCAGCTTGGATGCCTTGCTTGTGGTGTTATTGTAAACTGTTTTATGAAGCTGTTAGCTATTTCATTTTTATTGCTATGTATTATTCCATTAGTGAGTATAGCTTATTTATTAATTCTATAGTTGAAGAACTTTCAGGTTATTTCCAATTCAGGGCTATAAACAGTACTCTGCAAACATCTTTATAGATGTTTCCTAATGCACACAGGCATCCATTTTTTTCACAGCAGTGGTTTTCAAAGTGTGTCTGATACCTCTAGGGATCCCCAAGACCTTCATGAGATGAAAACTTTTTATAAGAAATTATTAGTTTTTTTCAGTGAGTTGACAGTTGTACTGATGGTGCAAAAGCAATGTGGTTAAACTGCTGGTGCCCTAGCATGAATCAAGATAGTGGCCCCAGACTGTACTAATAGTCGTATTATTCACTGCAATGTACCAGAGTTTTAACACATTAACTGTCATATGAGTTCTATTTAACTCATGCTAGTTTTGAGGCTGGGACCTCGTGAAGCATATGTAACTCACAGTCTCTTCACCTTGGGAGCTGTGTGAACTGTTTTTCAAGTTGCATATAACTCACACACAGAAAACAATAAAAAATAACAAAATTTTAATTAAATTAGAAAGGACCATTTTGTTTTTGAAGTTTTTATTCTATTTTGGTAATAAAACACCATGGCCCAAAGGAAAACTTTTTTTCCAGTGTGGCAGTCAATGTGTTAAAAATGCCAATTTCACTTAAGAATGCTCTTCAATAAGCAGCAAAAACTATTAATTATATCTAATCTTGACCCTTAAGTACATTTTAAAAATATTCTGTGTGGCATCAAAAAAATATCAAGTACCTAGAAAATACCTAGGAAGGACAAGACTTTTATAAGGAAAGCTCTGTAACTTCAGTGAAGGGCAGTGCAAACACTTAAGTGCAGAGATATAACCCATTCATAGATTAGAAGACTTAGTATTGTAAAGATGTTAACTCTCCCAATGGCGATTTGAAGATTCAATGAACAGAGCTTGCTGACATTGTTTTACATTTTTGCAAAACTCTTTCATGTCTAGCTTAATGGAAGATAGCTGAATTTCTAGGTCCTGCTATTTTTTGATGCTATCACGAAAGAGGCCTTTCATAAATTTTATTTTCTGTTAATGACTGATATACAAAAATATCATCTTTTAAAGAATATTAATTTTGGATCCAGCAAAACTACTTATGTCTCTTATGAATGCTAATAGTTTAATTGTAGGTTCTTTTGGATTTTTGAGGTGCACAATAATTTTGTCAGTGATAGTTTCATTTCTTCATTTACAATCTTTGTACCTTTCATTTATTTTTCTTGCCTTAATGCACTGGAGAAGATCTCCAGCACAATGTTTCACCGCATTTGTTATGTCAGACATCATTGTCTTATATCTTTTTTTTTCTAACATCCCTCTTTAGTTCTCAGAATTTGTCTTGTATCTTCTATATATTTATAGATATTGTTTACCACATTCAAAAAGCACCCTCTCTATTTTGATTCAGTTAAGTGATTCTTCTTTAAAATTATAAGTGAGGCCAGGCGTGGTAGCTCACGCCCATAATCCTAGCACTCTGGGAGGCAGAGACAGGAGGATTGCTTGAGGTCAGAAGTTCGTGACTAGCCTGAGTAAGAAGAGTGAGACCTTGTCTCTACCAAATAGAAAAATTAGCCAGGCATGGTGCTGCAAGCCTATAGTCCCAGCTAATCCAGAGGCTGAGGCAGGAGAATCCCTTGAGCCCAGGACTTTTGAGGTTGAAGTGAGCCATGATGATGCCACTGCACTCTGGCTGGGTGACAGAGTGAGACTGTGTCTCAGTAAATAAATAAATAAATAAATGTTGCATTTCATCAAATGATTTTTCTATATCTGTTGTGATAATTGTATGATTTTTCTCCTTATCCTACTAATTAGGTAGATTACTTTGATTTTTCTAATGTAGAATCAGCCTTGCATTTATGCATTAAACTCAATTTATTCGTGATCTATATCTTTCTGTAAATTTTTGGAGTTAATTTCTAAAATTTTTTTGAAAATTTTTGCATCTATGTTCATAAATGAGATTTGCATAGACTTTTCCTTTCTTTTAATATTTCTGTCAGGTTTTGGAATCAAGGTTATGCTTAAGTTGCAAAGTGATCTCTCATTTTTTTTTATTCTGCACTGATTGCATAAATATTTGAATTTTTTTTCCATAAATTGCTGGCAAACCCACTGGTTAAACCATCTGGACTTGAAGATTCACAAGCAGGGATTTTATTTTTTCCCATTAATTCAATTTCTTTAATGCTTACACAGGATTATTCAGCTTTTCTCTGTAACTTATTTAATAGAACTCTGTTGATAAAAATGTTAATTGCTTTCTGTTTTTATTATTACAGAGGATGCTGCCATAAGCACATTTAAACAAGTATTTCACAACTTTGTGTGTGTGTATTTACATTTTTAATATGTCTTTATAAGATAAATTTTACAACAGGAATTGCTGGGTCAAGAATATGAGCATTTTTAGTTGTCTTAGTCCTGATAGCAGACCATTTCTTTCTTGAAGCAGCAGCGTTGGAAAGAGAAATGCCCTCTGTAATTAGTTCTTGATTGTGTGTAATAAATTATCTCAGAATTTAGTGGCTAAAACCAATAATAAACATTTATTATGCTCATAGTTTCTGCATGTCAGGAATTTGGGGGTGGCTTGGCTGGTCAGTTCTGACTTGGGGTCTCTCTGGAGGTGCCAATCAAGGTGTCATCCAGGGCTGTGGTCATCTGAAGGCTTGACTGGGGCTGGAGGATCTGTTTTCAAGGAAGCTCAGTGGTAAGGCTGGTAAGTTGGTGCTGGTTGTCAACTAGAGGACTCAGTTTCTCCCTCAACATGGCTCTCCACCGGCTGTGTGAGCATCAACACAATATGGCAGTCTGTTCCCCTAGAACAAGTGACAGGAGGGTGAGGGGGGAAAGGGAAAATTAGACTCTACCTGTTGAAGGGATAAGTGTCAAAGAAACCCACCGCAGCCTCTCTGTAAGCTGAATTTAAGTTGATCCATCTCCTTGGAATGAGCCTTCAAAAATACACACCCAAGGAGATGTTCTCAGCCCATTGAAGTCACCTGGGCACAGGGGAACGGCTGGTGAGAATGTGGTGCTGGTTCCACACGCTGGCAAGCACCTGCTGCCCTTGGTGGCCAGTCCCCAGTGCCCTGGCTACTATTCAGGCTCAAGATTTGTGTCTTAATTATGTAAATGGAGAGATTATGCCATCAGGGGCTCTGGTAAGCTAATTACTAAACAAGAAATCAATGCTGCTGGAGTCAAAACTAATGAATCCCAAGGCTCCCCACACTCTGACTATGATGGCAATAGTGAGGATCTTATTTCAGTCGACTGTGCCAGGGAGCTAGGAGGGTCCCTCTCGCCGTGATGGATTCAGTGAGGTCCTGTCCTGGCTTCCTATTCTCACAGATGCTGGGGGCTGGAAACAATCTCTGGGCACCTCTCCCCCAGCTCATGGCACCTCTGCACCTATCCAATCAGCTGCAACAGCTCAGGCTCTGGGAGATGACCACAGGGACTTTCATAGCCAGTGCCAGGGAGGAGCTTTGGCCAGAGCGTCAGCGTCAGCTCAGATGGATGTGACATTTACATTTGGAGGACCGAGGCAGGGTGAGAGGGTTTCAATGATGCCCCGTCTCCCTCTCTGCTTTGCATATGATGTCCAATTGCCCCTGACAATGAACAAAACTGGACAGAGAGGTCTCCTGACCCTCCAGGCCCCCGGAGGCACAAGAGCGCCTGCCCAACTCATTGTCCACTCTGCATCCTTCCCCGCTTCCACACCGCAGGGCCCTGGGCTCTGTCTCTCTTGCTTTATGTGGCTATTTTCCCTTTAATTCCAAATTGCCTCATCTGGCTTTCAGCTTTTATCCAATGCTGCTTCAAGAAATAGCCATATGCAATCTATTTCTGCAATTATTATAAACATACTGTTGAGGATCACGACTGTTACATCTGCAACAAAATGACAAGGGGAACTTTTCTGGTGTCCCAGAATTGTGGCTAAGGCCCAGACCAAAGCAGAGAAGAGGCACCGAGGAAGCCTGCATTCTAAAGAGAGCTGCCCAGGAGCAGGGCAACACATCCTGGCCATGTGGTTTGCAAACCACAGGTGGCAGAACCGACCTTCAGCCATCAACCCACACTCTGGTCCTCCACTCTTGTGTGTGTCAGGTGAGGACCAGGGGGTGGCATGGGGTGATGGCATCAGGGCTGTCAGCCTCACAGTGTTGGTGGTGAGGGGCCATTCCGTTATCTCCCCATGGGAAGACACAGGTGATCAGAGATCACCGGCCACTGGGTCTTGAGATTTCTCTAAGGCCTGTGGAGGTGGCCCCTTCCCAGCAGAGAGAGAGGGGCTGGAGAGGGCCTGGGAAGGAAGCACTAGAGGTGCCCACCCCAGCTCCCCTCCTTCTCTGGAGAGCACAGAGGAAGTCCCCAGCCTTGCCTGGGGTTCCACCCACGGCAGCATGGAGTGGGAGGGCAGGAGCCGGGGGCTGCCCAGCAAGTTGCCAGATGAGTCAGGAGGGCTATGCCCAGACAGGGTGGGGCCACAGCCCAGGTGAAGGGGGCATAGCCACCTTCTCTCTGAGTGCATCCTTGAAAGAGAGAAGACCTGCGTTGAGCTGAACATTGCTCCACAAAAGGACCCCCGTGTCCACGTGGAGATTCCCACTGCAGCAGGCTCCACCAACCCCCCCTGGAACTCAGACTGAGCCTGGCGGAGGTCGGGGGTGCCTCCTCTCACCTTGGCCCCTGGCCGTGATGAGCTGCCCTCTGCCTCCCTGTCCCTCCCTCCTGCCCCTACACCTAGAACAGCTAGACCCAGAAGAGGGAGGAGGGGGAGAAATGAAAGAAGAGACCATGCTGCTTCCACAGCCTCCACGTCCCCAGAACCACAGTCTTCCTGGGCTTTAGGGGTGGCATGGGGGAGGGGGAGAGCTTTGACTCAGAGACAAATGTGGAGTTTTAAACTGACTGGACTGCGTTTTTAATAACTGAAAGTGACAGGAATAGTCATCCACCTTCTGCTGAAAATATCAAGCGATGGGGAAAAGGGATTCAGCAGAACACAGCAGAAAGCAGTGACTGGAAAGAATTAATTTTCGTGTTTATACCCCGCTGCGTCGGGACTCCTCAATAACACACCGCGCCTCATTCCAGTCACTGCTCCCTGCATAAAGCCCCGTGGAGAGGAATTGTTCTCAGGATTCTCTGCAAGGCCATCTAGGACGTGGGGCGACGTGCACTGTCACACGCTGCGGGGGTGCAGGCAGAGTGGCCAGGCCCTTCAAGGGAGCAGTTGGCCCAGTGTGTCGTCAGCCTTCACAAGTGCATGCCTTCGATGCAGCAGTTTTATTAGGAATGTATTGATTTATTGTTCCACAGATGTTTATGGAGTACCGAGTGCGTGCCAGGCACTGTTCCAGGCACGTTGACCAAGGCAGGCCTGGTCCCTGCCCTCACGGACATCACGGCTTAGGGAAGGGGAGAGACAGGCCGACAGGATGTCACAATTCAGCCTGATTCCTGCCCTCACAGAACAGAGCGTGGGTGGCAGTGGCCGACGTGAAAGGGACAGCTGCCCCTGTCTGTGGTGGCGACGGGTGGCAGGGGAGACTTACGTGAGGAAGTGATGTCTCCACTGACATGTGAAAGATGAGTGGGGGGCTCAGGTGGTGGAAGAGTGTTCTCGGCAGTGGGAACAGCATGTGCAAAAGCTCAGAGTCAGAGAGAGCATGGCAAGTTCAAAGAACCCAAAGAAGTTCATTGTGGCCAAAAAAGGAGCAAGAGCGAGAGGATTTTAAGGTGGGGAGGCTGGAAAGAGAGGCAAAGGCCCCTGAGGGAGCAATTCAGAATGCACTCAAGGACTCAGCAAAGCATCATTGATGATTATAATGTCTGAAGCTTGCAGACAACTTCAATATCAAACAGTACATCACCAGTGGCACGAATACAACAGAACATTGTATGGCTATAAAAACAATGGTGTGGAACACTACTTACTGACATGAAAAGATGTTCACTGTTATATTGTCAAATAAAATTAGGATATCAAATTATACATATGGTATGGCCTTATTTTTATTTTAAAAATTATGCAAAGACTCTGGTTACCAACAAGTTAACCATACTTATCTCTGGGTGCTGGGATTGCAGAGGAATTTCATTCTTTCCTTTTGGTTCAACTGTAGTTTCTACTATAGTTTATCTGTGTGCAAGTGCTGCTTGAGTAATAAAGAGAAGAAAGGAAGGGTATAAGACATAAAATCACGGAGATGGAAGCTGAAAAATTTTGGTGCCAGGAAAGTCTTGATTTCCCTGTTAAGCACAAAGAATTATTCAACATTGGGGATGGGTGGTTGGTATAAATGCAACTGACATGGAATATCAATTTTAACATTTATGGGCTTCATCAAACTCTGCATGTTTGTTCAGGTGGTGTCCACGCCCCAAACATTCTACCATTCCCAGCCATACGTAGCAGTGGCCGAACCCCAGACAACAGTAGTTTCCCCTGGAGATCTCCAATTCTGCTTCCACCACCTTCTTGGTTCTCTAGTTTTATCTCAGATGCTTCTTGACCTGTTAGCATATAAGCTTATGTTACACAAAGGTCTATTCAAGGCATTATGAATTCCAGTAGATTCCAGTGCGTTCACACAACTTTGTCCAGGAGATAAACATCTTCTGGTGGTCCTGCTGGTGTGGCCTACTCTGGGACCTGGACACACAGATCTAGCATTATGGTAATGTACTTCCTCCTCTCTGACAGCTGTCCTCGTGTGACTTAACACCTTTTCTTTTTGCCCTGGATACCTGTAATCGGAGTCAACTTGATGCCCAATTGTCAGGGTGGAAGAGTTGCTATTTGGATTCAGTACTTTGAGTTCAATCCCATCATTGGGTATGAAACCACTGCAGCCATGTAAACTCTCTCTCAGCTGAAAGCGGACCAGTCTCCTCTCTGTCCCTTGAGAGAAGCATGTTGTCCCTGTTCCCATTCCTGTGCCCATGCTGGTCCTCTCACCAGGAGTTCCTGCTCTGCACTCCTTTTGGTCTATCCAAATGCTCCTGATCAATCACCACCCACTTCAAGTCTCACATGTGTGAAGCCTTCCCCACTGTTACAATTTACATCCATCTAGACTCTATGTGCTTTATTAAAAGAGCATCGATTTTGCCCCTGGAAGCCCTAAGATTCAATTATGACTTTTCACTACTTACTAGTTGAGTGATCTTGTGAAATTTATTTACCCTTTAAGGACATCAGTTTTTTTCACTGAGATGTTGGATTATAGGATACAGGATTACAGAATATTATGATTTAAGTGCCTTAATCACCAAACACTACACGTATTTGACAAACATTTATTAAGCATCGACTATGCAACTGACATCACACTAGACATTACACAAACGCTAGTTTTGTTATAAAACTTAATAATAATAGTCTTCTAGGGAATTTATATTCTGTTCATTATATTTTATATGTACTTACAATTCTACAAATTATATTGTTTTGTGTTTCTAATGTTTCACTTGTAAATGTCGTCTTTTGTATTTTGTATGTTAATTCTTTTGTATTACCAAATATTTATAAAATTCCTGCTATGAGCGTAGTGGAGATGAAATGGTGAACAGGAACCTTCCCACCTGTAGCTGCATGGATATGAAAAGGGGGAACTAATGAAGATTTTAAGGAGGGGGTGATTTGATGGATTTTTGTCTGTAAAATATTATGCTTTGTCCAAGTAGTTGGAACTTTCTTCTCTTCTTTACCTGGCTAAGTCCTTTCCATTCTTTATTTATCAAATTCAATGTCATTTTCTACAGGATACTTCTCTGACCTCCAAGTCTGGGTTTTGTGCACTCTCTCTACCTGCTGAGCATCTCCCGCCCACTGGATTGTGACAGTCTGGGTACTTGTCCCCACGCCCTAGACTGTGAGCTCCCCGGGGCTGACAGAGCTCATGCCTCTCTTTTCATATTTGTATCCCTGATGCACAGCCAGAGTACAGAGTAAGTGCCCAGTAAGTAAGTGTGGAATAAATAGTGACCCTGGAAAAAGCAGGTTCAAGGAAGTAGTGGGAGCACAGCCAGACTCCAGGACGATGAGGCCAGAATGAGAGGAGAGTCCTGTGGGAACAGACACTCCTTTCAAGAATCTTACCTGAGAAGAGTGCAAGTGAGAAGGACAGTAGCTAGAAGGGGACACGGGGGATGGAAGATTTGTTTTGTTAAGATGGGAGAGACTTACACATGTTTAAATATTGAAGGGAAGATACAGAAGGAAGAATATTAAGATACAGGAGACTGTATCAGTCAGGGGTTGCTGCAATATTGCTGCACAATTAAGCAACCTCCAATCTCAGTGGCTTTACTGTTACAATAAACATTTATTCAGCTCCCTTGTGTGTCTGCAGGTTGGCTGACTGGCTCTACATTGTGTGCAGGTCCGAGGGTCTGGATCTCCTCCATGTGCCTTCCCTCCTCCTTGGGCCAGAGAGCTAGCTGGACCATGTTCTTCTCATGGTGACACAAAGGCTGCAGAGGGAGAATCAGAAATATGCAAGGCTTCTTAAGGCCTTGGCTCAGACTGGCACGTCATCACTTCTTCCCACATTCCACTATCCAAAACAAGTCACATTAACAGCTCAATCTCAACAGCCATAGAGCAGGGAAAAATACTCCACCTGCAGTGAGCCATGGCAAAGTGATGGAAGAAGAAAGACTGTGGGCTAATAAGAGAGGTTGGGACTGGCAAGAGACAAAATATTGGCAAGAGTGTAGTTTCAGTGATGAACCAGGAGGTCCAGGGCAGACAGAGAAGAATGAGAAGAAAGTGGGGGCTGTAGGGTGAGTGAGTGCAGGGAGCAAGAGGTGCAGGTGAGGCTGAAGATGAGAGGGGAACAGGTAACCGAGGGAGGGCAGGGTGAGATAAGAGCTCTAAGACAGACAGTGAGGCCTTTGAATGCAAGAATCCAGCCGTGGAGCTGTTCAAGGTGCTGACTGATTCAGGTTGTGGATGTGAACCGTGCAGTAGAGAGGAGGTGAAGGTAACTTGAGCTAAGGAGACCAGGGGACTGAGAGGCCCAGGGGTCAGATGGGTGGTCCGCATAGACAATGAAATCACCCAGGGTCACAGTAGGACTGGGATGCAGGAGACTGTGACACAGGATCAGAGTCCCCAGGGAAGGGAGGACATCACTGGGGCATCTGGGGAAGACAGGGATGGGATGCAGGTGCAGGGGACACAGGCCTTACCCTGGAGTAGAGGCAAAATGCCTGCAAGCAACATTGGGGAGCACAGAGGATGTCAGCCCCAGCTCCTGACAGAGACATTTCTGGATTGTGGAAGGAAGAACAATTCCTAATTGAGAAGCCTGCAGGGGAAGGAACATGCCTGGGGAAAAGCCAAGTATCAGTTAAACTGGGGAGAGAAGAGATCATTTAGTTGAAGAGTCTGAAGGAACAGGAATGTTTGTTGACCACAGAGTTGCTGCTAAAGGAAACAGTGGGATCTCGCGCTGCTAAAGGAAACGGTGGGATCTCGCATTGCAGTGAAGGAAGCCCAAGGCAGCAGGGGAGGAGAGGTAAGCCAAGGGGAGGCAGCGTGGATACGAGGCATGGCTGAGTCAGTTCAAGAAAGATGTTCCAGGTCTTTCAGGAAAGAGGGACTATAAGGCCAAGAGAGCACACTGGCAATGAATTTAGTTAGTTCCCAGGACTCTCACTACATTGGAAAAACAACAGATGTCCTTGGAGGATAAGGCAGCCTTAATTTAGTAGAAAAGTACAAAGCCTTTAAGAAATGCTTAATATAAACCTCAACAAAAGCTGGAAAAAATACTGTTAAAAGTTGAAATGCTTAATAAAATAAATAAATGTCCAAAGAAAATACTGGATCCATGAACCACCTTCTCCTCTATTGGAAAGGGTGAGGGCTCTAATTGTCTGGCCCAGGCAAGGGAAGGGGCCAGCAGCCTGCTCTGCCAGGCAACTGACCTCTGTTGCTGTCAAAGCTTGGGAACTACCTTCCCAGAAATTCCAGAACCTTTGGTTATAAGTTTTGATTTCTCATTAACCTTTATAGGGTTTTTCCTGACAATTAAGTCACACCTATCATTTACCAGTTCATCCTCTTCAATTAAGGTGATAATTAGCTTCCACGTTCTACCGGCTATTTACCAGCCAATCTATGAAAAGGGCTTAATGACAATGAAGAAATGTAATCACATCAACAAGGGGGGAGCCCTGGGGAGGATTTGCAATGGCCAGTCGAGTGGAGAGCAGTGGGACTTTGAGGGAAAGCAGACCCAGTATGGGCTGTGACAGATCCGATGGCATTAGAAAGAGAACATGGGCCATCTGGGAAGACTGGGTGCTTGTCACCTTGGCAGGTCATAGAAACAGGAAGCAGGTGTGTGCAACAGTGGGGGCTACAGGCCCTATAGAATGATAGCTAACAACTAATATTTGCTAAATGCCTACTCTGTGTAAGGCATTGTATCAGGTGATCTACAAGCATTATGCCAATTCATACTTACTGAGACCTTATGAAGTAAATACTATGCTTAGCTATATATTACTGAGGCTCCAAGAGGTTAAGTAACTTGCCTACGGTCATATGGCTCTTGGGTAGCAAAGCTGGGGCTTGAATGCTGGCTGAGCAGAGGCGTGCTCCTCCATGTGGTGGGAGACTGGCACCAAACAGAGGGGTTTGCGGTGCCTGCCACCACGGCCATGTGGCTGCCACCACAATGGCTTGGCCCAACAGTGGCCATAATGTGGCACATATGTAGCCTGTCATTCCCTCCAGCTCTTCCCCCTGCCGGACATCTCTAATTCACCAGGACACGCTCTCCCACTGAGCACAGGGGTGGCCTCACACTCCTCACCACGGGTCTCCAAGCAGACATTAAGTCGATCGGAACTGATGTGTCGGCTGAAACCTCTTTGCTCGGCCTGACTTAGATGCTCTGTGGAAACATGGGTGGGAAAGAACTGGGCTCAGAATTTGCAGGAACCCGCTTTGGGTCCTGGTTCTCCCTCTTCAGGAAATCCCCGGAGCCCACTTCACCATCTGTGAGATCTGAAGAGCTATGAGTTTCCAGTGGGGGAATATCCAACATGCGAACCACAGCCTGCAGCAGAGTAAGTGCCAGGGAAGGTCTTGCTTCCTCCTTTGCCCATGGCGGTCAGAGCGTTCACACTCGGTCAGGGCCAAGGGTAGGTTTCCCAGAGTCTTAGAGACCTCTCTGGTGGGGAAAGGCAGCGGCACACTGGGCTGGATCCCAGGGAATGCCTGGAGAGTTTGGAGGTCCGTGGGCCAGGACCAGCAGCAGCCAGAGTGACCAAGGTGCTGGACAGCAGCCCGGCCAGGTGCAGAGTGAGGCCCACAGAACAGAGGGGCAAGGAAGCCAGTTCTGGCAGGGACAGAGAATCCCTGGGCTGGGCCCAACCTGGGCACAGACCCAAATCTCTACCGGCCAACGTGAGCCAGGCGAGGCTGCCCGAGCTGAGGCTTCAGGAGCCCTGGATAATGAATGTGTGCTAGACAAACAAGATGTGTCTTTCTTGGCCTTTTCATTATTTTCCATTTGGGCTGTATTTGGTTTCCCTTTGATTTTTTAAAGTTGCAAAATACCAACTTCTTTATTAATCTAAGGGAAGAAGGAAAGTTCTCACACCAAAGAAGGAAGGTGGGGTACCCAGAATGGCCTGATGCTGAGAGACCCGAGGACACTGACCATCTTGGGGGCAATAGGAAGACAGAGGAGCCAGAGAAGCTGGAGAGAGGACACCTCAGTGGCGTGGAGCGAAGGTAATCAGGAAAGCAGTCACTGATAGACCTCCAGGTCTTCTCCTACCTTGGATCTAAATCTCCTTCTATCAGATTAAGTAGACCTCTGCATGTCCCTCTTGAGTTCCAGTGTCCTGCCACTCATGTACGCCTTCCAGGTCTTGACTTTTGAGTTGATGGAGGTGGGGGAGGTCTACAAAGAGCTCCTAGTGGGTGAGTTAGCAAGTCAGGGACTGCAGCTCAGAGCACCAGGTCTGGGCACCAAGGGTGGGCCTGAGTCTTAAGGAGAAGGAAGGAAACCACTGTTCAGAAGTAGGTCCAATTTAGGGTGAGCATGTGAGGCTTTTTTGGTATATAGGACAGAGGCTTTCTTGGGCCACCTCTAGTAAGCATGTATGTGTGTGTACGTGGGGGGAAGAAAGGAGTGTTATAAAGAAAAAATAGAAATAAGGTAATTAGACATCTCAACCTCATGGTCAGCCCTCAAGGGTTCTGGAGAGGATTTAACAATCAGGCCTTGCAGGATGAAGAGGAACCAGCCGGACGCAATTACTCACGCCTGTAATCCTACCACTCCAGTCGGCCGAGGCAGGAGGATCACTTGAGCTCAGGAGTTCGAGACCAGCCTGAGCAAGAGTGAGACCCCATCTCTACTAAAAATAGAAAAATTAGCCAAGCATCATGGTGTGCACCTGTAGTCCAAGTTACTCGGGAGGCTGAGGCAGGAGGATCACTTGAGCCCAGGAGGTCGAGGTTACAGTGAGCTAGGCTGACACTACTGCACTCTACCTGGGGCGACAGAGCAAGACTCTGTTTCAAAAAATATATATATATATTATATTAGTATATATTACCAATGAACATGTGGATACTGAAATTAAAAATACAACACCATTTATAGTTGATCACAAAATGAAATTCTTATGTATAAATCTAGAAACATGTACAGGATTTGTATATTAAAAACTACAAAATGCTGAGTAGGAGACAGAATGAGACCGTGTCTCAAAAAAAAGAAAAAGAAAAAAGAACAGGAACTGAAATTCTACTGCATATTGCAGAGAGCAGAACTGGAAGACTGGGAAAAATCCGAGCAGCTCCAGGGGTCATGACAGATTGTCGCCCTCGCTGTTTTCGTCTTCACTGAAGTGCTTTCTACGCTGCGTGTCTGCTGCTTTGTGCTCATCTGTTTTACAGGCTATAGACCAGTGCCCTCGCCCTACGCATGACTTCGGCATATGGTTTACTCATAAATGTCGCTTACTCAGGGTTGCTCATGGTCAGCCTCCTCCTGACTTCACTCTGCATCTGCTTCTGCTCCCAGCACCAACTGAGCAATTCTCTCTAATGAATCTCATAGTTTGAATTCCGAATAGAGGAAATATAATTGGTCCAGCTAATCACAATTGCCTTAGTTGAGAAGGGACTTTTCAAGTCAAAGCACCTCATGGATTGGCTGCCCCGGGCTGTCCCAGTAGGAGAGGAGCAGCTTCCATTGCAGGCGGCATGTGGCCGTGCAGCTGTGCCTCAGGTCTGGGGCCTGTCTCTGTCCAGACAGGAAGCTCCACAAGGGCAAGACCTGGCCCCTGAGCAGTACTTGGGCCTGAGAGTCTGTGACTCTCTCCTCTGCCAGTCAGGGCTGGGCCTGGGGGCCAGAGGGTGGGAGCTGAGTCAAGGTGAGGGTTTGATGGCCTCATGTATGGAGACGGAAGGGCAGCAGACCCTAGAAACAGGCAGCACCAGTCAGCCCAGGTCAACTTCAGTCTGTATCTGCATTTATGGGTCTAGGTACAAGGGCCAGGTGCTGTTGGACGGAATTTTCTCAAACTTCACTTTGCACAGTGGTCGGTGGTAGAACGAGACTTTCCCACGTATAAGAGGTTCAAATAGTGTCCTACAGCCGTTAGGCAGGAAACTTTTTGCTGTCTGTCAACTGTGTGCCTGATCTGAGTCTTATCCCTGCCCAATTGTCAAGACCTGTCCTCGAGCAGTGCTTGGGCCAAACCTGAATGGCCCCAGGCCTCTGGAGTGTCCACCCAATTCCCACAAAGGCCCTGGACTCTGAGAGGGCCAGACAGGTGGTTGCTACATCTCGACACAGGTGGGCTTGGGAGGTTAATGCAGCGGGGAAAGTAAGCTGGGAGGAGTCACCTGGCACATGCCAAGAGATGCCGAGCCTCAGGCTGCAGGTCAGCTGGGTTGGTCTTGGAACCTGAAGAGCCCCTTTTACGCCAGTCTCAGGTTGGCCCGGGGCATTGCCTCTGAGCCCTTTCAGGGAGCTCCGTATCTGCCAGGGTCCTTAGTCGTAGGCAACAGAAACTGATCCTGGCTGGCTTACACAGGTGAGGAAACTGAGTGGAAGGGCATAGGGGGCTTACAGAGCAAAGACCTAAACCTGAAGACAGGCAGTCACCATGGCAGCTGTGGTGAGAGGAAGGAGGCGCAAGTGTCATTCGGCAGGGGCAGCCTGTCCAAGGCAACCCACAGCCACCCCAGCCATTCCGTGAGGGACTCCTAAGGCTCTTTCATTGTAGAGTCTCCAGCTCTGGAGCTGAGAGCACCCAGTTGGCTCAGCCCATCCACATGCTCGTGCCCTCCCTGCCAGGGAGTGGGGAGAGGAAAGACCCTCCACCAGCCCATGGAGTGGTGGGCAGGGCAGTGAGACCCACCAGAGGTGCTCACAATGGGGGAGTCTCTCCAAATAAGAAGCAGGATGGGCTGGAGGACAGGTGAAAATAAATCCAGATTCTACTACTGCCTGCTAACTACTCACTGGAGTGAACTTGAACTGCTTTTTATTCTACTCAGCATCCCAGCCCCTGTAGCTTTGTTTGGTCCTGTGGGGTCTTGACCTTGGCTCTCATTCCTAACTGTGACTGTGTTTGTGTACTCCACCTTGCTCTCAGCAGTCCCTGCCCTGATGCCTGGACTTTTACTTTGGGCGCTCTACTAGTCAGGGTCCCCGCAGATGGCAGAAACAGATGGCATAGTCAAATAGGATCAATGGGGAAGAGTTTAGTACAAAAAAAACCCAAGAAGGCCACTACAAGTATGCAGACAGAATGTAAGAAAAACAGAAGGGATAAGGTAGCCTCCCAGGACTGGTGACAGTGGGGCTTCATTGCCACTTGAAGGGGCCAAGGATAGAGCAGTTACCAAGAGGGAGGGAGATGGAGAGCGAGTGAGAGCAAACACACAGGAGCTGTCACATGTGACTCACAGATGCGGAGTGCCCCAGCTCCCAGGAGTGATCTGGGGACTGACCCGACCTCATTCTCCTCCCGCCCTCTGATTCCCTTCCAGTGGTTTAGCCCAATGCCCAGGAAGGCAGAGGCCAAGGGGGCCTTGATATCGTCCATCCCCGTCAGCTCCCAGGGCCTGTGCAGGGTGGGGAAGGGTAGAAGGAAGACCTAGAAGGGCAAACCCAAGACATCCAACATGGACTTTTCTCCCTGCAATGGGCTTAAATACAGAATGTGACCACTGTTCAGCTAGACCTACATTCGCTGGTGTGTGTGAGTTTTGCGAATCCACCATTTGCTTAAACTCATGACAGTTAAGCAATTGTAATCCTCTAACAGGCGATTACAGGATTATCTGATGGGCTCAGGGAAACCCAGGTAGTTCTCAGGTTTCCACCCTGAGTGGCCAGCAGTCATCCAGGGCCCTCTGGGAAGGCTTGCTGGGTACTGCTGGGAGCTGGGGTGGGGAAGGATGAGGAAGGTTGGCCATCCCCCTAGCTGGGGAGCCTCATGTGTGCCCCATGAGAGTCAGGGGGGTGAAGGGCATGCCTGTGGAAGCAGGTGCATTCACTTTACAGTTCCTACGGAGTCACCTGCCTGAGAGGTCGAGCACGTCACTGAAGACAGCCAAGCCCAGCCACGGAGCATTTCCTACGGGCCAGGCACTGTTTCTCAAGGTGCTCCTATGGGCAGGGTCACACATGATCTTCACAAAAACTTTAAAAAGTAGATCTGGGGGAGGGGAAACAGATGAGAAAGCCAGTCCCCCAGCTCTGAGGGGAGGTCAGGAATATGGGCAAGGAAGTTTCTGCTCCGGGACTTGTGTACTCCTTCCTTCAAGCCACACGGACCAGGAGCTCAGTCAGGGCACTGCAACTGGAGGGCTGGCTCCTGCCTGTCCTGTCTCTGAAGATGAGGGGGCAGTGACCAAAGCAAGAGCATGGCACAGTACAAAGAGGGCCAGTTATGGCTTTTGTCCCAGCCCTCTCTTCCCTTCCCCACTCCTCTGCTGCGTCCCACCTCCTCTCTCTTTCTCTTCCTTCTTTTGTCCACAAGACATCTAGCAAAATCCATCTACTTTCAAAATCCCCTTCTGTCCAGATGCTGAGCAAAAAGACCTCTCCGCCCATCCCTCCAACCTTCCCAATGCTAACCCCATCAAAACTCTCACACCCCCAGAGCCGCTCAGCTAGGAAGTCGGAAAGCAGTCTCCAAAAACCAACCCTCACTAAGGTGTGTATAACAGACAAATCACCCTTAAACCCCAGGAGTGTTTGCTCATTAAACCAAATGAGTTACTAATTGGGGAGCTTTCGTTTAACCAGCGCTTGTTCAGAGTCTACCCTGTGCCGGTTCCGTAAGGGGGAACGTGGAGGGACGCAGGTGAGCCGGGGGGTCTCGCCCTTTAGTCCAGGAGCAGAACAAGTACACAAATGACAACGTAGTCAATGTCACAGTCTTTCTTAGGATTGGGGTGCAGGAGATGAGGAAAGGGCTTATGGAATCCAACTATGTGAGCTGGGCCTTAAAAGACCAGTAGGCATTGGACATACAGATGTGGGGAAGAGAGATGCCAGGCATTTCAGACAAAGGGAACGGTGTGGGCAAAGGCCTGGAGGTGGACCTGGAACACATATCCAGAAAACAACAGCAATTCCTACGTGTGAGGACGATGCTTCTGCTGAAAGTAGGCAGAGAAAGGGGTTCCTTTAACTCCCATCCCTCACTCTGTTCCTGCAGAGGAAGGCCCTGAGGCCCACACTGATTTTTTTCTCTTTCCTCCCAGGACACCCACCTAGTCCAGTCCCTGCAGCACTGCAGGAAGGGGCCAGAGGCTGTGTCGTCTTTCTTCAGTCTTGTCTGAAGATTTGCCTTGAACCACCTCCCAGCAACCCAGCTCCCACCTGACTCAACTCCCTGGGCACAGCCACCTGTCATCAGATCTGTTGGAGCACATGTGGCAGACTTGGGGGCCTCTCTGGGGCCTCAGAGCAGCACCCCAACCTCTCCCAGTGGCTCCTTTCCTTCTCCCCTAGTTTGACCCCCCCAAATACTTGGTTTCTATAACTCTAATAATAATCCTCCCTCTGCATAGCTTACCCACTATTTATGCCTAATTACCATGTGGCACAATAATGATTATGTATAGCACTAAATGTGTCAGACTAACTTTGCTCCAAGTTTTGCTTCATTGCAACACTGAACTCGATTCGTGTTAAATACTCAATTGAGTATTTAACCTCTCTGGGCGTCGGCTCCCACAGGTGCAAAATGAAGGGTGTGGATTAGATTCGTGCTTGCCCCCTGGCTGGTGCTCAGCGTACTGGTTGGTGTTTTTGAAACACAGAACCCTCACCCCCACCCCCTAAATTATGATCTAATAGATCTGGCATTGGGCCTCCAAATATGCATTTTTCTCTTAGTTTCCCAGGGGTTTCTATCAATCCAATCCAAGGACTGACATTTGAGAAACTCTGGAGTAGGCCATCCCTGCAACCCTTTCCAGAACGCTTTGATTCATTCATTGATTCACACGCTCAGAGGGAAAAGTACCAGCGATGAGGCTGGAGAGAGGCAGGGACAGATGTGGCTGCATTATTCACAATAGCCAAAAGGTAGAAACAACCTCAGTATCCATCAACATGGATAAACTTTTAATACATTTTGGCAAGATTAGAATTTATTTCAAAGGTGACAGGAAAGACTTTGAAGGGTTTTAAGTGAGGTGACACGATCAGATTTATGTTTTAGAGGCAGCGTTCTTACGCAGCATGGAAGATGGGCTGGAGTGGGGAGAGAGCAGAAGGCTTTGTAATAATGTACACGAGAGAGGACGATGGCCTGGCTTGGAGTGGCGGGTTGCAGTGGGGAGACAGAGTGGGTGGGTCTGTGTGGCATTCAGAACGTGGAATGGGCAGGACCCTGGGGTTTGTTTTCCCTTTGGATCTGGTCTGTGGTTGCTGTTGTTGTTTGACTTTGCAGTCTTTGTCCCTTCCTACTCTAGAGAACCTCTCATTATGTGGTCCTTGGTGACAGGCAGAGCCCTCAGCCCACAGAAGGGTGTGGCTCATGACCCACCTCAATCAATGAGAGGTGGCTGCCCCAGATTCTGACCCAGGAGCTAGTGACTCAGAGAAGCAGGCACGGTGAAGAGTCCTCTCTAGAGATAGCTCAAATAGCCACAACTTTCAGTTTCCAGGACGAGCATAACAGGGCCCCGGGGAGATGCCAGTATCTGATGCCAGCAGTGGTGGAGATGCCATTTGGTACCAGCACTTAGCTACCTACAATAGCTGAGTTCTTGATGGACTGCTGCTCCGCCTTGATTTTGGTTGAAAACCTAATATGTCTAGCTTTTTTGTTCCTGCCTGTCTTACAAGCTTGGTTCTCTAATCTCCTCTGTGATTCTGTGAGCTACTACAATATTTTCAATGAATTCCTTTTCTGCTTAAACTGCCAGAATGTTTGTCTCCCACATGCATGTTCCCTGATGGTGCTGGAGGAAGAGAGGGCATGAGCAGCTGGATGGCGTGGTCCTCAGAGCCGGGGAACCCAAGCAGAGGAACAGGTTGCCAGGAAATGAATCCCAAATGCTGCTGGTGAGTTTATAGACTAAAAATACCTCTGCTCCGTATTTGTTCACCCTCATAAAGATAGCTGAGATTGAGCTTTTCTTCACAATTGAGAGCTTCCTTTGAACTGTACAACTCCATTCAGCACCTGAGTGGTTGAATGGTCCTTGCATTTACAGACCACCTGAAATCTATCTCCCGAGTTTCACTGCCGGTTCCCGGCCTCTGGGGGGGGAAGACCTTGCATAACCTTTCCAGTGCTCTCCCCAGATGAATGACATTCTTGACATCACAAGGCTATTGGGGGGCAAACAAGATCAAAGATGAGAAAGTGCTTTATTATCTGTAGAAGGGGCTGAAGAACTCCAAGGCAGTACTGATTGTACTTCCCTAAGTACAACTCCCGATGTTATATATGAACTGAATGTCTTCTAAATTCAGTCACTTTCCCAACTATTTACCTGGTAATTTCCAAGATTTTTTATTTTGTTTTCATATATTGATAACTGCAGTGTCCACTGAAACACAAAGTATGTATTTTTGATTGTGGCAAAAGATATATAACATATAATTTACTATTTTAAGCATTTTTAAGTGTGTGGCTTAGTAGCATTAAGTACATTCACATTGTTGCTCAACCATCACCACCTTTGATCTCCAGAACTTTTTCCATCTTCCCAAACTGAAACCCCATATCCGCTAAATAAGTCCCCATTCACCCCTATCCCCAGCCCCTGGCAACCACCACTCCACTCTCTGTCTCTGTGGATTGACTTCTCTAGGTACCTCATATAAGTAGAATTATACAGTACTTGTCCTTTTGTGATTAGCATATTTTACTTGGCATTATGTCTTCAAGGTTCCATGTGGTAGCATGTGTGAGAATTTCCCTCCTTTTTAAGGTCAGATAGTATTCCATTGTATGTATACACCACATTTTGTTTATTCATGTTGATGGACACTTGGGTTGTTTCTACCTTTTCGCTATTGTGAATAACGCAGCTATGAACATGGGTGTGTAAACACAGTGTATATTTTATGACCTCTTCCCATCAAACAATTACATTAGTAATATGAACAATTGCACTCTAACTTATCTGTTTTATAGCTCTAAAGAATTGTATAACAGAATTTCTTAAAGTGGGTCACACCTGTATTCTTTATTGTTTTGAAATAGGAGACAGCAACAGACAAATATCCCTTTCACACTGAGGTGGAGAAGCCCATTGGAGTCTACCAGTGAGGAAATCATTCTCCAAGGGTGAATTACACACTCAGATGTCAAAACTCTCAGGTAACTCTCTGCTCTTCTGCCTTGGTCCAACAGTGCCCTAAACTTCTGTCCTTTTAAAAAGATCCTCTCCTTTGCACCCTTCCCTGGGGACTACCAGTTTAACCTGCCTTCCATTCCTTCACTAGATTATTCCAGCATGAAGCTGTGGCTCTCTCAGCAATGACAGTAACCAAGAATTCTGCACTTGTCTCAGGCTTTCTGCACTTTGAGAGACATAATAAAGTACAAAAGGGATGAATTCATTTTCTTTTTGTCCCACACCTAATCTGACCCAGATGGATTGCCCCCCTCATGCTCCCAGAGTTATTTGCAAATGGGACGTGAACAAAATGACAAAAGACAGAGGAGAATGAGCAAAGAAAAATTCCCAGAGTGTGAAAATAGGGGCCCAGATTTCATCTGCAAAGTAGATTAAGAAATCGAGAGTCAGAACACCACACCAAAGGTGTCTGTCTGCCTTTCCTTCAGCAGTCTGCAGTTGAGGTTTTCTAGAGGAGGGGAAAACCCACTGACCACCAGTATGTGTCAGTTGTCATTCCTGTCTCATCGTCACAATAGTGTTGTGATATAGCTCTCTGTTACCATTTCACAACTGAGGAAACAGCCTCAGAGATGTTCAGAACTTCCCAAGGTTGTAGAGTTTTGATGTGAACAAAGTCCTGTGTGCCTCCAATGTTGCAGCTGACCTTACCCGGTTCTGTGACCTAACTCCTCAGAGGAGTGCATGTCCCTTATTTTCTGTAGGGTGATTTTCAGAAGGGGGCTGTGACAGTCTGTGTCTGTCTGGGGGTGCATCAGCATTTGATGGAGACCAGTGAAGGGCCTTCCTTTCCAGGCACCAGCCTGCCCTCGTTCTCCACCTTGGAGGGCAGTTCTTGGAGCACAGGAGGAAGTTCTAGTTTTCCCTGTTCTCTGTTTCCTCATTACAGGGCCAAGAAAACCCCCACTGGCCCCTAACCCATCTCCTATCCCTGCTATGGTCTGAATGTCTGTGTCCCCCTCAAAATTCCAATGTTGAAATCCTAAGCCCCAAGGTTATGA
>CM052438.1:109203615-109238507 GCA_028533085.1 Varecia variegata
TATCTGTAATGTTTGCTCTAAACACAAATGTGGCCAAATGTTAGAATTGCTAATTGTTGTAATATCTCCCTATCAAGACTTTAGGGGAGGAGGGGACAGTCCAGATCCACACTACAGTGTCAAAGGCAGGGAGCAGGGAGAAGGCATCCCCCCTCACAGCCTCCCCTGCCCCAAGTCCCTCCAGAGTTGGCTGTGTTTGACAGAAGTGATGTTTTGTGCTTCAGGAGAAGGGGACTGGTCCAGTGCTGGATCTCTGTGGGATTTGAAAGGGCACCCTCTCTCTCTGGGCCTCAGTTTCCCCTTTTGAAGTGAAGAGGGATTCGATGAATGCTACAGTCCTGTCCAACCCCAACTTTCTATAATTGTGGTTGTCATCAGAGGAAACGCTGAGATGAATTTAATCTTTGTGGCCCAGAGTGGCTCCATTGTAGCCATGCAGGGCTGACTCCCTGCTATGCAGATTGAGTCCTTTGCCCAGGCTGTTCCCTCTGGTTGGAATGCTGTGCCAGCTTCTCCCCCATGGGAACTGGTATTTCTCCTTCAATGCCTAGCTCCTGTGAGGTCTTGCTTTTTTGTGCTTCACAGCACCCATTTAAGCCACAGGTGTGTGGTATGTTACAGGTATTTCCCTGGAGGTCTCCTCTCTGGATGGGCAGCATGTGGGAGTAGGGACCTGGTTATATTCCTCTCTGTGACCCCTGAATCTGACCTAGAGTATGGCAAAGTGAAGACAGTCATTAATTGCTGAAGAAGAAAGAGCACAAAGGAGAGAGGAAGGAAAGGGGAGAAGGAGGTTTCTCTGCAGCCCAGATGACTCTGGGCAGGGGCAGCAGCAGAACAACCCTCCCCACGACCCCACTTCCCCACTCTCCACACTCCCCAATGCACACACCTCAGTTTGGAGTCAGAAGGTGAGCTGCAACCTCAGAGGCCTCTTTTTGCATTTCCGTCTCAGGTCAACTCCAAGCAGGATTTTCCTCTGGAAGAGTCAAGCAACAGAACTGACCACACAGTTTCCAAGACCTGAAGTTAGAAAACGGATCCTGGACCTCTTGGATACCTCCTCCTCCTTACCTGACTCCTTGGATGGGTGGTGCCTCCCGCAACCCTTCGCTTCTGAGTCCCCAAAGAGGACTGCCAAGCAGAAGATGAGGACGCTAGACCGAGGCAGCCCTGCGTGCAGTGTGCCACTCTCGTGTGTGTGGCAGAGCGGTGGGCAGTCGAGGGCTCGGTTCCAGCCTCAAAGCTAGGGATGGCGGAATCCCCCACTACCCCACCCTGGCCCCTCCAAGGCTCGGGCCGGCCAAGTAGGCACAAAACCGAGGGGCGGGGCGGGGCGGGGCGGGGCGGGGCTTGTCCCAGGGGCGGGGCCAGGGGCGCCTCGTGGCCGGGGCGGCCCCGCCCCCTCCCTCCCTCGCTCCCCGCGCCCGGGCGCCGCGGAGCTGTCCAGCTTCAGTGCCGGAGCGGCAGCCCCCCGCGCGCACCGCGCCGCCTCCGCGCCTCGCCGCTGCGCCGCACTCCCGCCCGCCTGCCCCGCGCCCGGCCCCGCCCCGCCCCGCCCCGCCGCGGCCGGTCCACTGCTCCTCGCGGGCCGGAGCCGGCCGAGCGGCTGCCCGCCGGGGCTCTGAACGGCGCGGCGGGGCCGGGAGCCAGGGACCCGCCGAGGAAAGCGGCGGCCCCGGACGGCTGCCGGAGGGGCGGCCGCGCGTGGATGCGGCGGGAGCTGGAAGCCTCGGGCAGCCGGCGCCGTCTCTGCCCCCGGGCGCCCTATGGCTTGAAGGTAAGCACCCGCTGGATGGGCCGACAGGCGACACTGGGCCCAGGCAGGGTCTCCGGAGGGGAGGAGGGAGCTCCGAAGGCGGCGCGGTCGGTACCAGAAGTTTGTCCGGCCACTCCGGCGCTGCCTGCCCAGGACCGCCCGCCTGGGGTCGGGTTCTCTACCGACTCTCCGTCGGGACGCTGCCCCGGGGACATCCGGAGCCCGGCGCTGCCATCCCCTCTCCCTCCTTCTCGGTATCGTTCTCGCTGCCCAGGCGGGAATCCTCGGCCGGGCAAGAGCGGACGGGCCCGCCAAGGCAGCCTCCCCGCGGAGCGCCAAGAGCGAGCCCTGCCAAGGGCACTCTCCTCCGACACCCGAGCCTGGGAACCCAGCTGCGCGGCCAGTTTCCGACCACTCCGCAGGAAGAAGGGTTGTTTTTGGCAACTCCGTGTTTGCGCGACCTTAGACTTCAGTTTGTAAGGGCAAAAGCCAAGGATGAGGGAGAGGCGGGTGCTGGCTGTCTTCTCCCACTCCCTGGTTTGCCGCTGTCCTTGGTTCTGAATTTTCGTTCTCCTACACCTTCTCTGGGTTTGGGACCCAGTCCGGGAGGGAGGCTGAGGTTCCAGAGCCATCTGGACCTGGGAGTGCGGGTGACGGTGGGAGCAGCACTGGAGGGTGACTGTCCGGCTCTGGAATGGGCCAAGAGCCCAGCTAGGGCAATGTGCGGAGACAAGAGGCTGCTCTAAGCGCCAGACAGCGCGTCCGCATCCCAGTCTGCGGCCGGCAGCCTGTGAGCGCTTCCTCTTGGAGAACAGAGGTAAGAGGGTGCGTGTGCGTCTACATAACAGGCTTCGCCATGGACACAAGTCACAGCACTGCAGCTCCGTAGGGACAGGCCCTTGCTGTCAGCCACAGGGAAGCTGTTTGAGCAAGTCAGTGTTGCCCCACCTCGCACCCCACTACTTTTTGTTCTGGGGCACCTGAGGTTTGGTGAGGTGCCAGGCACTTTGTGGATCCCTCTCCAGACAGTTCTGCAGATCCAACCATTTCTGGATTTTGACCAAGCTACAAACCTTTTAAGCTAATCCTTGCTCTTCCCTAGGGAACTAGGAACTAGATGTTCAGCGATTCTACCCACCACCCCCCAGATGAAAATACTTGTGCTTATTCCTGATTCATCCTGCAGCATTAGGACCACTTGAAAAAGAAATCATTCTTCTCATCTTTCCCCTTGTGCTGCTGTTTGATGAGGGTGGGCAGAGGGAGACCGTGGTCAGTGTGAATGATTTCAAGAAAATCAGCAAGCTGCTTTCCTGGGTTCCAGCTCCCACCCCCACCTTGGACTTCTCTGCTCAAAATTCCTGGCACATTTGTTTCCAAGGGAGCTTGATGCCATCTCTAAACTCAGACAGTGAAGAGGTTTGGCAGGGTCAGACCTAGAGCAAAATGAGAGCCAAGGTAGTCCCAGCTTTGGTCTCTTAAAGAACATTCTGAGTTCCTTCTACCTTCCC
This sequence comes from Varecia variegata, assembly GCA_028533085.1. Taxonomy (NCBI): domain Eukaryota; kingdom Metazoa; phylum Chordata; class Mammalia; order Primates; family Lemuridae; genus Varecia; species Varecia variegata. The sequence goes on from CM052438.1 coordinate 109,206,886, forward strand.
TATGCAGCCTGAGGAGGAAAGATGCCTGGAAAATGGAGAGATTCTGATTTCTTGCAGAGATCTGGGCAGCATTTCTCTAAGGGGTGTTTTGGTTTTTCTTTAAATGAACTCCCTGGGAAACTGGTTAAAAATGCATATTTTTGCTTCTTCCCTGAAAAACTGCTGAATGAGAATCTCAAGCAGGGGCCAGGAATTTATATTTGAACAATATTTCTGGGGTGATTCATATGTACACTGAATTAGGAAATCGTCTCTCAAAAAGTGAGACTCCTTAGAGATTCTGTATAAATTTTATTTTATTTTGAAAATCGAAAGCAAGTTTATTTTACATAAACTTGGTAGCAGGTATTCTAGCAAGGAAAATCTTTTGAAGATGTAAAAATGCATTTTTAAGAGTTAAAAGAATCACATACCTTGGCAACCATTTGCTGAGATCTAAAATATTCCTAAATTTCATATATTTTAAATTTATAAAAATTAAGGTCTTTAATCTCCTCCCTTGTCTCCTGAAGTCACATCTGTTAAATTCTTCAAGTGTAGGACTATTGTTGGAAGGACTATCCCCGATTCAATCCCTTTGCTGCAGTTAAGGGTATGACCCAATCCCCTCTCCCCCAGGATGCTTTGGGCTTTTATTCTCTCTAAAATAGACTTTTGGCCCTTTGGAAATCACCAATATGGCTGCAGATTGACTTCTGTAAAATACTAACTGCCCCACTCTGGGGGCCAACCCAGTGTGTTCCTCCTCCCCTCCCCTCTGGGTGAGTTGTTGTCTTTCATTATGCATGTGCTGTGATCTGTTAACCTAACTGCTCCTGAAATGCCAAGGAGTGATTAGTTCAGCCTAGTAGCACGTCATGTTCCCCAAGGCTGGTAGCCACTCGTGCCCTGCTGCCAGTGACATATTGACTGTATCGATTTGGTTTTTGTGCTCCATAAGCTAGGAGGCTTGTAGGGGTGAAAAGGCTAGTAATGATGCTTGTGGGCTAGTATGACTTCTGCCTTCACCTGCAAGGTTTGGGTTACTTCTATCTGGAACATGCAATTATAATCTAGAGAATGGTGCAGGAGAACCTGAAATTAAGCGAAACCCTTATGTTTTTCCTCTTATGCCACAGGAAGCAAACGGGAGCTTAGGGTCTCATCAGAAGTGTGGCTTCATGTACTCCTGAGAGTGTCCTGCTGAAGCCAGATTGGTCTGAGGTCACCATTCTCTGGGTAAACAAGTCTAAGGGGAAAGATACGCGAACTCTGGCTGGAGAGAGCTGTCTCCATCTCCCCTGCAAGGGAGAGTTGCATTTTGGTGTTAAGGAAGAAGTGTGGCGGTGAAGGTGGCACTGCGTATGTGCGTGTATGCATGCATGCACATGTGTGTGCACAGCCCGGGAGGGGCAGGTATGATGAGAGCTTCTTGAGCCAACTCCACCCCTTCCAGGGACACATATTTTATGCCTTGCCACCTCCTACTTCTCCCTCCCTTGTGGCTTAATACCTGTGAATCTCCAGCAGGGAAGATGTTTCAGCACCTAGGAAGGGAGAGGAGAACCAAAGTTGGGGTTTTATAATGCCAGGACTCCAAAGCCATATTTGTAATATTTCCCAGAATCAGACTATCTATCAGCAGGTCACAATAATCTAAGATTTGAGGTCTTGAAAATAACTTAGAACAGCAGCCCAGTCATTCACATTTGCCTTGGAACGTACTTTACAGGACTTTAGATCCTTAGATTATTTGGGCTCCTCAGAAGTCATCCTGCATGCCCTGACTCCAAATAGGGAATCAGAAATATGGTGGTCTTTATCCTGTTATTAAAATTCTCCAAAAAAAAGGAGTATTGTAAACTTTCTACTTTCTGGGCACCAGAATTGGACTCAGCAACCAAAGCTTTTCCATCTTACCAGGAGCCCTGCTTAGCAGAGGAGCAACCTGCATTTAGGAAACACTTGGAAACCACAGGCAGCAGAAAGGGCACAGCTTGGTTTAGCTTCTCAGCATGCACCCTCCTCTGTAGGTGGCCTCTTAGCCGAACCCGGCACCATTCCCCTTCCTCCCACCTCCAATAAGGCATCTTGTGGCCCTGAGGACTCTAAGGTCTGGCTTCGGGATTATATATAAACCCGTCAGCTCTCCAGGATACAAAATGGAGCCACTAAGGACATGCAGATTGCTTATTTACCAATTTTGGGTGGTAGACTGATATTATCTCCAGTTTTTAAAATTACTCTAATAGTGTTAGAATCCATTGTTAATATACCCTGCCGCCTCTCACCTGTCCCATCACCAGTGTAATTGAAGATGGCTTTCTTATTTTTTTTAAATATTAGAATCATATTACCCAAATGCATATGCTTGGAAAATAGCTTGATTATAGTGTCAATACATGGGAATGGAGGAGTAATAAAATTATAAGATGCAGCCACTTGGTTTGCTTCGGTTTGGGTCCAGAGAAAGGAGAGAAACTTGCCCTCTGAATTGCTCATTGTCCTCTTCTTGTCCCTTTCACCTCAATCTGATAAATGGGTTAAATCACACCGTTGGCAGCTGGGATACCCCTGGGAGGGTGCAGCTCCTTTTCCCCCTACGAGACCTGGGAATGTTTCTCTGCAGAGGAACCAAGGCCCCTGCTGGCTCCAGTGTACAGGGAGGAGCCAGAGATGACGCACTGGGGCCTGGGGACTCCCTCCTCCCTTGGGCAGGAGAGGCTGTGTTGCTGCAGTGTTCCAAGCTCGGAGGGCTGGGAGCTGCTGGGGCATTTGGGGGAGTATGGGGCAATGTACGGAGGTGGGAACAGAGGAGAAGCAGACTCTCAGGGACCTTCGGGAGAGGCTGAATATGCATTGAATACAGACACCAGTTTAGTGCAATTTGGGCAATTTTGTCATAATCTGATGGCACCTGCAAGGATTTTCACTTTTTCCAGGAAGAGATAGGAAATTCTTTGCTGTCTGCAGGGACAGGGAAGGGAAAGAGGCTTTCCCCGAAGCCCTCTGAGTAATGTCAGCCTGCTTCCAGACAGAGGATGGTAAGTGGAGTCAGGCAGACTCAGCTCTCAGGGCCCCCATCAACAGGCCTGCAGACAGCTCTGGCAGTCCTACAATCTAGGAAGCTGCCGCTCAACACAGCACTGCAGCTGTGGCCCCAGCGATACTCCCCTGCAGATGTCTGGGAGCCAAACGAGTGCTGGGGCCTGTCCGTTCGTCACTGGGCTCCTTCAGAGCATGCCTGCTCTTCTCGATCTCACCCCTGCCTTGTTGTTATTGTTTGGGTTCTAAGTGGCCCAGCAGGAGAAAGACATTAGAAATGAAATTATTTTTGTGACACGCTGTATAATTGCCTCCTCTCCTTCCTGCTACCCCAGGCAGCACCATCACTAGCAATTGCCAGGAACCCTTGGTCTGGGAAAGTGGCTTACTCACAGGCTTCTTTAGAGCGGCTGCTTTTGACAAGTGGCCCTGCTCACCAGTCCCTCCATCGCTGGCCTCATCATCATAACAGCCAACATTTACCGTGCACTTGCTGTGTGCAGGACATTGCGCTCAGCACTTGACATGTGCTTTTTGTTTCAACTCCCAATCCGGCAACAACTCTGTGAAATAGGAACTCTTGTTTTCCCCATTCTGCAGAGGAAGAAACATGGCCTTAGAGAGGTAAGTGGCTTGCACAAGGTCACACGACTAATGTGTAGGGGAGAGATTCAAAGCCAGACTGTCTTATGCTAGAACAACAGCTCTCTCTCTCTGAAGAACTATTGCATAGTACTTCTTTAACGAACTGCAGTGGTGGTGAACTTTGCATAAGATGCCAGGAAAGTGAGGACGGAGATAGCAAAGGGAGAAGGATGGATGAAATAACGCCATGGGATTCTTAAATTTGAGGACCAGCAAAGAAGTGTTATTCTGGGATCACTTTGGATCTGGGCCCCTCTGGATGAAATGCACTGGGCATGAACTTCAGCAAGCAATGGGAGCAGAGGGGAGGGAGGGTCAACTAAGCTTTCCCACCTGGGGGGCAGTGCAGGGGAGGAGGTGTGGACGGATCATCTGTCCAACCATCTGGAACTGTGATGATGTCACCTTCCGTCCCACATCTCTTTGAGGTGAAAGGATGAGTGCAACATTTATGCCTTTGGTATTGCTTTTTTATCACCAAAGAATGAAAACTTGTTACTTCTCCAAGACTAAGCTTCTGGATTTACGGAAAGGTGTGGAGTGGGATGGCCTGGGGTCCTGCACAGACATAGGAGTGACTCATGAGAGTTCTTTGTAAAAACTAGCTGATCAGCGCTTTTCTGGTAGACAGGGGCAGGAGAGCCCTGGGTGTCCCCGGGCAGGACATTTAATCTGTGCATCAGTTTTTTCAGTCACAAAATAAGGGAACTATTTATATGTTGCCTAATAGATGGAATTCCTAAGATTCAACAGCACTGAAGACTCCACTAAGATGCTCTAATAATGGTGTTTGTCTTGTAATAAGCTAAAAGGCTTCTAGTCTGTTGTTGAACCTTACCATGAGTTTTATGAATGACGTGTACTAATATTTAATCCCTTATTTAAACCTTTTAAAAACAACATAGTATGGTAGTTAAGCCCGTGGACTATGGAATTAGACTCCCAGAATTTGAATCCTGACTCTGACTTTTAGGAATGTGACCACGAACAAGTTGATTAACTTTTATCACCTTCGTTTTCTCAGCAATTAATTAAGGTGATAGAGATAAGACATATGAAAGAGTCCCTGGCAGAAGTGAGCACTCCATAAGTGTTAACTATAACGATTGTTATTGTTAATAAGTAATAAACTTTAACAAGAAACTTAACACTTTCAGCTGTTGTCCTTTTGCACTAATTCAGCCCCTTACCTTACACCTCTGAAATTATGTTTTAAAACTTTCACAAAATTCAAGCTTACACTTCTTATGCCATCACTTATCTGCACCAAAATTCTTTGGCACTCACCTCTCAGCTGCTCTTACTCATCTTGAGCGAGAGAGGGGTTCAAATTGCTTGTCATCCCTTTCTTTGAATTAGGTGCGGCTGAACTCATTCCCATCTTACCCCATGGGAGCCAGGAGGACGTATCGGTCTTCCTGGTGATACTTTCCAAGGCCTAATTTTTCTTCCTGGTTTCTTGGGTCCTTCATCTACTGCCTCACAGTTGGAGCCTTCCCGATTGGCAGTGTCACACGGTGCCACGCACTCTGGCACAGGGCAGTTTTTATTAAAAATAAAAAATGAGAATATACTAGTGTACAAGGACAAGGAGACTTTTCTTTCTTTTCCTAGGTTGAGAGGGACAAAGAACTTCACACTGAGTAGATCCCAGAACTGGCAGAAATGTATGCTCTCTCTCTTCTGGGGTCATTAATGTTTTTGGAAGAATTATGGTCCTGCCTGAGAAAGGAAGATGGAACATAGTTATCTTCTGGCCCTGAGGCTCTACAGTCCAGAAAGCTGTTCCCTTTTATTTACTTTTTCCTTTATTTATGAATCCTTCCTTGGAGAGGACTCTGCTGTAATTGGCATGCATCTATCTCTGGCCAATTACAAATTCTCACTGTTCAGTGACAGCAGATTTCAGAGGGCGCTGCAGGTATTCTGTTCCCAGCTCATCTTCCTCAGGTCATTCCTTTTTGGACTCCGTGCTCTCTCAAATTTTTCATTCATTTATGGCAGGGCCAATAAGAGAAGTGTGTTGACAAGCAGACACTAGCACCCAGGGTCCCAAGCAGAGGATGGCAGCACCCCCAAAGTGGATCTATGTTTCCATACACATGTTTCCTTGAGTAATGTGTGCAGCTGAAGATCTGGGATCACTCTGAATGACTAATGGCACAAAGTCTCTCCTGGGACCAGTCTTCTGTGTGGAGCCATCTTAATGCTAATCTCTCCATTGTGCATTTCTTGTCTTTCCCACTAGATTGTGAGCCCCTTGAAGCAGAGCATTTGTCTCATACTTCTTTGGGACCTATTATAACCTAAAATGATGCTAAGCACTTGGTCATCACCGAAACTGTTGAGTGAGTGAGAGGGTGGGTGGTGGATGAGTGATGGGTGGGTGGAGGATGGCTTACTTCCCCAGAGCCACACGCTCTCTGTTTACTTGAAGCCCAACAATAGTGCGTGGCAGTCTCTGAGGTATCCCCCACTAGAGGTATCTAGTGAATCAGCAAGATGCTTTGTACCTTCTTTCTTTCATCCTCAACCAGCACTATCCGGCTACCATCAGCCATGACTACACTATAGGTTGGCTGGAAATTTTCCACAGTTGTCATAGGGCGTGGAAGTGGGAGGGTGTTGAATAGTTGGAGCTGCTTCAATCCAACACACACATAGAGAAGAAGGTCTTGGGTGAGCTGTTGAGGAAACACGTAGAGATGTGCTTGTTCAGGTCAGCCTGGGGACCTGAAGACAGGTAGGACAGAGCAGCTATTGGGGGATGTCCTTGGTGCTCTGGGTGGTTTCTGTGTTTCAAAGCTGGGATTTAGAGTGTGGGGAACTGGGCTGGCCCTTCGTTCAAAAGGTAAAGATAAGCATCCTTCTACCTGAGACCCTCTAAAAGCAGTAACAGTTTGAACCCATCTTTCTCTAAAGCATTTCTAAGAAGTGGGATATGCAGCTCTGCTCATAGTTATTCAGTATAACAAAAGGATTCATAGGACGTACTCAGAGTCAGATTGACATGGGCTCAGATCTTTGTCCCATCAGTAGTGAGCTCTATGACCTCTGTCAAGATACTATAACCCTTTGAGATGCAGTTTTTTAACCATAGTACTTACCTGACAGGGTTTTGTGCAAAGTAAATGAATCATGCATTTGAAGTGCCTGGCCCAGCACCTGACATGTGGTAAGCGTTCAAAAAACATTCACTATCATTATTCTTATCATAATTATCAGTAGGTATGGAAATGTACACAGCACCCTTCCCAATCCATGCTCCCAATTCCATCTTCTCTCTTGTGGAGGGAGAAAAGACCTCATTGCAGATAAGGAAATTAGACAGGGTGGCACTATCCTTGGAAGAACCCAATGTCACACAACAAGGGAGTAGGAGATCTGGATCAGAACTCCCTTCTGTCCAGGGTTTCCCTCCAGACCAGAAGCTCGGTGGCCAAAGAGTGGAATTGAAGTGGGGGTGGCACAAGGTAAGGCCAGAGGTGTAGGCAGGGGCCAGGCTGTGAACCTTGAAGTCTTATGAAGGATACTGGACTCCCTCCTGAGGGAGATAAGAAACCGTCATGAAGGACTGGGTTTTAAGCAGGAGAATAACTCCACTGATTTGATTTGCATTAAAAAAAAAAAAGGACAGTGGCTGCTCTGTGGGGGAACTGATTTTAGAGAACACAAGCCTGGAAGAAGAGTAGTGAGGGGAGTTTGCAGTTGTCCAAGACAGTAATGCTGGCAGCCTGGGCCAGGGAGTGGCAGTAGAGATAGGAAGGCGTGAAAGATCTGAAAAGGTATTTCAAGTTCCCCAAACTCGGTGACTGATGGGCTACGGAGGCTGAGGGGAGGGGAGAACCAAGGTGATTTAAGGACAACGAAGGAAGAAAATTAAGGATGTCAGTCAAAGTGTATGAATGTTGGGCCAGAAATCTAAGCCAGGCAGAAAGTAAAGGCAAGATAGGCTGTGGCTATTGGGGGGAGAAATAGAAGAAGCGGACTGCTGGTGTTGCTCAAGTTGGAGAGCTGGTACCCTGGGGTGTAGAGGCCATGGGGTCACAGAGTGGGGAAACTGAAGTTATGCCTTTGGAGAGGAGCAGTCCTAGCTGATGGAGGGCCCAGGATGCAACCGCGGGAGTAGGTGACTGAAGTAGACAGCGCACTGGGAGATGAGGAGGTCAAGGTGCTGGCAGGCCAAGGTGTTGGAAGCTGATTCTACCCAAGTCGATGGCACAACTTAGTCTGGAGTGGAAGGCAGTGAACTAGGTGCCAAAGGCTTCAATGAAAGAAAGGAGGGGACCAAGAATCTATGGGTGACAGTGCCAAAGAGCAATAGCGGGGTCATGGATGGGCAGTGTGCACCTCAAAGGAGCAGGGTCTTCACATGAGGGTAGAGGATCAGGTAAGAAGGCACAGGGTGGGTGGGTGGGGGCCAAGCTGCCTCCTGCAGGCTGCAGAGGAAGTGGTACCTTCAGCTGGGACAGGAGGGAGGGCCACTGCTGCCCAGTGTACACACCTCCCTTCCACGTCTCATCCTCCTGCTCTTCTCTTCTGCTCCTTTCTCTTAAGCTCATGAACTTACTGATCACCTTCCTTTCCATCTCTACAGAGAACAGGAGAGAAAGAGAAGGAAGGAGAAAAGAGGGTGGTGAGTGGGTGTAAAGACACGGATGAGAGAGATGCACGGGGCGGAGGTTGCAGAGAAGAGAGAAGAAAATGAATGTGTTGGCACGTGTCGTTCCTCTGCACCCGGTGTACCATAGCTAACCTTTTCATGGTGTTTTCTCTGCCTGAACGTGCCAGCACTTAACCTTAAAGGCTAACTCCTACTCAGCATTTGAAACTGAGCACAGGCATCACCTCTTCCAGAAGGTCTTCCCTGATTTTCCTTCTTACCTTGCTCCACCTGCCTGGGCTAAGGTCTCCTCCTGTACTTCCCTAGGATGCAGTGTTGGATTGTATGCTGCTGTGCTGTAGCTGCCTCTTCACTGCTCTGTTTCCTCTGCTAGATGGTGAACTCCCTGGAGGCAGGAATGGAGTCCTCACCTCTTAGGCCCAGGTGCCAGCACACTGCACTGTACACGGTGGGACTGTGATCAGGGACCCCCCAAACACACAACGATAAGACAGCAGCACTTAGCATCCTCTACTCATCCTTGAAATCTCCCACCTTATTACGGTGATTTAGACTGGAGGGATCCTGGGATGGCGAAGCTTTGGAGAACCTCAGGGACCCACACTAGCTCTCCTTGCCTGAGTGAGAAAATTGCACTCAGGGAGGGAAGTGACACATCAAGTCTCCTGGCCGCTTAGCAGCCGGCCAGTCCCAGGCCCGTTCCCACCACCGAACCAGCACCTGCCCCAGGCCCGGTGGCCAGAGAAGGTGTGCACCACACTGTGTGGCCTCAGGTAGCTGTATGAAAAATGTCCCCCACTTAACCGGCTCCAAAAATCATCCTCTCATTTTTTTCTTCTCATTTCTGCGTCCAAAGTTGCTGATTTGGTGACCTTTATTATTCAACTCTACTTCATTACCTGGGAAATACAGATACGTGAACTGCAAAGTAGGACCAGGCCAGTACGTGCACATTTTGAGGGGTTCGCGGCTTTGAGTATTGTGGCTGTGAAGACACCAGCATTCCCATGTTCTTGCAGGGAAGCAGATTGTAGGCAAGTGGCTGCTCAGTATATCCAATGACATGCAAAAGCTCCCTGAATGCTGTATTGCTGTCATCCATGATAATGTAATGAGATATACTGACTATGCCTGTGGCATCAGTCACATCTTAGGGACTGGGCAGCAAGGAAGGCGACAGGAGAAGGGGTAGTTCCCATGTCCTCCCCTAGCCTATACTTGGAAGGTGGTAGGATGTCAATAAATACTTGCTGCACTAATGAATGAAGGAACGAATGAATACTGTCCTCTTGCAGAGCAGCCTGAGATTTGCTCAAAAGCACATGGAGCAGATCGACTGCAAGCCCACATGGGCTCCCTGAGCCCCAGGGCATCAAGAAGGTCTGCAGAGGGCGAGGGAAGGTGGGAAGACCTCGGCAGAACTCACAGCCACGTGACTTAACCACGGCGGGGCCACGTAAACTTGGGAAGCGTATCAGCTTCCTGTGGCTGCCGGAACAAAGTACCACAAACTGGGTGGGTTAAAACAACAGAGACTTATTCTCTCATAGTTCTGCAGGCTAGAAGTTCAAGATCGAGGTGCCAGGACGGCCCTGCGCTCTTTGCAGGCTCTCGGGGAGAATCCAGCTTCCCATGGCTCCTGGAGCTCCTTGGCGTGCGGCAGCATCGGTCTTCTACTCCAATCCCTGCCTTCGTCTCCACGTGACAGTCTTCCCCCTGCGTCTCTGTCTTCTCTCCTCTTCTTATAAGGACACCAGACATGATTTAGGGCCCACTCTAACCCTGTATGATCCCATCTCTACCTTTAATTGCATCTGAAAAGACCCTATTTCCAAATAAGGTCACATTCTGAGGTTCTGGGTGGACATGAATTCTGGGGGGGACACTACCCCCTACGGAGCTTCCTGCCTTGCTGGCTCCTGGTCACTAGACGTCTTTTGCTTCCTTCGGGGCAGGACCGTTTCTCCCCCAGTCACCTGCTTGGGAACAGCTGCCCACTTACCTAACTGAAGCTTCAGCTCCTGAGTTAGAAGGCAAATGAGGACGAGAAAGAAAGCAATTAGTACAACTGGGAGTTCGGGATTAGAAGGGATTCACTGACCTGCTGGCACAGTGGCTAGTGAGGGGTAAGGTAGGGGAGTTTGGAGGAAGAGAAGGGAAGGAAGGGGGTCACCTGAATGTTCCAGAAAGAGGAGACCCATGGGAACCTGGATTCTGGGGGCACTTGGGTGCAGGCCCAGTGAGGGTGGTGGCTGAGTGCACATGTTGAGTGCCTTATGTAGACCTAAGGAACTCAAGGATTTGAAGTTGTTCACTCAATGTTCATTCTATGAGCATTTATTAAATGCCTCCTATGCACCAGGATCTTAGACTAATGCTCTCATTTCACAGATGAGAACACTGAGGCTTCAGTAGGCTGAGTGAGTTACCCAGGGTCTCTTGGAGGCAGAGTCAAGACTGAAATCCAAGCCTTCTAACCCTCAGTGCACCCCACACAAAGCAATGTTCTCCTCTCATGTGCTCCAGCCTGCCATGGGAGTCCCTAATCTCCACCAGGTACTAGTAGTAATAACGACCCTATGTCTGGACAGGGCTGGACCGTGCACAGCACGTGTGTGCAGCGTGTTTCCAGAACTCACTTCACTGCTGCTCCCCGATGTGGTGGGGTGGGGACAGGGGTCAGGAGGGCTCCCTGACTCCAGCCACTGCGTTCAGCTTTGTTGGGGTGGAGGAGGGGAGGCTGCGATCCTCATTCCTTGTAGAGGAGGAGAAGATCAAGGACCTCTCGGTGGCTAACAGGGACTCACTCTCTGAAACAAGCCCTGGACCCTGAGCCCAGCCATTACGCTTGCCCAGATGGCTGGTCCAGTCCACAACGACATAGGGGATGCTGGTGGTGCCAGGGAAGTTTTCTGGGCCCCTGCAAACAAAGGAGCTTGTGGCCTTGCAAATTTACCTTCCTGCAGTCCTTCCATAGCACCCACCTGCCAACGTTTGGAGCTGCCTATAACATTTCCCAGTGAGGCTGAGTCATCCGTGCCTGCCCTCCTGGGCCTTCCAATCTGGATGCTGGTCTATGATGCCTGGGTCCATAGTGGATGCTTCGTAATTGCATGTTGAATGACTAGAGTAAGTCTGGAGAGAAAACCTCACTCTGACAGAGGAGGGAGGGTGTTGGGGAAGGGGTGTAGGGGATTTCCAAGGAGCTGTTCCCAGCCCAGCTTTGGGACTAGAGGCCTCAGAGACCCCATCTGGGACTTGGCTCGAGACCTGTGCTAGCTTCCCGAGCACCCAGGACGCCGGAGCCCCCCAGCTTCTCTGGCTTTTTATCTCTTCTTCATCCCTGAGCAGCTCTCTGCCCTCCAAGGCATCTCCCCACACGCTGTCTCCATGGTAATGTCACAGCTGCAGGAGACCATGGCCCTGGTAGGGAAGAGGAGAAAAGAGCAGGGACAGGAGCACACGTGGCCAGCAGTGTCCATGTGCCTTCTGAGCAGGGGGCTCCAATGAGCCAGGGAGGTGCCCACACCAAAGGCTGGCATCCAGGAGTGGTTGGGGCAGAGGGCCCCGCAGCAGAGCCTCTGAATGTTCTTTGGTCCGGGAAAGGAGCTCGTGAACAGCAGGTGGAGTGTCTGTCCCCAGGGGGCTTACAGAGGCTGGTAACTCAGCTGTCTCCCTAGGTGGGGCTCACAGCCAGTGCAGCTTGGGACAGACCCAGGTTCTCTGTGGCACAGGAAAGCCCACTCACCTGGGTGTCTCCATGTTCTGTCCTTCCCGTTTTGCCCACCTCTGTTCTACCAGCCTGTGGCAGCTCACAAGTGCTGCCGGGGCTGGGGAGGGTGGGGCACGGGTGCCCAGCAAACAGCCCCTGGAGCAGCCCCACGGCGAGACTGGAATAATGGCAGAAATGAGCAGCCAGTCTGAAGATGTTTGATTTGATAGCGCCTCCGATCAGAGCCTCTGAGTTTCTGTCTACCAGATACAGTGACCCAAGAAAACCTCATAGAATGGACACGAAGAGCAAAGCTATGAAAGGAAAAGCTGGAATCCAGCACATTTCTTCCAGACCCACAGCACTATTCCTTGGGTCCCACTGCCCAGTTTCTTTGAGATTTGGCAATCTGCTAATTTGTTGGGTTCCTTTCTCTTTTTGAGGGGACAGGGGTATTTTTTTATTGATATGTAATAGTTGTATGTATTTTGGGGGGTACATGTGATGTTTTGATACATGCTTATAACGTGTAATGATCAAACCAGGATAACTGGGATATCCATCCCCTCAAACATTTATCTTTTCTTTATGTTGGGAACATTCCAATGCTTCTCTTCTAGCTATTTTGCACTATATGATACATTGTTGTTAACTGTAGTCACTCTACTGTACTATGGAGCGCTAGGTCTCATTCTGTCTATCGAACTGTGCTTTTGTACCCACTGACCCACCTCTCTCCTTCCTCCCCCTCTCCAGTCTCTGGTGACCATCATTCTACTCTGTACCTCCATGAGACCGGCTTTTTTAAGCTCCCACTTCTGGGCTGTCTATGCAAACTAGATTTGCATAGACCTTTATTGAGATCTCTAGCGTCTTGAGTCCTAGTTTCCAACCTTAGTTCTGTCACCCTAATTGGTGGCCTGGGTATATATAACCTTTCTTGTCTTCTGGTTGTTTTTTTTTTTTTTTTTTTTTTTGAGATAGCATCTTGCTCTTTTGCTGTGGTATCATCGTAGCTCATTTCAACCTCAAACTTGGTCTCAAGGGATTCTCCTGCCTCAGCTTCCCAAGTAGCTTGGACTATAGACAGGCACGTGCCACCACACCTGGCTAATTCTTCTATTTTTAGTACAGATGGGGTCTCACTCTTGCTCAGGCTGGTCTCGAACTCCTGAGCTCAAGCGATTCTCTCACTTTGGCCTCCCAGAATGCTAGGATTACAGGCGTGAGTCACTGCGCCTGGCTGATTTCTTATTCTGAAATGATAGGATTGGATTGGATGAAGTCTTTTCCAGCATTAACAGACATGACCACCAACAGCTGGTCTTGTTCCATGTCCTTCTACCCAGAGCTGCATTTGAGGGTCACAAATCTTGCTTTAAAACATACGCTATTAAGGTATTCATTTTATAAGCAAATGCTTTCTTGCCTACAGCAGTATTCAGTTTGCCCAAGTTAATCATATCTACCACTTTTAAATATTGACCATACTATCTGCCTTATACACATCAGCTTTAACCTTTGTGACAGCTATAAAAGGTAGGAATTCTTATTCCCATTTTACAGATGAGGAAACTGAGGCTCAGAGATATTAAGTAAATGTACTCAAGGCCACACAGGTGGTAAGAACTGAAGCAGTTATTTAAGCCCAGGCCTGTCTGCTACAATACCCCCATTCTGCCCCGAGTCACATTAAATTCTACCATATGCCAGGTTTATCTTTTTCACTTGTGTCATGGTTCAGTCCATGGCTGGACTTTGAAGTGTTGCCCCAGATCTTGGGCTCCTGGCTTGGAGGAGTTGCGAGCCTTGGCCCACTCGACTGAGAGAGATGACGGACACTTAGTAAGTATGCGTGCAGAATTACTGGGAGTAAAGTTTAAGGGTACAAAGCGAAAGTACCTTTCCTAAGGGGAAATGGGTCTGTCTCTGCAAGTGGAGAAGACCCTGTCTACTTCTGTGTTTTTCTTTTTATATGCTGTATGTTTAGATAAATGTTAGTTATAACTATTCATAACTATGTGTCACTGCTTTGGGGACTGAATTCTTTCCAAATATAGACATGACTTAAAGGTTATGTTCCAGTAATCCTTTCTGGTATGTGTGTGATGGGGAAAGTTCCATAACCGTTTATGGTGTTTTCTCCTTCCCTGGCAGTCAGTGCCCCATGGCCTAATTACTCCATTCTTTAAAACCGAAATAACCGTTCCCTCTTTTTATTTTTCTGCCACCATTTCCTCCTTATTGCTTTTCTCCTTTCTGTTTTTCCGATTTCTCTGACTTGTTTTTCTGTCCCTAACACTTTCATTACAATACATACCACAATGTATTGTGATGACTCGCCTCTTTATTCCCCACCCTGTCACTGTGCCCAGCATGTGAGTGAATAAGGGCATCTTCCTGTTACTGGTGTTTAGTACACAGTAGACCCTGAACATTTGTGGAATGAATGTCTGAATATATTGGAATGCGTCTATTCCAAAATTTTGGAACTTGAGTAAGTTGGACACTGCTTTTAAATATATTCATATGTGTATAGCCCACAGTGCTAGGCACAATTCAAGAAATGCTAATTCACATGTACACGTGTACACACACACACACACACACACACAATCAGTGCTTGCTTGTGGTGGTATACACACAGCATGAGTTGTAATGGACCAGCAATTTTTTTTTCCAGATCAAAACCAATACATAGCCTTTCAAATAAATGAGTGCTTTAATCTTGGCTGATGCATTTGGAGGAAGCTGTAAATCCCACGCCAGTGCAGGGGTGATTCCATGCCCTCTCCATCACAAACCACAAAGGGCTGTGTTTCCCAGGAGCAAATATCAAGAAACAGTAAACACAGCCTTTCTCTCATTTTTTCTGGTGATATTTGTAAGCCTACACCTGGCATTCCAAGTGGCCCATGTGGGCCAGAGATTACAAATGCAGTAAAAAGGAGGCCAAAGCATGAAATGAAGAAATTTTTGAGAATACCCTTTATCAAAAGATGAGGACTAGAAAATCACTTTATAATAATAATACTAATAAAACCCTGTACACTCTGTGTGTGTTACAGGGATATGTGTGTTTATGTATAAAAATTGCAAAATACCCAGGTCAGGCACCATTTAACTAGCTGAGCTATTGCCTCTGGCAGTTGTTTTTCTAATTGCAGGTCCTGGCTGTGTCACCAGCTAGCTGGGAGCCCGAGGGGAGCTGAGAAAGTCTTGTCCTGCCCTTTTAATCCCTTTTTGACAATCTGGCCTCCCCACTGCCCTGGACTGCACAGGTCTTCAGCACCTGTCCCCAACCCAGGCGGGTGCTGGCCTGCCTGTTCCACCCCCTGGGGGCAGCCCTTGGAAGCAGAGGCTGCTGTTAGTTTAGCTTCCAGGGCTGGGACATAAATGGCCCTGGCTCTAATGAGCAAGGCTTAGGTGACAGAGCCCATCGCTGATTGGAACTGCTGCCGGCAGAGGGGCCAGGACCAACATCAACCCAGTGACCTGGAGTGCTGCCACTCAGACAGCCCATAATTTCCAAATTAGATACATCTGAGGCCTGGATTTTGCCATGCAGAATGAGCCCAGAGGCAACTCTGGCAGAAGCTGGAGAAAGCAGACAAATGGAAATCTTACATGGAAAGGGGTTTCATTGATAGCCAACAGGGTCCCTAGCTTCCCCTTCCTCCTTTTTCATTTAGATGCAGACAGAGCTTTTCTTCCAGGGAAATCCCTGGAGGCTTTAGTCCTGGTTCTGGGGATGGGGATTTTGGAGTTCAGGGCTTGGGGGACCATGTCATCGGAGTCTGGAGGAGTGGCAGGAGGTGCTGGAGCCAGGTGGAGTGGGAGCTGGCTCTATTGCAGTTTCAACTCGGTAGAAGCAAAAGTACTGTAAACTCTGTAGATCCAGCCTCAGAGCCCCTGCCTAGAAATAGAACTGTACAGTCCATGAAGAAGCACTGTACAGGAGAACAGGGTCACTGTTTTTATTGCTGAGGACTCCCCTCCTTTCTGTTTATTTGTGGCTTTCTATAATTGAATGAGTGGATAATCATCGAATAATGCAACCCTCTGTACCAGGCATATGTCCTTTAATCATCCAGACCCGCCGAAGAAGAGATTCTATCTGATGTGGTCGCCAAGCCTCACACAGGTTGAGTGACGCATTCAAGGTAGTGACACAGTCAGGATTCAAATACAGCTCTGTCTTTCCAACAGCTGTCAGTGAGCTCTCAGCTGCCGCTCTCCCCACGGTATTAGCTTAGAGGAGAAGGACTGAGCTACCTTTGAATCAGCCCACAGGGCCTAGCACAGTGCTTTGCACGAAGTGGGCACAGATGCCTATTGGTTAAATAAACTGGATGCATTTGTTCTCAGAACTTGCCTCCTGAGCTGGTTAGGTCATCTCCCAGCCTAGTGGCTCCTGTGGTGGTGGTTGTCCCTTAGGTAATGTACACGGAGGACCACAGTGAGCTTAGTGCTTCATTCATTCATTTTTGCGCCAGGTGGAGGGTGAATTCCATTTGGAACCACAATGTCTTTTCTTTTCCTTTTTAATTGTAGTAAAACACACATACCGTGAAATTCACCATCTTAACCATTTTTTAAGCATACAGTTCAGTAGTGTTAAGTATATTTACATTGTTGTACAGCAGATCTCTAAATCTTTTTCATCTTGCAGCACTGAAACTCTATATCCATGAAATAGCAACTCCTCATTTTTCCTTCCCTGCAGCCCCTGGCAATCACCACTCTCCTTTTTGTCTCTGTGTATTTGACTACTGTAGATACCTCATATAAGTGGACTCACACAGTATTTGTCGTTTTGTGCCTGGCTTATTTCACTTAGCACAGTGTCCCCAAGATTTATCCATGTTGTAGCATGCGGCAGGATTTCCTTCTTTTTGTTTAATTGTATTTTTATTGGAAAATGGTAATTGTATATATTTAGGGGGTACAATGTGATGCTTCAATACAAATGCACATTGTGTAATGAGCATGTCAGGCTAATTAACATAACTATCACCTCACGTATTTATCATTTCTTTGTGGTGAAAACATCCAAAATCCACTCTTTTAGCAATTTTGAAATATACGATTCATTGTTATTAACTATATTCACCTTCCTATGCAAAAGATCACCAGAACTTATTCCTTCTGTCTAACTCAAACGTATGTACCCTTTGACCAACATTTCCCTTTCCCCACCACCTCCAGGCTCTGGTAATCATTATTCTACTCCTACTTCTATGAGCCCAAATTTTTAGATTCCACATATAAGTGAGATCCTGTGGTATTTGTCTTTCTGTGCCTCATTTATTTCACTTAGTATAATGTCCTCTAGATTCTTCCAAGTTGTCACAAATGACAGAATTTCATTCTTTTTAAAGGCTGAATAGAATTCTATTGTGGCTATATACCATATTTATTTATTTTTATCCATTCATCTGTTGATGGACACTTAAGTTGTTTCCAAATCTTGGCCGATGTGACTAATATTGTAAAACACGTGGAATTACAGACATTTCTTCAATATACTTTTTTCAGTTCCTTTGCATATAAACCCAGAAGTGGGATTGCTGGATCATGTGTTAATTTTGTTCTTAGATTTGTGAGGAGCCTCCATTCTGTTTTCCAAAATGACTGTACTAATTTACTTTCCCACCAACAGTGTGTAAAAGGTTGCCTTTGCTCCACATCCTCCCCAACATTTGTTATTTTTCATCTTTTTGATAATAGCTATTCTAACAGGTGTAAAATGATATCTCATTATGGTTTTAATTTGCATTTCCCTGATGATTAGTGATATTGAACATTTTTTCATATATGTATTGGCCTTTTGTATGTCTTCTTTTGAGAAATGTCTATTCAGGTCCTTTACCTATTTTTTAATAGGGTCATTTGTTTTCTTATTATTGAGTAGTTTGAGTTCCTTATATATTTTGGATACAAGCCCCTTATCTGGTGTCTGGTTTGCAAATATCTTCTCTAATTCCATAGGTTGTCTCTTCTCTCTTGTTAATTGCCTCCTTTGCTGTGCAGATGCTTTTTAGCTTTATGCAACCCCATTTGTCTATTTTTGCTTTTGTTGCCTGTGCTTTGGGGGCCATATGCAAGAAATCATTACCCAGACCATTGTGTTATAGCTTTTCCCCTATGTTTTCTTCTAATAGTTTTATAGTTTCAAGTTTTACATTTAAGTCTTTAATCCATTTTGAGTAGATTCTTTATAAGAAGTGAGATAAGGTTCCAATTTCATTCTTTTGCATGTGGATAGCCAGTTTTCCCAACATTATTTATTGAGGATATTGTCCTTTCCCCATTGTGTATTCTTGGCCCTTTTGTCAAAAATTAATTGTAGATTCATGGATTTATTTCTGAATTCTCTATCCAATTCCATTAGGATTTCCTTCTTTTCTAAGGCTAAATAATATTCTACTGTATGTATGTGCCACATTTTGTTTATCCATTTATACATCAATCAACACTTGGGTTGCTTCTACCTCTGCTATTGTGAATAATGCTGCTATGAACATTACTGTGTCCATGGGTGTGTCCATGGGTGTGTCCATGTTCACAGCAGCATCATTCTCTCAATTCTTTTGGCTATATTCCCAGAAGTAGGATTTCTAGGTTATGTAGTAATTCTATCTTTAATTTTTTGAGGAGCCTCCTTACTGTTTTCCATAGCAGTTGCACCACTTTACAATCCCACCAACAGTGCAGGAGGGTCGCCATTTCTCTGCATCCTTGCTAACACTTGCTATTTTCTGTTTCTTCAATAATGACCATCCTATTGGTATTAGGTAATATCTCATTGTGGTCTTCATTTGCATTTCATTTAGATAATTAGAGATGCTGAGCATCTTTTTATAGGTTCATTCATTCTTGGTGGAGGTGGACAAGGAGCCCCAAAGTGGATAATAAAGGAGGCAGATATCAAGGGGTTCCCACACACCTCAGCCTGGGTCCAGGGAGCCCCAGTGTTTACAAGAAGACTGAGTGAAGGGTGAAGATTTTCTGTTCTCCCCTTCAGCCAGGACGAGTTACATAGATGCACTAATTTGCTCCTGATTCAGCCCACTGGGAGACAAGAGGGGTCACAAGTTACAGAGGGAAAAGCCAGGGCTTTGGAATCTGAGGAGTCCAAATCCTAAGCCTGCCTTCTGTGGTCTGTGTGACCTGGAGCAAATTACTTAATCACTCTGAATCCTAATTTCCTCGTCTGTGAACTAGATTATTGTGACAGATCCATGCCGTTGTACGCTGGTAAATGTTTTAACAACCAATTCTCAAAAATAATAATAATGATGATGATAATGTGCTGATCTGAAGCATTTGCTGCTTTCATTGTGAAAATAGTCAAATTGTAGCTGATTTCAAGCTGCCAACCCACTGTCTTTGAATGCAGAGTTGGGAAGAAAGAGCCACACAATTGGCTCCAGCACACCACTGGCCCGTAGACGAAACGCCCTTCTCAGTGTTTGGGATGTGTCAGGTTCTCCATTAATATTAGTTCCCTTCCTCTCCTCTTCCCACCAAAGGGACTCTGGGTGACCTAGATAATTAGAAACGTTGCTCAATTCTTCATGTTTATTCAACAAATCTATATTGACCTTCTATTGCATACAGCACCCTGTCCTAGGAGCAGAGTATAAATGTGTGGAGGGGACTTTTACAAAATCATGTGACCTAGCCTTGCCTTCAGAGATCCCAGCTCGGTTCGGCGGCTCCCCCACATGCTGGCACCGCTATCATGCAATATGCTAATCACGTATGTACTCGTTTCTCCCACTGAGCTGTGGTCTCCTGGAAGAGACAATGACTATGTGTAATTTGTTTTGGTATCCGCATTGCCTAGCATTTTGAAGATATTCAATAAATAGCTGTTAAATGATTTCATGAGCTTGAAATCTACCCGAGGAGGCAAAACTAATAAATCCGAAACAGTCAGAGAATAATACAAGAAAATAGGCAATCATAATTATAAAACTTCTCATTTGATAAGAATCTCACTGCTTCAAAGTATTTTCAGCTGAAACAGTTAACACTTACTGCGTGCTTGGTACACCAGGCATCAGGATAATCAGCAACATACATTAACTTGTTTAATCTTTACAGCAACTCAATCTTTACAGCTACCTCGGTGGGGTAGATACTGTTACCATCATCTCCGCTTCATAGATGAGTGAAATGAGCAACAGAAGTTAAGTAGATCTCCTAGTATTTTTTGTTGTTGATATTGAACATGTAGAGCCAGGATGTGAACCTAAGACTTGATGCTTACTGCCTCATAAAGTAGAGAAAGCAAACATTATTCTCATTTGATAGGTGATAAAACTGTGGCTTAGAGAGAAAGAGAGAGGTTAAGTGACTTGCCCAGGATCACACAGCTCATAAGATATAGAGCCAGGACTATGACCTAGGCCTTCTAATTCCTAATAAAATAAATAGCATAATATGAAATATGGTGTGAGGTACTATAGACCACAAGGGCTAGTTCAGAGAAGGGTGACACTCCTGGGGTGTCCGGTGATCAGGGAAACCTTCCAGAAGATGTGTGGGTTGAGTTGGACTCTAGGGAGCTGAGGGTTGGCCTGGATCGGCATTGTCATCTCCCGCCCCCCAATGCACATACAGGCACACACACCAGTGGCCCTGCCCCCTCCTCAATATGGAGTGCAAGGGATAAACTTCAGGCAAGCTCACTTCATCTTCTGGAAACCACAGAAGTGCCTGGCAGCTGCTGCTTTTCCTGTATGTTTATTTTTCAAGTTATTTACACAAAGGATCATCAACCTCTAGGCTGCCAGACAGCACTGCCCTTTCTCCTGGTTTTCATCTCTGACTCCTGGAGAGGTTGTCATGCTTCCAATTGCTTGGAAAGTGCCTGTGTCCCACATATAATCTGGAGTCAGCCACATCTTGTTTTGTGGGCAGTGCTGAGTCGCAGCAGCTGAACCTGAGCCCTGGGTCTGCGCTGAAGGAGGCCGCGTGCAGGCTGCCCCGCAGGTCCCGCGAGCTGGTGGGGATGAGTCGAATGTGTTGGGCTGGAGGGGGCCAGAGGAGGGGAGAAGAAATGGACAATGGGGTCCACTCGGCCACCTAATCCATCCAGGTGCTGGATTTGTCCTGTGAATGTTTGTTTTTTGAGTCATATAAACTGTTAAAGTAATACTTTCTAAAAAGTTAAAAATCTATTTCTCAAACAATTACATGTCAAAAATTTACTTAACTCATTAATGTGGGAACCAGAAGGATGACAAGGCTGGGTTCAGAAGTGGATGCAAGGAAGAAAAAATACATATCTATCTCAATGGGAGAAACCTGAAATAAGATCGCTGAATTAGACATGAAACTTACCAATGTCTTATAAGGCAGTAAAACCATATGGTTTGGCACTATCTTCTCTACTTGATGGAAATCATTCACATATCATCAAATTTTCTACCTGTTAACATCTATCTTATAAGGCTGTGCCCCTAAAGGATAGTAAATGGTAAACAAACAAAATGCATTCCCTGGAAAATCAAACAACCCTTAGGTCGGCTTGTGGCCTTACTTCCAAGTTCGGGATACATCCTAACAGCTTGAAGGAGTTCTGTGAGTTGCTGAATATGTCTATTCCAATTATTCATTCTGGAACCAGGAAAATAACCACAGGATGGGGGCGGGGGGGAACCCATGGGACCCACTGTGAGAAGGACCTGAGCTAAAACTCTGTAAGCCCCTACTCTAACTGATAGACCACAGTGACTTTTGGCTTTCCTGGAATTAGTGTCATTCAGAGCCAGTTCAGAACAAGTGTCCAGTAGTCCCCTTAAATTCTGATTGCTGTCTTTCCCAATGCACAATCACCCTGGTGAAAGGCCAGACGACACTTTGGGGAAGACTGGGAGAAACATTAAATTTTTGGCAGTGTGCCAGGGTTCTTCCTCAAGAAGACCTCACCTCCCCCAGCATTCAAGGGGTTCTGTATCTGAAAACTGGCTCAAAATCTGGGAATGGACTAAAGGGATGCAACTCTTTGTTTTGATGATTCAGGTTAGACTTCTGTTCCTTTGACCTAGAACTCTTCTACATAAAGAGATTAAGTAAGAATTTAGTTGGCTGCCTGTCTACGTCTCTTCTATGGACGCTGTGATCAACCAGCCAACGCCGCAGGTCTCAGACTGTTCTGATAACTGCTTTGGCCTGGAGACAATGTAGGGTCTGGGGGAAGAGCCTGAGAGGAAGAGTGTTGAGATGTGAGTTCTGGTCTTACCTTTGCTACTAACTAGCTGGGAGACATTGGGCAAATTAATTAAGGCTCTCTGGGCCGGCTTCCTCCACTCTTAAAGAGGGAGTAGTAACCCTGCCTGGCCTGGCCGGAGGGCTGCTGGGAGGCCTGTGAAAGGAACAGCCCTGTCTTTCGCCGTGGCTCTTTGGCGCCGGTGTTTCGGACGGTGTGACTGAGGAGGGGAGCTGCTGAGACCCATGGAAGAGCCCTGGCTCAACTGGTGGGATGAGTTAATTGCCAGCATTTCAAAATAATGGGATTTCAAATAAAAGTCCAAATTTCTGTCTTCTTTTGAAATATATTGGAAGTTCTGACACATTCTCACAAGGCAACAATAGACTGAAGGTCCCGTGTCTCCAGTGGACCAGCCCCCTCCGGCTGCTTCACTTGGGAACACGGAATTCGTGGAGGGGCCCCCAAGTGCCAGGTGCAGCACTGGATACTGGAAACAGGTGCAGGCACAACGTGAAGGGGTACAAACCACGCAGTGAGACAAGCGCAGCGACAGGGCTGGCGGCAGCCTAAGCGATAGCTTGGGGAGCAATTAGCTCTGCCGCTGGCTAGGAGGAGCCTCTGCTCACTAAACACCACCCCCAGATTCCTTCCTGGGCTTCCTGCCATCTTGCTCTGACTTTGGGGTGACTTTTCACTTCTCTCCTAGTTTCTCTGGCTCCAATTCTTCAAAGACCCAATTGGCTTGTCTGAATATGTTCACTTGCCAGATATTAAGGCCATTTCTGCTCTTCCTTCAACTATTGTGCCACCTTAAAATCTCAACCTAACCCCCAAGTTGTTCTCCCATGGCAGACACCATCTTGGTAGGAACGGCTCCATGTCATGCCTGTCACTCTGCTAGCACAGCATTTACTCATTCACCACGTTTTATTGAGCACCTACTGTGGTGTGTGCTCCGTGGGAAGAAGCATCATGCTTTCCAAAATCTGCCCTCAACTCACGTGATCTGCTCCTGTTGGAAGGACACCTGCAGTTCCCAGCTCATTTGCACAGCACAGGTGCTTGACATGCCTACATTGAGTGAATGCCAAGCCCTCCCTTCTCACCTGCCCAACTTCCCAAGGCATCTCCGGTTCCCTCCTCCCCCTGGGGTCCAGGATGTGCCTCAGCTCTACGATGTCATCTTGCCTGAGCCTCCACGTCAGACTCTCTGGGAGTGCAGAAGGAAGAGGGGCTTGGGGGGCAGGCAATGGCTCCTCTAGGAGGTGGGCTTTGCCCCTTGAAGGGCAGGCAGGATTTGGACAGCGGGAATAGAGGCAGGTGGAGAAGCAGCAGCATTTGAGGGAGGATGGGCAAAGCGAGGAGGTGGGAAAAGCCACAGAATAGGTCAACTGCAACTGGAGTCTGGCCTTCCACAGGGGAAGGTGGCAGGTCTCATTTAGGAAGGTTGAAAGGAGAGAGCTAAAGAATGTGGACTTTTCCCTTCATGGAAGTCCTTGAAGATATTTTGATCAAAGCAGTGACATGGGCCTAAAGCCAGGGCTTTGGGAGTGGACTTGGTGGGCGTGTGCAGAATGAGCAGGAAGTGTGGCTGGAGACAGGCGTGTGGGGGCCTCCCGAGTTCCAGCCCCCTCACTCCTCCTGGCTCCTGTGTCAGGCCCTGACCTGTGGGCCTGGTTTCATATGCACAGGCCCACTTGTCAGAGCTCCTCTGGAGGTGGCCAGGGACAGCCACCCTGCTCCTTATCAATCCTTCCCACCTTGGGAGAATGAAGCTG
Source organism: Varecia variegata (assembly GCA_028533085.1). Classification (NCBI taxonomy): domain Eukaryota; kingdom Metazoa; phylum Chordata; class Mammalia; order Primates; family Lemuridae; genus Varecia; species Varecia variegata. The sequence goes on from CM052438.1 coordinate 109,230,894, forward strand.
CCCCACAGGCCTCTCTGGGAAGTGAGAAGGAGCTTGAGGAAGGGACAGAGCAGACTACTTTGCCAGTGCACTTGGTGAGGACAGTGAGCAACACCAGGGCCCTCTGGTCCTGCCGTCCTCCTGTTCCTTTTCTCTTGGCCAGGCCTGGGATGGAGAGAGGAGATTATGCTGCTGCCAAGGGAGCACCGAGTTGCAATTACTGAGACACCACCTCCTTCAGAGGGGAAAATATTGTGGCAGTGACTACTGGGCTTATGAGAGTGGGGAACAGCTTGGAGAGGGAGCCAGGAGTCTCTGTGTTTCCAAGAATAGCCAGGGAGCTCCCCCAGAGCTTGGGGCGTGGTTTCCAGCCACTGCTCCTCTGTGCTGGGCTGGCTGCTGGAATCGCAGTTGTTGGCTGGTTGCCTCCGAGGCTGGGCTGCCCCCGGCTGAAGCTCCGGGCCACCCCCTGGCTTGGGTGCTCGACTGGCCTATGGATCAGAGATCTCATCAGGACTTTGAGAGAGAGAGAGAGAGAGAGAGTCATAAGACTTCCACGTCTTCCTGTCTCGAGGCTCGGTGTCCCAGGTGACTCACTCACTAACTCCCTGTTTCCTGGCTCCAGTCACAGTGCTGAGGACTTCCTAGCCTGAGCTTGTTTAATCAGGCTGTCTGTGGCTAGATCCCATCCCTGGAGGCCTCTCGGGATCCTTTTGTGCAGTCTTACCCTCACTGTGGCCACAGACACCTGCTTCACACGTGCAGTAACCAGAGCAGACAATGGTCCCCTGACCGACAGGTGAGGATGGCCCAGGAGCTCTGAGCATCCTCCTCTGCCATGGGCCCTCAGCAGTGACAGGCTGGGGATCACACCATGGCAGGACTGCATCTTAGGACTGGTAGGAAGGAGCCTTGTGTGTCCTTTGGTGCAGCCACACATATTTGTTAGAAAAGGAAACCGAGGACAGAGGAGGAAATTGCTGCTCTGGAGATCACACAGTTGGAAAAAGTGGAGCAGGGCTGGGGCCAGAACTCAGGTGCCAACTGCTGCTCAGAGCTCTGTCCCTGCATGCCCTGACCCCTGCGTCTGTCCGTCTTGTCCCATGGACCACTCACGCCCGCTGACCCCGTGTGCGCGCGTTTGCACGCGAGGCGAATGGTGAATTTGCTGGCCAGCGGCTGGCTCACGTCCTGCGCGAGTGCTGGAGCAAGCAGCACCTTCCTTTCTTTCTTCTCTCCTTTTTCCTTTTCCCACAGGGTGGTGTGGAAGCCTTGAATAGTGCTTCCTTGTTCTGGTTGTCACAGCCACTTCCATCCGCCCATACCAGGCATTCTGGGCGGCGGGGATGTGCCAAAAACTGCAAATTCAATAAGAAACCTGAGAGAGCTCACCCAGGAAAAGTGCAGGAGTAGGGAGAGGGTTTAAATTTATGATTTAAAAAACAGCATCACAGAGCCTGAGCAACTGCCAATGTAGCAACGGTGGGGATGGACCTGGGCACGACAGGGCACAGTGCGGCCGTGCGGTTCCCTGACCTCGCCCCAGGCCCGGGGGTGGAGGCTGGGCCCTGCTATCCCCAGAGGCAGAAGCAGAAGTGGGATAGCCTGTGATATGCTGCAGGAGCTGTGCCCAGTTGCCCCGAGGGCGTCTACACAGATCTGGATTCGCTCAGCACTTGTGTAGCCCTCTTCTCGGCTCAGTGCTAGCCCTGCTCCTGAGCCAAGGCTGCAGACAAGGCCAGTAGGGCCAGTCAGGCATCTGTTACACTAGTCCATCAGCAAGTGTGGCAGGCAGGATGGAAGGTTCCTTGCAGGCCCTTCCCTCTGGAAACAGAGAATATGCCTTACCCTCGGTGACAGCACCATCTTCACTTGCCGCAGACACGAGGTTGCTAAATGGTGCTGTTATGACCACACATCTCCACAGAGCTTCTCTCTGTTTGTACATTACCAATCGGCAGAGGGCAGTGGGAACTGGCTTGGCGATGACAGAGAGCACATGGGTGTTAAAGCCAAAGGAGCCTGGGTCTGAATCACAGATCTGGCGTTTACTAGCTGTGTGGCCACTGAATGCCAGGTGGGAGTAAACAGCACCTTGTTCCAGGAGAGGCAGCACCGTGTCTGCACACATTAGCACAGAGAACTGCCAGGGCTTTCTTTTTCTTGTTTTCACAACTACTTGCATCAATCTATATTGTAAAATGGGGACATGGTAGGATTATCGTGGGGATCATCAGTAATGTGGGTAATCTGTCCCAAAACTTCCCATCTTACAGGTGCAGTATGTTAGTGGAGGGCCTCACGGCACAGTGGAAAGAGGGGTTTTGCAACTAGACACACCCAGGCCTCCACCTTCCACTGCCACTTACTAGCTGTACTCGGTTGTTAAACCTCCCGCTTCATCTGTAATCAAAGGGTTAATAATATTTACCTTTTAAGGTTGCTTTCAGAATTAGAAAAAAGGCATGTAAAATGTGCAACACAGTGTCCAGTGTAATCAATAAACAGTAGCTATTATTACTATCACTGTTGTGGTTGGTAAACAAGAGTGTGTTCTGCAGCTCTGGCAGCAGCCCTGTGTGTGTCTGACCCTCAATGCCAGGGGGTAGAAACCGGCCCTCCCAGCAGAGGTGACTAAAAGAGACACTTGGCTGGTGAGAGTGCCTGGGAGATCGGGCGGATCCGTGGGGAGGGGGCTGCATCAACTCCATCACCAGGGAGCCTGGACGAGGGGTGAGCTGGCGAGTGGAGCTTCGCACACATGAAGTAGTGTCTAGGCGTCCCAGGAGGAGTGAAGCAGACCACTGAGGTCTAGCAGGAAGCCAAGGGATAAGTGTGGGTCACACAGAGAGAAAAACCTGGGAGGACAATGAGCAGCTCCCTGGAACTCACAGACTTGGTCCCCTGGAAATGCTCCAGGGCAGTGGCTGGGAGCTACCTCCAAGGTCAGCCTATTCCTAGCACCTCTGTAGCCAGCACTGGCTCTGGGGACAGGCTGACCTTGTTAGAGTCCTGCTTCTGCCACCCACCAGCTGGGACTAGGGATAGATTGTTGAAGTTCTCTGGGCATCAGTCTCCTGAACAATGGGGACATGATGAGGACCAAAGAAGAATACCTGATAAGGAGTATCACTGTGCCCAGAACACAGTAGGTGCTTAAAATGACTGGTATTAAAAATTGATCAGTTGACAGATATTAATTCCCCTGTTTTTCTTCTCTGCTTCTGTGCCTCTTACCTCTCGAACCAGCAGCCAGTGCCATGCAGGACACATACCTGACACTCCATCCAAGGGTGAATGAGAAGGGGACCCTCCCCTTTGCCCAGGAGGAGTTCCTGCATCCTTGCCTGCGGGTGGGAGGAGGTTGCAATGCCTCGGGGAGGCCTAGACAGACCAGGGATGCTGTGGCCCAGCCCCTTCCCACAGGCGCCTGGGTATAGGAGCTGCCTATTTTTTTTTTATTTGAGATAATTTTAGACTTACCGAAGAATTGCAAAAGTAGTACAGAGAGTTCCCATATACTCTTCACTCAGCTTCCCCTAATGTTAACATTTTACATAACCACCGTACAATTATCAACACTAAGAAAATAATATTGGCTCAATGTTATTAACTAAATGACAGATTTTATTTGCATTTTGTCAGATTTTCCACTAATGTCCTTTTCCTGGCATAGGATCTAATCCAGGATCCCACATGGCATTTAGTTGTCACATCTCCTTAGTCTGCTGCAATCTATGATAACTCCTCACTGTCTTTGTCTTTCATGACCTTGAGACTCTGGAAGAATACTGGTCAGGTATTTGCAGAATGTGGGACTAGTTTAACACTTGTGATGGAGTGGGCAGCGCCGCATTTTGTAGTCTTGCTTTAATATTTTTCCATTTTCTTATATTCCTCTAGGCTCTCAGAGCCTTAGCTTCTGCCAAAAATCTGTCCTGGGGAGTGAAAGATCCCACGCAGCTACAAAAGTGGGGGGAAGTTACTCTGTTTAGGGTGCTACCTTAGCCACGTTACCTCCCCTCTGCGAAACACCTGTGTCCTTTCCTACTCACCCTGTCCAGCTGTGCTGACGTCAGAGCCTCTGCTGTCGACAATCCCCCACCTAGGGGTAGACTCTGAGGATGAGAGGCCTGCCTCCCTTGCTCAGCGCTGCATCCCTGGGTCCTAATCAGTGCTGCATAGTATAGGGGCTGAATACACGCGTGATGAATAAATGAATAATTGCCATTATCATCAGCCACCATTTATAGATGGTCCGCGGAGTGCACACGACAGGCGTGCTGGTTATAGAAGTGGGAGGCATGTCATTCCCCCCAGGAACACACAGCCCTGTTAGGGAGACAGACAGACAGAAAAATCTCATGTACTGGCCAGATAGCCGAGCAGAAGACTTCTTATCCAGTAGGGTGGATTGACCAATTGAAAAAATTCTTTGAAAAGGAGGGCCCGGCGCGGTGGCTCACGCCTGTAATCCTAGCACTCTGGGAGGCCAAGGCAGGTGGATCGCTTGAGGTCAGGAGTTCGAGACCAGCCTGAGCAAGAGCAAGACCCTGTCTCTACTAAAAATAGAAAGAAATTATCTGGCCAGCTAAAATATATATATAGAAAAAATTAGCCAGGCATGGTGGCGCATGTCTGTAATCCCAGCTACTCGGGAGGCTGAGGCAGTAGGATCGCTCAAGCCCAGGAGTCTGAGGTTGCTGTGAGCTAGGCTGACGCCACGGCACTCACTCTAGCCTGGGCAACAAAGCGAGACTCTGTCTCAAAAAAAAAAAAAAAAAGAAAGAAAAGGAGCTTCATTAAAAAAAGATATTGCAAACATTTCATTTTACCTTTAGAACATTCATGTACATTCATTTACCAAACTTTCTGTTTATATTCTGAGTCTTCTCTTTGAGTACGAGTTCACAGATCAGAGTGTTGCCTCATCTTATTTGCATAAGTCTACCCCTAATGCTTTACCTACAACTTTCAGGTTTTTTTAGTTTTAATTTTTAAAGCAGAGAAAAGACTTAAACTTCTAAAACGATGTAAGTATAGACTCTTAGATTTTAAGAATTTTCAGAGTTGTCTCATTCACATAATATATAACTAGTCAGGTTTTTTGTTGTTGTTTTTAGCAATTTTTCCCCAATGCATTTCGCTCAGTTTTCATGGGCATCGTGATTGGAGAGCAATGGTTAATCCAATGTGCCACTAACTTGGAAGTCATTGGAGAGCTGCTAACTTGTATGACCTTTCATCTCAATTTAGTTGTCACTGCTGAGCTCCCTCTCCATGCTAACATGCACCAGATGCTGGAGGCACAAAAGATGAATAAGACACAAACCTTGCCATTAAGAGCATAGGGGACAGTAGAAACAGACTTGGCAAATGTTGATACCACATGTGCCAAGAAGAACAAATCATGTGCTATGAAATCGAAGAAGAATAAGTAAGTAATTCACCCTGGCAGCAATCAGGGAGGGCTTCTTGGAGGAGGTGGCTCAGATGGGCAATACAGACCATAGTGAGAAAGGAATTTACAGGATGCTGAGACCACTGAGCATCATCCTCTCAAACAACCCAAGCATACAAATGTTCTCTGAAGCAGAAGTTGAAGGTACCAGTGGCAACTGCACCCACTTGTTTGCTGTCATCAGCGTCCGCCCCAGAGAGGAGCAGCATCCCAGAGACCCTAGCATATTGTTAGCCTTACAGATAAGGAAGGGGGTGGGGTGACAAGAGCCAGCCCTCCCTCAGAGCGCCCAGTGATGCACTGAGAGAGGTGCGAAGATAAGGGGCAGGGCCCTCCTCCCAGGTCACCAGCAGCCCTGCTTATCAGCCTGGTGCAGGTGGTCGATTCCAGACCTCCAGACCTCGATTCCAGGAAGACGGAATGTTTTGTTTCAACCTGCAGCTCGCATTTCAGTTGCTGAAGAGATTACCACTTCTCGGGCTGTAAGTGTAATTAGATGATCAATTGTAGCAAGACAAAAGCAAATGCAACCTTTGGGGAGAGAGATTTGTTTTTACGGTGTCACTTTGAATATCAGCAGGGAAGGAAAGAAGCCCAAGGGAGCCTGTGCTTCAGAAGCAGTTGGACAGGGGCCTCCAGAGACAGGGCGGGAGTCTCCAGGCAGGGCTGGGGAGGCGTAGGAAGTCACTGCTGTGCCCAAAAGGCACCAGTGCTGCCTTAAGCCTCCCCAGCCTCAGGAGTGCTCATCCTCCTGCTGCCACCCTTTGCTGGGGAGGGCCAGGTGAGAGGACACCAGAGCATCACCCAGACACAGCCTTTGTAGTTCAGCAACGTAGTAACAGCTCAGTTACCCCTGATACTGTTGTAAAACAGGGACACAAATATATTCTGGGACCTGGCAGTAAATGTGAACTGAGTGAAACCAGCTGGGTGCAGGACTATAAGGATTGGTGGGGACTGTGGTAAACTCAAGAGTGCATGTCCCAGCCAGCTGGGGCTACACGCGGTGACAGGAGAGAGGGACCTTCTGCAGAAGCTTGGAGGAGCATAGTGGGGGTGGGGAGCATAGGGTAGAGATGTAGCTGGTTGTTTTTCCCCTTCATCCATCCTTGGAGGGCAGATGCAGCCCCTCGCTCATGAGCTGGGGCCCTCCTCTGCCTTCTTCGACCTGTGTGCCTGGTGTCAAAGGGGGCTGCCTCTACTGAACCCCAGCTTGCTGTTGCCATGCAAGAAAGCTGACCCAGTGTTTCTAAGATCTTACGGTTCTTTTCATAAGAAAAGCTAGAGATGTGTATTTTAATGCAAAATCTCCCATTTTAAATCTTGGCAATAAATTCCAACTTTTAAACAATGCTATGTGAGCCCAGCAAATCATATCTGCAAGCTCAGTGTGGTCCGTAGACTCTGGGTCTGGGAGGGGTTAGCTCACCAGTGCCGAGTCTCTGTTTCTGGGCTGGTGGAGACAGTCACTATTGGGTAGGCAGCCTTGCAAAGAAGAAGGATTTTTCCAGGCTGCCGTCACCAGCCTCCATTTTCCCGTGTACCAAAATGGATTGATTCTGTGTTGTGGTCTGTCCAGAGCTCTCACTGGCCTGAGGCTCATAGCACATGTCTTATTGTAGGAGGACAGCAAACTCTGGTTCTCAGATACGAAAAGGCTTAAACTTCTCGGACGGCGACTTTGTGAGGGTGCGTGATTTGCAGGTGGAAGCCGAGAAGCCTCAGCCTCTTGGGGTTATTTGCACGAACTTGGCAGCTGGAACTGATCCCCGAGAAGAGCTTCCCCTCCTTCTTGCCACAGCCATCAAAGCTCTCCCCGTCAGCCTGTGCCTCAGGGAGCTGTCACAGCCTCATTACTGCTAATTCATCTTCACTTAGTGCATGAAAAGGCTGATTTATCAAATTGGGTGGGGGCGCAGGAAGTTTGATTAGCAACATTATGTTGTTTGCCACGATGGGCTCAGAAAACTTAGCTCATCTGTGTGCCGGGAGCCCCGGGATAAGACCAAAGTGTTTATGTTCTGCCTCAGAAATTCTCGGGATTAGAAACCAGCGTGGTGGCTCTAGCCTGGCGTGTTCCTGACAGGAGCCTTCTCCATTTCTCTCCCCACCCCATCCCCCCATAAGTGGGTCTCTGGAGTAAAGTGTGTTGATTTGATACTAGAAGAGGGCCC
>CM052438.1:109239007-109312296 GCA_028533085.1 Varecia variegata
CTGCAATTGGTGACGAGGCTTTTCAGTTGCCTTTATTCTAGAGGCTTCCCCTCCATCTCTTTTTCGTTTCTTTGCAATTGATTTTTGGAAGAAACCGGGTCGCTTGTCCTATAGCATTTTCCACAGTCTGGATTCTGCCGATTGCATTCCCAGGGTGAAGTTTTACCTTCGATCGTCTTTAAGGTCTTGACACCAAATAGGTATTTGTGTGGGAGTCCTAAAGTTCAGCCATGCAAGGGCTCCTGTCTCCCTTGCCAACCGGAAAGTCCCCGGTGCCGGCCTGCTGGAGCCAAAGGGTGGGGGACGTGGGGAGAGGGTCCCCAGCAGTGCATCGTGGGTCGTGCTACTACTTGGACTGGCCCCTATCTCCATTCTGATAAACGGGAATGTCTTTTCATAGAGCAGAGCAATTTTCTGCCAAATAGCCGGGATTGTTTTTCTTCCTTCTAGAGCAATAAGGTTCAGGATTCGTCTCCCTCTTGACTTTCAAGAGCATGTTTTCTCAAATTCTTTCCTGAAATTAAAGTAAAGGTCAGGAGGCTGGTCTGAGACCCAGCCCTCCCCACTCTCCAGCTCCTGCTCTGGCTGGCTGGGGTTTGGTAGCTCCTGTCTCCTCGGGCTCAGGTGACCCTGCCCAGCCCCCAGGGCACACTGAGCTCAACTTCCCAATTCTTTTGTTTGTGGGGGAAAATTGAGAAGGAAGGGAAAGAGAGAGAGAGAGAGAGAAAAGGAAAACGGTGGCAGCCTGTGGGCTCCATTCTGAATTTAGATCTCCAGAGCCATTTCCAGAGGCTTCCTTCTCCCCACTGTGTTCCCTTCTCGAGAAGGGGGCCCTGGGCCCTACCCCTCTACCTGCTTGCCACCCGCCAGTCTTCTCTGCGCACGTGAGCTGCCCCAGCGATCTGCCCCTACCCGCGCAGCGCTGGAGCAGCGAGGATTTTTAATCAAAAGGCAGCGCACGCAGAGAACAGCACCGCCACCACCGGCTCAGCCTCGCTGGGGCCCTTCCCCTCCCCACACTGAGTCACTCCAGCTAACAGTTAATTAATTTGTGACACTTTGACAGTTTGTGAGGAGACATTTTTACAGAGCCATCAAAATCCGCAGGGATGGGGCTGTCAGGCAGACACCCCTTCTTGCATTCACTGCGTCTGCAGACCCTGCCTCACCCCTCTGTGGCCCCGGCGCTGGAGGCCTGCAGTGAGGCCAGGCTGGGAAGCCCTGAAGTCTGCCGCTGCCTGGGGCTGCTGGGTGCTCCACACCCCCCCGGGACAGCTGGGCAAACCCAAGGACACCTGGCCACCTTGGGGAGCAGCAGAGAGCGGGGGAGGGGAGGGTCTGGGAGTAGATCCCAGGAGGTGATAGTCTCACTCACGACTCCTCCCTAGCTGGACGAGGAGCCCTGTGTGCTCCAGCCTCTCTCTGGGGACACCTCCGCCCCACCCTCACCTTCCTGCACTCAGCGAATGCTCTGTGGTCCTGGCTGGTGCTGATGTGAGGAGATGGCTCCCGGGTGCCCTGTTGCGACTTGTGTCCCACAGTGTGGTGCCAATCTGGACACTGTCAAGCCCTGCGCCCGCAGGCCTTCCAGAAGCCCCAAAGCCATCCCCACCAGCTCTGTGCTTCCCTTTCCACAGGCTGCATGTTGTCCCTGACGCCTCCCCGCCTCCCCACATGCCTGCACTCACTTTCACACGCACTCATTCTCTCTCTCTCTCTTTTTTACCCAATGCCATATGACTCTGTGTGCCACAGTGATGGCCCCAACCAGCTGCCACTGTGACTGGGACCCAGAGGTGTGAGGGGAGATCTCAGAGGAGGCTACTGGTACCCCTGGAGAAGGCTCCAGGAGGAGAAAAGACTGCAGGACAGAAAAAGACACAGGGACTGCCCCCTTCACACGCGAGCGAGATACGAGCTCCACAGACATCTCTCGAACGTTTATGGAGCACACAGCATGGGCAGGCCCCGTGCTGGGGACTGAGAACACCATGGCAGACAAGACAGATGTGAGCCTTGCACTGCGGCAGCTCGCAGTTTGGCAAGAACAGACACCAAACAAATCATTAGACAAATAATGACTTAATTACACCTGTGCTAAGTGGCGCCAACGAGCACATGTGTTGTGAAAGCATTAAGCAAGAGGACGGCTCTGAGCTGGACTGGCAGCGGGCTTCCCTGCAGAAGGGGCTGGTAAGATCGTCCTGCAGGGTGAGGAGGAGGAGGCCAGCCAGGGCAGGGATCCTGGTGGCAGGGGGCTGGTCTGGGCCTGGTTATGAGTTGGGATGCTGGAACCCCAAGGAGGGAGAAGGTGGCTGCCTGTGTGGGTAGGTTTGTGGATTTGGTGACAGGAAGTCAAGCAAGTGCCTAAGGCTGGCTCCTATTTTTGCTGTTAGGTAGGAGGCAAGGCCAGGGGCCGCTGGCCAGGTTTAACCCCAGGGAGCAGGGGAGAGGCTTTGAGCAGGTAACCTGGGTTACCAACCTCAGGCCCTCAAGACTGTGCCCATACTCCTGGCCCAGGAGGGTAGGGCCAGGCACAGCCAGAGAGCAGAGTGGGAGACTCATCCAGCTGTTCCATGCTTGCTGAAGAAATCTTGACGCTGTCCCCCACGGATAACGTATCTAAGCTCTGCTGCTGAGCTGCTGCATGGCCCTGTGCTAGCTGCTTCTAGAGAGCTCCAGGTTGCACTGGGAGGCACCATGCCTGGGGTGTGTGCGGGATGCGGGGGCAAGCTGGAGGTGTCAGTGTGTGGCCTCCCCCGCCACGTGTTGTCACCCCTGAACGGTACTCCAGGCCACTTGCTGGGCTACCACAAGTAGGTTCCCCCCACTCAGGTCTCTAGTCCACTCTGGTTCCCTCACAGCAGTGCTGAGGCTGCAGTCCGGAGGGAGTCCAGGAGCCCAGGACAGGTCCCCTTCCATGCTAACTGGGAAAATCAACCAGTGTTTCTTCCCTCAGGAGTGACCACTGACGCTTGGGCCAGACCCACAGCCTCACCACGCTGCTCCCCTGTGCACCTGGGCCTGGGATGCTGGGAAAGCCCTGCAGGGGTGAGGATGGAGGAGTAGTGAGCCCTGAGGTTGCCAACACCCATTGCCCCACCTCCACGCCCTAAGCTCTTCTCCAGCCCAACATTCCTCTCCATTCCTCCTCCTCTTCCTTCCCTTTCTCCTCCCCAGAGACCCACCACACGCCCCAGCCCCAGGGCTCAGAGGCCCTGCTATTCACACGGTGGCTGTGCCTCTGCATTGCCTACGCATCGACCTGCTCCAGCCTTCCCCAGTCCAGGCCCAGAGGGCATCTGTGGCTGCCTGGCCCATGGTTTTGGGAATGAGTTTTCCATTTCCGCTGCCCCCAGGGCCAGAGTGCACAGGGCATTGTTCAGTGACTCTTCTTCTGTTCTCTCAGGAGTAGGAAGGAATTGGAGTGCCTACTCCCCTCCGTCTTCCATCCCCATTCTGCCTTTCTGCTGCTGCAGGGGGTTCTGAGGAAGGGCCTGCCCCCGCATCACGGCCTGGTGCTTGGCCTGGAGGAGCAGGAGCAGGCAGCCGGTTGCCCAGGTCTGGAGAGAAGCCCCCTGCCCACTCCCTCCCATTTCCATCCAACCCAAGTCACTCCAACAAACTGCTTTTGAGATGCAAATGTGAAATGCTTTTTTTCCTCCCCCTTCCTCTACTTTTTCATTGAAATGCTTCAAATCTCAGAAAAGAGGAAAAAATGATGTGTTTAAGACAGCAGTGTCTCACCTGCCATCGAGCCTGATAAGGAATTGTTAAATTTTAATTAGACAATTTGATTCCTTCAAGTGCCAAACTTTCAGGGAAGGCAGCACGAAGCCTTAAGCTGAGACAGAGGCACAGGAAACAGGGTGCTGGGCTTGTGCTGCACCGAGGCTCCCGCACCCCCACCCCCCTGGCTCTGTGCCCTGGACAGCACAGAAATGAGAGAGAGAGAGAGAGAGAGAGAGAGAGTGTCCTCTCCTCTCCCCTGCCTGGACCCGCCAGCTTTCCTCCCGTGTCCTGGCTGCTCTAGCAGATTGGCCCTTTTGACCTCACCCCACCAGGCTGGGGACTACAGGTGACCACACTCTCCAAGCTCTTCCTTAGAGAAATGGCAGCCTCCAGCTGTGGTGCATTTAAGGAGCTTTTTTCCTTCCACCACACTGGAGAGAAGCTGGTTTCTGTTTTCAGGCTGGGGAGCCCGCTGTCAGGGCATGTGCCTGGGAGGGCAGCCCCCCCCCCGCCCCCCCACCCACATCTCTCCCTGGAGGCCGGCCCATGTCCCTCACCTCCTCTACTTCCCATTGCCCGATGCCCCAGCCGGTCTCAGCGGGGGCCTGCTCAGACAGCCTTTGGTGGCCAGATCAGCCTCAGGTATTTGGGTTCGCCCAGCACTTCTCAATTTGAGAGCTGGCTAGTTTTCAAATTAGACCACATACAGAAAATAGTAACATTTATAAGGCACACAGGGTGAATGGCAGAGGCTGCTGAGGTTAGAAAGGCCGGGCTCCGTGTTCCGCTTGGCCTGCTATGTACTCACAGCTTGGCTCACTCCAGACATCTTGTTGGGAAGCTCTCCTTGAAGCTTCTGAAGAGAGTTCACTATTACAGCAGGCTGGGGTCAGGCTGGATGTTAAGGAGATCTTGGTGGGCAGGGGTACTGAGCACCAGAATGCATGACTCTGGAAGATCTTTTAGTAGATCTTTGCCCTTCTGAGCTAGGGCAGAACAGTGATTACTGGAGACACACGAGGAGCAGATGATCTCTGGCACTTTGGTGGCCTGAAACTCACAGGCCACTCTCAACAGTCTTCCCCTTCCTCCAGGCTTCCGCCCAGGCAGCTGAGAACAAAAAGCTCAGGAGGCCCCAGAGCACCCGTGGACCCTTGTCTGCAGGCATCTGCCTGGGGTAGGGGGGGCAGTGGCAGGGAGCAGCAGTTGCCCCGCTTTGCTGCACAGGGAGGTGGACATGGTTCTTTGGGGGAGAGGCAGTCACTCCTTGAACGAGACCTGGCACAGACATCTGCAGGGTTTGCTACTCCATCCCTCTCCCGAGAGACACGATCAAGTAGCCACACCTGTAAAAGCTGAGAAATGGCAGTGACCACACACATATTGGTGCTCACTAAATACTTGTTGACTGGGGACTGTTATTTGGAGCTTTTATAAGCTTTTGTGTATGAGGCAGAAACCACCTGGGAGGAAGAAGGAGGTGGCAGTTAGAGGGTGGTGAGCAAGTTGATCGTATTTTCATAAACCCAAATTAAAATGATTGTTCTGACAACAGATTTTTAAAAATAATATTCCATCTTAATTATCTGAAAAATCTTAAGAATGTAAGAATAATGTACCACGGATCAGACATTTAGCCAATCTCCTTTTTTAAAAAAGAACAAGAAATTCAAACTGTCGTGGCAAATCCAGGGTGCCGGGTTCTGTGTGGCTTGGCATGGCCCCTCCACAAGCCCCTTAGTGAACAGTGATCTCATCTGGTTTTCTGGGAGCCCGAACCAGGCCGGCACTCCGGGCACAGCCCTGAGCTGCCTCAGTAGGAACTTTCCCTCCACTTCCTCCTGCAGGCACAAGCTCCGGGCTGATGGAGAAGCTCCTCCCTGCGCCTTCTCATGGGATGCCCCTTGGAGCCCAACAGCCTGTGCAGCCCAGAGGCAGGAGGCAAAAAGGAAGGCATGGGCTGGAGCTGCAGCCAGGGAGCCCGGGACTGCCAGGTTTCCTCAGGCCTCCTGAGAAAATGCCAGCAGGGAAACGCCAGGAAGGCTCTGTATTTTATCCGTTCTAAGGTGCACACCTCCCACCCCCATTTGTGTCTCAGAATTCAGAATGCATTTTACAGTGGACGACATCTTCAAGCTGTCTTGGGGTTTGATGGCATTTTTTTCTTTCCCGGTGGTACATGAAATGATGGTGCATCTCATTCAATTTTGTCTTAGAGCCTATGAAATGTGATGATTAGCATTACAGTCACAGGCTGTAGGAACTGGGCCAGAAGAGCTGGATCTTCCAGGCCAGGGGCTACCCCATTCCAAGGGTCCCTTAGGTTTGTCCTGCAGCCAGGGCCCAGGGACAGGCTTTGCCTTTTCTTTCCTTTACTTCCTCCCAAGGGTTTGGTTGTTGTATCTTGGAACCCTTCCCCCTTCATCCAGCCGCCCCACTACCCCAATTTTTAAGGATGGCCATAGCAGGCAGCGTGTGGTAGCAGCAGGAGCCCGGGAGGACCTGTGACCCTGGTGGGCTGCATGTGGACAGCACCAGCCACTCCATCTCTCTGAGCCTCGGGCTTGTCTGATTGATTGTTTTCACTTGATTCTTTTGCTTGAATTTTTCTTTTAAGAGATGGGGTCTCACTCTTGTCTCGTAGGCTAGAGTGCAGTGGCGTGATCATAGCTCACTGCAACCTAGAACTCTTGGGCTCACGTGATCCTCCCGGGACAGCCTCCTGAGTAGCTGAGACTAGAGGTGTGCGCCACCACACACGGCTAATTTTTGGATTTTTTTAGAGACAAGGGTCTTGCTGTGTTGCCCAGACTTGTTTTGAACTCCTGGCCTTAACTGTGATCCTTCCACCTTGACCCTGCTAGGATTACAGGTATGAGCCACCATGCCTGGCCACTTGGTTTGATTTTTAAAGTTAACATTCTTGAGGGCTTACCTGTGCTGGGCATATGTGCATCATTTTACTTAATCCTCACAATTATTACTATCCCTATTTTGCAGATGGTAAAACCGAGGCTCAGGAAAGCCAAATAATCTGGTGAAGGCCCCAAAGCTAGTAATTGGTAGAGTTGGGACTTGAACCCAGCTTTTTGGTCTTCAGCCCATCTGTTCTACCAGCTCCTCTCATGCCGGAGACCTCATCTGGAAGGGTGAATGTGCTGATGTCCTAATTCCTGCTCAGCTTGATATATGGGGAGAGCCAGATGGGCAGCCCCTGCTTATAAGAGATGGCAGCCCCAAGAAGGTAGGATGCTGAGGACATGGAAGGGACCAGGGCTGGTGCTGGGGATTAGAAGACAGCCTTGTACCAAGATGCTAATAGGGTTCACAGGCATTTAGGCATTTTTCATGTTTTCCTATTTTTTTTCTATAAATATACTACATATGTATCAGCAAAAAGGAATAAGAACAGTCAAGAATAAATGCTAAATTAGAAAATTAAATACAGGAGGCCTTTTTCCAGCAGCCTTGGGTGCAGGGACTCGGCCTTGCCCTGGGAGTAACCAGCACTCAGGGGAATGGGTGCTTACCTCCAACATCTGACCCATAGCACTCACATTTGCCATCTAAGTTGTGCTCGTAATTTTAAGTCCCAGTTTACATCATCCCTCCTCTGAGAAGCTCTCTGTGAATGCCCCAGCCATGTGCACGTGTGCATGTGCTCTCTGGTTTCCAAACATCAGCTGTAGTGGATGCTGTGGTGTGCCCCGCCCCCCTTACCCTGAGGACTATAGCCCTCATCCGCAACTCCCAGGAGTGCTGGCAACTGACCCCACTGACGAAGACAGAGGCCTCTTTCAAGGTCACACCATTTCCCTGGGCCAGCCACAAGCTATGACACCTATGACAGGGGATTAAAGGCCTGACTCTGTTTCCCTAATTTAGGCCCGACCAGGAGAGGGACTAAGGAGGTGGGGGGCAGGCAGAGAGCAGGATGGGGGCAGTGAGTGTGCCTCACACGTCTCCAGGCCCCGGACAGTGCTTTATGCCCAGCAGGTTCAATAGATGCTGATTGAGTCAATTAATGTCAGAAGCAGCCCTGGGTACTTGATCAATACATAAGTGCAGGTCTCCTGCTGTGTGCTCCAATGGGAAAAGGGACCATTTGGCTTTGCAGAATACGGCATCAATATGACGTGTGCTTCATTACCTTGGAACTGGAAGACTTGCTGCACGGTGACATTCCATGTCACCCCACATGAAATTAGGCACTTTGCTTTCTCCCTAAGACTCCAGAGTGGTGGTGCTGGGTCTGACACATCCAGTCTGCCAGCTTTTGGCAGGGGAGTATGGGTGAGGTGTAGAGGTAGACAGACCCTTCTCCACTGTCCCCTCTGACCCGTTGCAGTAGGTATGCCCTGCTCACTGATTACGACATGGCACCACCTGAGTTGCATAAACTGATGGTTTTCAATTTTGGGTAGCAAAGCACCTGGAAATCACAGTGCTTTGCACAGAATGCCTTGGAATGCTGATAAATTTAATTCTATTGTGTGAAATAGGAACACTTTTGTTAGCAGAAGAGCCAACTATATTATGCGTGCATTATGTTTCAATCACAACCAAAACACAAGCTGTCAAGCTCATCTATGCCCGATGCCTCCTGAGTCTGCTGCCGAGCCCCTCAGCTCCCTCTTCTCCCTGAGTCTGCTGCCGCCAGCCTCCCAGAGCCCCAGGCAGAAGTCCCAGAGTTGTCCTGACTCCTTCTCTTCCTGGTTGCCCATCCCCCTCCCACCCCACATCTACCCAATGAACAAGTACCATGACATCGACTTCCAAGCTGGCTCCTGGTTCTGGACACGCCTCTCCATCCCCATCCCCACTGTCCGTTCATTCAGGGTACTGTCATCTCTTACCTAAATTACAGCCATATCCTCACTCCCCTCTGAGCTCTCTTCTATACCATAGCAGCCAGTGACCTTTCTGGAACCCCGTCCAGTGGGGTCATTCCTCTGCACCCAACTTTTCAGAGGCTCCCAAGCTGACAAGACATAATAGGACCTGTGCATGCCCTTCCAGTTTCGTTCTCCTTAACCTTCCTGCCATGCCCTACATTTTTTGCCAAATGGAATCATTTGCTGTTTGGGACCGTGTTGTGTTCTGTCTGGCTGGAACATCTCCCCCCACTCAGGTGCCTGGCTAACTCCTACTTCATCCCAGATGACACCTCCTTCGGGAAGTCTTCCCCCCAGGATGAGACGCCCGTTCCTCTTATTGCATGTGTCTTGCCAAACCTTGTCATCTCTTACTTGGATTCCTGCTACGGTCTCCCAGCTGGTGTCCTGCTTCTACTCTGGGCCCCTCCCATCCATTCTCCATACCGCAGTCAGAATCATCTATTCCAAGGTCTCTGAAGTTAAAAAAAAAAAAAAAGGCGTATCTGATTGTGTGGTTCCCTCTGCCCTTAGGATCAAGTATAAACTCGACTTTTAAGGCCCTCTGTGATCTCGCGTGTCGCAGCCTTCCCAGACTCAACTGTTGCCAAGTCCTTCTGCGTCAGCTTATCCCGAGTCTCTTTCAAGCCTCCACCCGGGCCCCTACCCTCTAGCTCTGTGCTCTGCGTGCGCTGACTCCCCAGTCTTACCCGGCTGGTTCCTGCACAGCCTTCCTCTCCTCTGCAAGGCCTTCCTTCAATGCCTAAACTAGGTTGTGTGTCTCTCCCCATCCCATTTCCTAGTCCCTACCACCCGTAGATTTAATTGCTTGATTAATTAAATTGCCCATTGTTTCTTCTGGAATGTGAGCTGCAGAACCATGTATATTTTGTTCCTGCCTGTGTTTCTGGCACTATATAGAACTGTGCTTAATAAATATTTATAGAAGCAAGAATGAATGAATGCCTATTTCTGTTCCTACCACTGGAAGGTGGAAAGCCGAGCTAACTTATCTTAAGTACATGGTGCATGGGACGTACTTAAGAAGTGTTTGTTGAAAACGAGTGAATGACTGATCAGCGCTGTTCAAGCTCATCTTGTTATACTTGAAAAAAATTATACTTGCTCATTTTTTTCTACCATCTGTAAGAACTTGCCAGCAAAAGAGTGGCATGAGGCCCAACATTTTAAGAAAACTGTTGGCTGCAAAACTTAAAATAGTGCCAGGGGTTGGTTTTCGTCCCAGAGCCCTCGGTGGGAGACCCTCCCCTCACACCCTGTGTCCATTTTTCCTGGCCAGAGCCTGGCCACCCTGTGGCTCCGCCGCCCCGATGGATCCACTGAATCTGTCCTGGTACGATGATGACCTGGAGAGGCAGAACTGGAGCCGGCCCTTCAATGGGTCGGAAGGGAAGGCGGACAGGCCCCAATACAACTACTACGCCACGCTGCTCACACTGCTCATCGTCGTCATCGTCTTCGGCAACGTGCTGGTGTGCATGGCCGTGTCCCGCGAGAAGGCGCTACAGACCACCACCAACTACCTGATCGTCAGCCTCGCGGTGGCCGACCTCCTCGTGGCCACGCTGGTCATGCCCTGGGTTGTCTACCTGGAGGTAGGTCGGGGCCCTGCCCTACTCTGGCGCCTTCTCCAGGAGGGCCCTGCCCTGGAGCCTGGACTGGCTCTGTACAGGAGGCTGCCTGGGGCTTCCCCAGGTGGGCTCTTCCTCTGCTCTGGGCTCACTTTTTCTCCTTAAAAGATGGGCAGGTTGTCTCCTTAATAATCACAACTACCATTTACAAAGTGCTTAGTAAGTATCAGGCCTTGTGCTAAGGACTTCTTATGTGGCATTTTCTTATAGAATCCTCACAGCAGCTCAGAGGCTGGCATTACTATCACCGTTTTGCGGATGATGAACCAGGTGGTCAGAGAAGTTAGGTGACTTCTCCAGCATCACACAGCTGACAGGTCCAAACTGGAACTCTGGTCCCAGAGTTCGTTCATTAGGTCATGTTAGTAATGGAAGTACTGGTGAGGCTGCCCAAGGAGGGGCGTGTTTGTGCTCCCAGGCCCGAAACCTTCATTCCTCTCTCCCGCTTCAGAAATGGGGCTGCTGCTCTGTGCTCCCCCAACTTCCTCCCCAGTTTGTGCTGGTGCCGTGTCCAGGACCTCAGGGTAGAGGCTGCCGTGCACTGTGCTGTAGCCCCCTCCTTAGGAAGAGCTATGCAATTACCCATTGCTCAGCCCAGGACAGAGCCTGGCTCTGCACCTCGAATGGGGAGTAGGCAGCCCCTGCTACGGTGCAGACACGGTGCCTGTGTGCTGCAGACACAGACCCGGCAAATGCTCCTGGTAATCTTGGAAGTTGTTACTACTCTTCTCACTTGCAAAATAGGAAACAGAGGCTTTGGAGAAGTTGCCTTTCTTCCCCCAGGACACAGCAAAGGGAGAATCTGTGATAGAGAAGCCCTGAAGCAGGGACACCCTTCAGGGCTGGCAGGCAGGTGTGGGAAGGTCTAGGGAACGTCAGTGGGCACAAGCTAGATCCCGCCCCTTTCTCGACCCGGGATGCTGGGTGGTCTGTTCGGGGCTGAAGCCAGCCTGCGAGTCTGGGGGCACAGGCAGCTGATCAGGCATTCAGGAAAGGGCCACCACTCAGCCCGTGGAGCCATCACCTTCCTGCCCTGGGCAAGACAGGCCAGCCCCTGCCTGGGGGGAAGGGCTTCCATTGCTGAAAGAAAATACAGACCCTTTGGTGAGGAGGGCGGCTAGTTGAGAGTGGCACACCTCCCTGTCCCCAGGCCCCCGCTTCCTGCTGTCACCACCACCTGGTCCACAGGAAGTGCTGGCCCATCACCCCTTGGATTTCTTTACCACGGCCAAAATGACGGGACTGGATATTAAGGAAGAATCAAAAGGAAACACAATAAATATAAAACAACACAAAAACGCAGGTGACACAGGCCAGGGGTCCACTTCCTCCATGACTGACATGTTCATGACGCCCCCAGACTTTATACATCTCACGTCCTATCTGAGGGCGTCTCCCTGGGGAGCCCCTTCTTAATGCTTAGTTAGGCTCGATCCCTTCCTGCTCCCTTGCAAAGGAGGGTCCTTGACCTGAGGCCATCAGGAGAAAACGGTAGAGCAGACAGCCTGTCTGGGTGATAAGAGTACCTACCTCATAGCACTGCTTGAGAATCAGATGAGTTAATATGTGAATAGTGCTTAGAATGGAAGCTGGCACACAGTGAGTGCTATGTAATGTCAGCCATGGCAGTGACAATGAAGATGAAGATGATGAGAGGGATCCAGCACCCCTCCCGATGGAGAGGACTCTCCCCTTCCTCTCCACCCCTCCCCATTCCCAGGTGAAGAGGCACTTTCTTCTCAGAGGGAGGCATGTTCTGCCCCTGGCTCTGGGCATGGGTTCTCTTGGCTTCCAGACCCCCATCCCTATCCAGACACCAGGGTAGGACAAATCTGTACACGGGCTGTATTGGATTCCCAGGAATCTGTAAGTCCTTCAAATAGATATTTTAAACATACTTGTTCACCATTGTTTTAAAGGTGAAGCTGAGTGTTTCGGGGGGCAAGGTGCAGAAGACAATCGCACAGGACAGTGCCCAAGCTCTCCTGTAGGATCTCATCCAAACTGGAGCTGGGCACGAGCCCTGCTTAGAGGACATCATCTCAGCTGTTCACTGTCTCTAGAGAATGTCTCCAGTGGAGTCTCACGTTACCCTCATGTCCTGTCAACAGCCACACACTGTTCTCTTTCCCAGAGGTGCTCTTGTCATCCAGAATATTCCATCCTGTTCCATTTCCAGCAATGCAAAAATGCCCCCGATAGCCTTCCATGCCAGCACCTGCCTAGCCCGGGACTAGGTGTGCGTTATTTATCCTGCTCGGTACGTGGAAAGCACACTGGTTTTGCAGTGAGAGGACTGGATTCAATGCCCGACTCTACCCCTTTCCATCTAGATAGCCGTGGGCGGAGTTCCTGAGAGGTGACAGCCAGGGGCCACTGGTCTGCATTCTATGGGGGCTTGGCAACCCTGTGAAGTGAGGCTTCCTGTGTGCATTTATTTTCTAGATGAAATGAGACTGAGAAGATGAACAAAGGTCTCAGAGTTAGTTATCCATTCACTCAGTCAACATGTACTGAGCGTTTTGTGTCCTGCCCCCGTCCTGGGGTTGCAGGCTGGGGCACCAGCCTGCCGTCCACGAATAGGAGAAGTGGAGCAGTCCCCATAGGAGGTAGTGGGAGGTGTGGGGCACGGGTCCCGTCTGGGGGTGCCAGGGATGGCTTGCAGGGGGAAGTGAGCTTTAGGAAGAGTTATCCAGGGGAGGGAGGACACACATGCATTCTAGGCAAAACCACCCAGCAGGAAGAGGGGCTAGCTGGCTGGAGGTGTCCAGGAGAGGCAGTCATGTCATTTGTCTCTGAGGTTTACTGTCTGCATTCCATACATATGAGCATGAAGTGCTTGGAACAGTGCCTGACACGTGGTGAGTGCTTAGCATTATGAAAACTGTTATTGGGATTTAGCCGAGCCAGCACAGGCTCGCTGGCTTCACGTGAGCAAGAATGTCGATGAATGAATGATGCCCACAGGTGTGGAGAACAGAGCCCTGGGAATGACTGTAACCTGGGGCCAGTCCATCCTCTGCTGCTAAATCACCAGGTGATCTTGGGCACTTCTGTTTTTTCTCTGATCCCAAGTTTGGCCCTTGAAATGATAATCTCTCCTTTTCATGTCTTGTGTACACCAAGTACTTTTCACATAATTATGACAAGCTAGAAGGTCGCTTCTAAGGCAGCTTAGGAAAGAGCATGGGATGTGATGCCCAGATAACCTGGTTCGAATTCCAGACCTGCTGCACACTTGCTGGATGACCTTGGCCATGCTACGTGGCATCTCTGGGCTTCAGTTCCCTCATCAATGAATGGGGATAAATAATACCTTCTTGTAAGAGTTTTAAGTACATCAGATGAGATAAAGTGCAGTGTCCACAGTAGGTGTTCTATAAACAGTGGCTACCAATACATTCTCTTGAATCCACTCTCCAGAGCAGCTGCTCCTGGGACCACAGACGAAACCCTACCTTCTTCTGGGCTACAGACAGGCCGCTGGGGTGGTCTAAGGTTCCCCTGAAGGCAGGGACTCTGTCTGAATGGCTCACAACTGTATCCAGGAGTCTAGGATAGAGCCTGGCACAGTAAGTTGCTCAGTAAGTGTTTGTAGGAAAGAGGGACGTAGCTGGGAAGAGGGAAGGAGAAAAGGAGGATGTGGAGGACCCTGATATCTCAGACCTAGATCCCCAAGGGCATGAAAGCAGCTCCCAGGAACCAGTCCTAGGAGGGGCTACAGGGTGGGGTGTGAGACAGGTGGGCCTGGGACGCTGCCCAGTGCTGCCCTAAAGGTAGACTCCGTTTACTCCAGGGAAGCCCGTTCTGTGCCCTTCCAACCCACCCCCGACCAGACATCCAGCTGTCAGCTCCTGCCCACCTGGTCCATGCAGCCGCACAGGGCCCCTGTGTGGACCCCAGGAAGACAGTGCCACACAAGAGGCTTCCTGTCTTCTGGGGAAAGCTGCTGTTTCCCTCTCACGAGACGACAGCAGCTGCATTGCCCATCGTTGAGCTTAAATGCCAACATTCGGTTTTATGCCTGGGAGCAGAAGAGAGGGCAGTGATGAGATGAGCAAGGTTATAATTAGCGCCGCTGCGCGCTGTGCTGTGACACGCAGTCTGCCCCGTTCCAGCCATGGGAGGGGGCTTTTTCGATCCTCCCTTCCCCTATTGGTAGAAGCCAAAGGTGTATCTGCCCGTCCCGACTCCGTCCTCAGGGACTGGGGCTGCTCCACACTTCCAGAGCTGCGGGGCCAGCCTGCTGTGCGAGCGTGTGTGCCTGTGGGTATGAATGGGAGGGATGGGGGTGTGCAGGTGAGCGTGCGTGTGTAAGGGGTTTGAGAAAGAGAATGCGTGTGTGCGTGCGTGTGTGTGTGTGTGTGTGTGTGTGTAAAACGTTCTTCTTGCGGGGAGCTAGACTCCTCATTTCCCATCACACCATGGACAGCTCACGACAGCCCCTCACCGGCCCACTCTGGTGTTCCTGTGGCTCCAGCGGATCTCCCTTCTTTCATGCTCCTGCTATAATAAGCAGCAGAAATTTCCTCCCTGTGTCACAGAGCAGCAGCATCTCCACCATTGTTCTTAGCAGATCATTCTGGGCCCCGACTCCGCCACGTACAGGGCCAGCCACGGCGGGGCTTGCCTGGCTCCCTGAGAACGTGGGCCAGAGCAGGACCAGAGGCTGAGCTGAAAGGCCTCGGGCGAGTGGCTGCAATTTTCTGACGCTCAGTTTTCTCATCCGTAAAATGGGTGTTCTAAATTTATACCTGGGATTTAGTTTATACAGGTATGGCTAAGTGATAACACAGGGTGGTCGACGCCGTTGGAAGAAAAGTTTAATGCCACTCACGGATCCCCTAGAAACGAGAGGCTCAGCACGCTGGGGAGGGCCACAGGAGGGAACGCCAGGCTGGCGTCAGGAGGGGAGCGCCCAGGCCGCAGCCTAATTGGGTTCCCACGGGAAATGCAAGGCAGGGCAGAGCAAGCAGTTTAGGATTGGCTACTCTGAATAATTCTGGAGGTCTTTGGGCTACAGGGGTGGTCCCTCATTTTCTGGTCCTGGCATGATTCGGAGCAGGGGAAATATTGGCTCGGTGTGTGGGAGATAAAGGGGGTGCCGGGCTTGCATTTGAGAGCTGTGCTCTCAGGTCAGTCACTTTCTATCTTTAGGAATTAGCTAGCCCTGGGAGGGGCAGTTTCTCCCCAGGGTTTATTAGGCCCCCAAATGCCAAAGCATCAGGAACACAGAGAATAAGGAAATGTAGTCCACATAGTTGTCTCTGTGATGAATGGATGCCAGAGAGACAAATGCAGGATCTAAGGAAATACACGGGGCATCACAAGGTGATCACGGGTCCTCCAGATTGAGGTTCAAAGTTGGGGAGCTCAGTGTAAGTTGGTTGTCTTTCTTCTAGCCCAGTTCTTGGCACAATGTGGCCTTATGTATCTGGGAGAAGAGACGCCAGAGCAAGGGCCTCAGACACCCATGGGCGCCACTCCCCCTTGCTGCCCCTTTCTGCCCGAATCCTGGCCAGAGACCCACAAGACTCCTGCAGCTGCCCTCTGAGCCGTGTCCCCGTCTGCCCCGGGAGGACCGGGCACAGGACCTAAGCGAAGCTCCCCCTCTGCTATCCATCTATTACGTTGCTTTGTCCCCAGGTGGTGGGCGAGTGGAAATTCAGCAGGATTCACTGTGACATCTTTGTCACCCTGGACGTCATGATGTGCACAGCCAGCATCCTGAACCTGTGTGCCATCAGCATTGACAGGTGAGCCCAGCCAGAGTGGGAGACGTGACCCTGGCCACTCACCATTCCAGCCGCCCCACCTCTCCTCAGGGTCAGGCTCTGTGACGCTGTGTGGCTGGCTGAGTGCATGTGGGTCCACGTGTTTGTGTGTGCATGCGTGTGTGGCTAGCAGAGTACGGACTCCCTAAAGAGAGGCCATCTATGAACGGTGATGCTGCCAGGAATACCCACACAGTGACAGCATAACAGGGAAAGTATGTGATTCTGACGGAAGCCCTAGTTCTATCATTTCCGACTTATGTGACCTTGGGCAGATTGTGGAGGTTCTTAGAACTCCCAGTTTCATTTTCTAGAAACCAACAATGATGACACCTGCCCCCTGACTGCAGTGCATAACTGCATAAAATGTAATCATGCATTTTATGTCCAGCACGGGGCACAGGGCGGAGGGGCCCAGGCCATGCCCACTTTGCTGAGCTGCATCCTTGGAGCCTTTTGCTAATTCGCACAGATATGCCACTGGGCTCCTGGAGGCCCTGGCCCCAGTCCCTTCTCGGCATTCTTGGAAGATGAAATAAGTTAACGAATGAGAAGTTCTGGGTAGAGGAATGTGAGGGAGGATTGTAAGCAGTTGCTATTGTCATTATTTCCTGCTAAGTGGGGCTTAAGCCTTGCTCTGAGGAGCCTGGCTACCAGTTCATCACAAACACTCCCACCTTCTGTGGGCTCAGCACAGGTGCAGAGGGTGTAGTTTCAAAACTATACTGGTGCAAAAAGACCCAGTTCATGACCCCTCAAAAATCCTAAAATCCAAGTAGGGTGCTTACAGTAATAGCCGGCCAGCTGCGAAGTGTTCAGCTGGGCTTTGCCACTGTCCTCGCTGTCTGAATTTGGGGCCAGGAGGGAGCGTTGAGTTGGCATATCAGTCAGGCTTCCTAGAGTGGGTCACCTGTCCAGCCCCAAGGCCCGGGGGTGTCTCTGGTGTGTGCGTGTTGTGGAGTGAGGGGTCCCTGGGCCTGCACCCCAGATTCAGGGTCCCCCACCCTTGCAGGTACACAGCTGTGGCCATGCCCATGCTGTACAATACGCGCTACAGCTCTAAGCGCCGAGTCACTGTCATGATCGCCATCGTCTGGGTCCTGTCCTTCACCATCTCCTGCCCGCTCCTGTTTGGACTCAACAACACAGGTGAGATCTGTCTTCGTTCACCTGGGGCGCAGCTGGCCCAGCGGGAGCTGAGTCCCTGGCACAGATGTGGGCATGGGGACCTACTTGCCACTCTGGACTGAGGCCAGGCTGGGTGTCTTGGGCCAGGCCCAGGTCAGGCAGAAGAGGAAACAACGACCCGGACACAATGGAGCTAGATAAGGAGTGGGGACAATGGCCCAGGAGGGTGTCTGGCAATTTCCAACTTCGTTTGTTAAATTGAAGCAGGCCAGACAGCCTCACAGGCTGCGTGTGTGTGTATGTGTGTGCGCACACAAACAGGGGGGCGTCTATTTGGGCTTCCATCCACCCCTGACAATGGTGGTTTTGTTACGGGGCTGTAGCCCTCAGGGCCGGCTGAGCCCAGGGCAGCTGGAAACAGGTAGTGGGTGAGCCGACCACGTGCCCGTTTCTGTGGGAGGCAGAGTCGGGAGTGTCTCGGGCAGAGGGACAAAAAGTACCTACCAGCCTGGAGCCTCCTCTTGTCAGGGAGACAGGAGCTGCTGCAGGTGCACCTCTGTGACCATAACCACACAGGGTATAATGCAGACTTGAAACTGTGGTACAGTAGCTAAGTGTCATAGGAATTCTGAGCAGCGGGAATGGGGCTACATATACTTGGATTAATCTGGGAAGGCCCTGACAGTGAGACATCTGGTAGACCTGGAAGGGCACAGAGAAACGTATGAAACACATTGGAACACAGTTGAGTTCAGAGAACAGGACCAAGCTATCTTGTTCCTAAAATTAAAAGGTGGCAGGCCTCCCTCCAGCGTGAAGGAAAGACTAAAATAATGGTTTACTCTTTTAAAATAATTTTCTTGCATTGTTTCATCTGAATACTCTGGCTCCACTGGTGCACCCACAGATGACAAAATAATGACCAAGTAATGAAAGGAATAGTAATGGAAACATGGAAGCAGTCGGTCACGCTTAGCTTGTTGCTCACAGTCGTGTTTGCAATACTCTGATTTACGCCGCCCATTTATGTGCGTCTGCCTGGGGCTCTCCTTCCCCCAGACCAGAACGAGTGCATCATCGCCAACCCGGCCTTCGTGGTCTACTCCTCCATCGTCTCCTTCTACGTGCCCTTCATCGTCACCCTGCTGGTCTACATCAAGATCTACATCGTCCTCCGCAGGCGCCGCAAGCGAGTCAACACCAAGCGCAGCAGCCGAGCTTTCAGGGCCAACCGGAGGGCCCCACTCAAGGTCCGGGACCCCCCTCTCCTCCGAGTGTCCCCATCTATCACCAAAGGGGCTCGTCCCCGCTCAGGTGGGGGCTGGGACACCACTCCAGGTTGAGGTCCAGGCTGGAGGAGCTCTGAGGAGCTGGGCAAGGGCAGGATTTGAAGGCCTGGACGGCAGGAGAGGGGCTGGGATCTGCAGGAGTGGGAGGTGGGGTCCGCGGTGCGCACCAGCTGGGAGGAGAAGTCTTTGCTTGAAGATCTCTGTGACCAAATGCAGCAGCTCTTTCCTGCTGCCCCCTCGACTCCATTCTGCTCTGTCCTTAGCCTCTCCTTTCCCCACCCTGGTCCCTCCGTCCCTCTGTCCCTCCCTCTGACACCTCCATCCAATTGCCCTTACCTTCTACACTCTGTACCCTGCCCGCCACGCACACCTCTGTCTTCCTCACCTCCTCTTCCCGTCTTCTCTCCTCTGCTCTCTTTCATCTCCCCCCTCTTATGCCTTGTGAATTCTCCCCTCCTCTCCGCCCTCCCCCCAAAAAGACGTACGTGGGCATGGAAGGAACACGAGCTTTTAGGTTAGACACATCAGGTTCAGAACCTGGTATTGCCACTTTTTTTGCTGAGTGACCTTGGGCAAGTTGCTTAACTCCTCTGAGCCTCAGTTTTGTCATCTGTGAAATAGGAATCATAATTCCAACCTCATAGGGTGGTCCTGAGGATTTCATGTCAGAAGGGACATGCGGTGCCTAGTATGGTGCCAGGCCCTCAGCAGGTGCCCCCTTGTCCTGGCCACCTCTTCTCATCTCAATCCCAACCTTCACCTGCCACTGGCCCTGCCCTCCTGATCTCTGAGCCCCTCTGCCCCGTCTGAGTTCTCCGTGGACTTCTCCGCCTTGGGTTTCTCCCACCTCCCACCACCCCGTGTGACCCATGTGCTGGCTCCCTCCACAGGGCAACTGCACGCACCCCGAGGACATGAAACTCTGCACCGTTATCATGAAGTCTAATGGCAGTTTCCCAGTGAACAGGCGGAGAGTGGTAAGTGCGCAGGTCAGGGACCCAGAGCCAGGTCTTCCTGCCCCTACGGAAGCCCACTGGCCGTGGCTCTGAGCCCTCAGCAGTGGGTCAAAGGGAGAAGCACCTCCCAGCACCCCCCACTTGCCTCGGCTGAGGGCAGACCCACCCTGCAAACCTTAAGCACGCATGTGGCAAGAGCCCTCGACTCTACAAGGCATGTGCCCTGAGCACAAGGAAATGGTGGGGAGAAAGGACTTGGCCCTAACAGTGTAATAAGAATGATCATGGCTATTCCCATTTCTCAAATACCTGCCACATGCCTATTATCTCATCAAATCCTCACCACGACCCTGGGAGGTAAGTCTTATTAATCGAATTGATTTTCAGTTTACAGAAGAGGAAACAGAGGCTCAGAGAGGATAGGTGACTCACCCAAGTCTCAACAGTTAGTGACACAAAACGTATTTAAGCCCAGACCTATGTGAGTCAGAAACCCACGTCCGTGTTCTTTCCCCTGGCACGTGCTGCCTCACGGACAGGCAGGTCTGGGGCTGGGGGTGGGGGGGGGAGCTGGGGAGGGTGGAGCAGCCGCAGGGGCAGTGGCGAGGCACAGTCTGTGAATAGAGCCCAGAGGGGCACAAGCACGGCAGGCCCCCAGCTCTGCCCAGTGACAGTAGTACCAGGGTCCAAGCAGCAGGTGTTTTATCCCCCAGGTGGACAGACAATGAGGCCAGGGAACTCAGAGAAGGCCACACAAAAAGCCCAGGCCAAGTGTCCTTGGGAAGCAGGGTCCCCACCATTCACCTGCACTGCAAGGGCAGGACGCTGAGGAGCCGTTTATGAGCCAGGTGCCAAAACAGGGACTCAGGAGCAGGGCCACGGCAGCAGCCCAGTTATATACCTGGGCACACAGGGTGGCTGCATTTCAGGAGCTCAGGCTAAGATCTCCAAGGCTTTAAAAGGAGAGCCTAAGGCAGAACCTGGGAGGCCCTGAGTGGACGCATGCCAGGGCCCTCCGGGGCAAGCCAGCAGGGAAGACATGGGGCCCCAGGGGTCAGGGGCACCCGGATCTGTCCAGCCAGGAGGATATGCAGCCCACGAGTGTGTGCTGGGGCAGGTGCCCACAAGGCAGGAGCACTGGGCCCCGTATTTCAGCCTGGCAGGGAGAACGGGGTGGGCACCCTCTGTGCAGTTAGAACAGGAGGGCTTAGAGGCAGGACTGAACA
Source organism: Varecia variegata (assembly GCA_028533085.1). Lineage (NCBI taxonomy): Eukaryota > Metazoa > Chordata > Mammalia > Primates > Lemuridae > Varecia > Varecia variegata. The sequence continues at coordinate 109,259,639 of CM052438.1, forward strand.
TCACTCAGCTGTTTATCCCCAGCAGCCAGCGTGGTATCTGGCGTACAGCTGGCACTCAGTAAGTGTTGCTCAGGTTATGAAAGAGAAGTGCCTGGTACTCAGCCCCCACAGAATGGTTATGGGATATTGAGGCTGCAGAAGGACTGCTGTGGGAAGGGGGCCAGGGACAGTCTCTGCTTCCCAGTGATTGTCCTCCTTGCCCCCTGGCAGGGTGATCCTGTGGCATTTGCAGGAGTCTGCAGAGGGGGGAAAGGGAGGGGCTGGTGGGGCTGATGTCCAGGAACTGGTCTGGCTTTACCTGGAGCTCTCTGCCTCTGGTGCAGGAGGCCGCCCGCCGAGCCCAGGAGCTGGAGATGGAGATGCTCTCCAGCACCAGCCCCCCTGAGAGGACCCGGTACAGCCCCATCCCCCCCAGCCACCACCAGCTGACTCTCCCCGACCCCTCCCACCACGGCCTCCACAGCAATCCCGACAGCCCTGCCAAACCAGAGAAGAATGGGCATGCCAAAGACCACCCCAAGCTCGCCAAGATCTTCGAGATCCAGTCCATGCCCAATGGCAAAACCCGGACCTCGCTCAAGACCATGAGCCGCAGGAAGCTCTCCCAGCAGAAGGAGAAGAAGGCCACTCAGATGCTCGCCATTGTCCTCGGTGAGTCGGCCCTGGCTGCCGGCCACAGCCGGCCCTGCCCAGCCCTGGCTGGTGAAAGCACCCCAGGTCCCTTTCCCTGCCTTGCCCCTCCTCACCGGGACTGGCATGTCTCAGGCACGGGCCAAGGCACTTGACGTACACTCAGCCCTATTAGGTAGATTCTATGACTGGGCTCATTTTACAGATGGGTAAACAGAGGCTTAGAGTGGTTATAGAACTTGACCAAGAGCACCCATGATTTGAACTCAGGCCATCTGACTCCAGGGTGTGTGAACTTGACCACTCTATCATAATGTCCCTAGAACCTCACATGTCCTCAGGCAAGTCGCTTTCTCTCTCTGGTCTCCCCATGTGTAGAGGTTACTTCTCAGCGTTGTGGCAGTCGAATGACATACAGTTGGTGGAAGCACTTTATAAACTGCAAAGCAGTACACATAGGTAATGATTATGGTTTTCGTTACTATCGCTATTGTTGAGGAATTGGGAAATTCAGTTCACTTGCACTTAACCTGTGCGACCACAGCTGTGAAAAATAAAGGGGCCTTGAGAGGCAGCCCCTGATCTAAATGAGGGGGCAGCCCGGTCTGCTAGGCAGGACTTTTGAATGAAAATTGCCTAGAAAACTGTATAATAAAGCTGAAAAATCAAGGGGTGGATTGACATGGGTGGTTGGGAAAAGGAGGACGTGGTGTGACTGCCTTCCACCTAGCACCTGCGATCCCCTTCCACCTCCCGGCAGTCCCGGGATGTGAGTGGTGCAGGTGTTACTGCTCTTGGTTTGTGAATGAGAGCACATAGTCCCAGCAGGGTGAGGGCCACCACCCATGACCATGGGCTGGGACGTGGCAGTGTGGGACTGAAGCCAGGTCCTGTGCTGGCTTCAAGATCCGCCCCGTAGCCCTGCCCCTTCCAGACACCGCTCTGCGCCTGGGCATGCCGTCTGTGCCTGTAGGGTGGTCGTGTACATGCTGCCTCTGTGCTGAGGGTCCCACCTCAGCAGGAGGTCCTGGAGAAAGCGCACCTGAGTTAGATGGGCAGGGCAGGTGGACAGTCGGCCTGGGTGAGAGAGCGTGGTCCAAGGCAGGGACTGGCAAGGGTGTATCCACCAAGGCTGGGGAAATTGGGGGAAGGCTGGAGCAAGACCCTGGCTGTCTGGGGACCTGAATAGACTGAAGTTCAGCTCTCAGCTTTGCTGCTCAAGAGTGAGTGACCTTGGACGGGTGGCAGAGCCGTTGCGAGCCTATTTCCCATCTACCTCGTGAGGGTGCCGTGAGAACTAAGTGACATAGGTACTTAGCGCTCCCTTTCCCCAAACCATGTGTCCCACACTCCCGGGAGCAGATTCCCTCCACTTCCAGCTTGGGGGGAAGACATTGTTCTCAAAGATAAGCTGGAAGGAGAGTAGATATTTCCATTTCTACTGGCTGACTTGCATCAGAACGGTAACCTTTCAGATTTGTTTTGAAACCAAGTATCCTTCCCTAGGAGGTAGGTATTATTATACCCATTTGACAGATGGGGAAAGTGAGGCTGACGGAGCTGAAGGGACCCTTCGCTGCAAGTGGGCCTCAGAGGCAGGTCTAGAATCCAAGACCGGGACTCCTCTTGCAGTGCTCCTGGGCTGCAGTCTGCTGTCTTGTGCACAGAGCGGGGTGTCCCTGGCCATGCTGACCGTGCCCTCTCCCGCAGGCGTGTTCATCATCTGCTGGCTGCCCTTCTTCATCACGCACATCCTGAACATACACTGTGACTGCAACATCCCGCCCGTCCTGTACAGCGCCTTCACGTGGCTGGGCTATGTCAACAGCGCCGTGAACCCCATCATCTACACCACCTTCAACATCGAGTTCCGCAAGGCCTTCCTGAAGATCCTCCACTGCTGACTCTGCTGCCCGCCTGCACAGCAGCCTGCTTCCCGCCTCCCTGCCCAGGCCGGCCGGGCCTCACCCCTGCAAGCCATGGGCAGGAAGGCCTGGGGTGGACGCGGCCTTCTGCTCACCCCGGCAGGCCCTGCAGTGTTAGCTTGGCTCTGCACCCCGCACACCCTCACTCTGCCAGGGTGGTGCTAGGGAGCTGGGCACGGTACCAGCCCTGGGGCTGGACGACCCGGCTCGGGGGCAGCTCCCAGGGTCCCCCTCCCACCTCCAGGCCCCCTCTCCTTGGCACCAAAGATGCAGCCATCTTCTTGACCTTTCTCTGGGGCTCTGGGGTCGCTGGCGCCAGAGTCAGGGCCCAGAGGCAGAGTGCTCTCTGTTTGTTAGGCTTGGCCTGGGGCAGGCAGTGGGGAGAGGGGGACAGTTCACACCCCACGAGGCCCACACGAGGGAAGCAAGAGCTTTTGCCAAGGACCCAGGTGACCATTCAGTCCTGGATGACCCATGTACATACCAAACTGCAGGACGGACCCCAGAGAAGACCAAGCCAAAAATCTCAGCACCCACCTCCACCCCAATGTGGGCCTCTACTGTCCACGTCGGTGGGTCCCGACACGCCCCACCCTGTTACAGCTCCCATGTGGTTTCCACATGCTCTGACGGGAGGAACCCTAATCTCGAATGGCCCCAGGAACATCTGTGGGGAGAGGAACCCCTGGCCCTAGCCCGCTCTGCCACCTTCCGATGGCCTCAGATGCAGCCCCTCTCATAGCAGGTGTGGCCACCCGGGGCCAGGTAGGGAAGTCGGCCTTGGAACCATGTCAGGGCCTGGGCCGGGGGCATCTGAGGTTCTTTGGGGGCTGCCTCCTGCCACATCTGACGCAAAGACACTTTCCTTTTCTATTCCCTTTGGCATCTTCTCTCTCCTGTGTCCCCTCCCTTCCACTGCCTCTGCCTTAGAGGAGCCCATGGCTAAGAGGCTGCTGGATACCCATTGGCCTGGCCTGGCCCTGCCCTGAGGGAGGAGGGGAAGCTGCAGCTTGGGGGAGCCCCGGGCCCCAGACTCTGTAACATCACTCCCCATGCACCAAACTAATAAAACTTTGACAAGAGTTGCTCTCCAGGGCCCTTGGGCAGAAGGGAGCAGTGCCACCTCCATCCTCACCGTTCAGGTGTCTGGCAGGATCCTCCCCGAGGGCAGCCAGGTGGTCCCCACCTCTCTACCTCCCCCTCTCAGGTCCCAGTGCCTCGGAAGAGCCATCCTTTGCCTTTCTCACCATAGGGCAGAGAGGGCTTCGTGGAAAAGGTGGCCGTTGAGTGCTGGCTTTGCCTGTGTCTGTCTCTGTCCCCTGCCCTGACTCTGTGTCTCTGTGTCCCTTGCTCTGGTGTAGGCTGAGGGGAGCAGGGAAGGCCCTAGTGCTGTGACCTGGAGAGGTCTCCCTCCTCTGGGCCTCCAGATCGATTCAAAGCCCAAGCCTTCTGAGGCGACAACTGGGGCTGCCCCGACAACAGACTTAGCTTTCTAAAAATGAATTATAAATCTACCCGGTGAAGGAGGAATATTCTTACTGTCTTGAGAATAACAGTGCTGATGACAAACAAGGTGCCGGCACCCACGGGCTCAGGCTCTGGGGAGCTGTCAGGGCATAATTTGCATGCTAAATACAATATTTTTAGCACCAAAGTTTGGAGCACTTAACTTGCCCTGAACATTTAATTATGGACTTTGATCTTCTCCCTGAACCTGCGTGTAGGGCTAAGCCCTGAAAGAGGCTCCTGTCCCCAGGAGCACCCTGATTCCAGAAGGTGGGCAAAACAGACCCCTACTCTGGCTGGCGGGAGGGGAGGGGTGGGCAGTAACCCAGTGACTACGTCCTGGGGAGGCATCAGACCCCTGGGGGCTCTGGGGACCTCCTACCTGCCGATAACCACCCCTGAACCAACACACACACACACACACACACACACACACACACACACACACATGCACACTCTCCCATGCTCTCAGGCTATGGAAGATCCTGACCTGGATGGGGCATAAAGGTTTATCTCGTTATCAGAAATCTCATGAGGGCACACAGGTCTATCAGCGAGAACCGAGCAGGTGACAAAGGGAAGCGGGGAGAGAGAGAGGAGGGAGGAGGAAGACCCGGAGCAGAGTGAGCAGAGGCTGACAGGGAGAAGAGGGGAAGAGGGCAGGGCAGGGGCGGGAGGTGGGGCAGGGGAAAGTTGCCCACAGTTGTCAAGAGGCGTCAAGTCTTTCTGCCAGACAGCAGATTGACAGCTAGAGTGGGCAGGGGGAGGGCCGGGCTCCACCCCCTCCCCCCTCAGCACTGCAGGGGCACAGAAACGGGAGGAGGGGGACCCGGGAACACAAGGTGGAAGGGGGCAGCCCAGGCTCAGGCTGTCTCCGAAGGGGCCCTGACGATGGCCCCATTCTCTCGACGGCGAGGGCGGAAGGGAAGCCCTGCGAATTTCCACCCCGCTCTGCCCTTCCCTGTGTCTGTGTGTATGTCTGTGTCTCTCTGTAGAGTGCCTTTTAATCCGAGGGTGCTTCCTTTTCCTGTACATCAGTGACATCTGCACCTTCCCTCTGGCCCCCTTGTCCCCAGAGCACAGCAGGGGATCACTGCCCAAGGGTCAGGCGCAGCTGGGCACTCTGCGTGTGTCTTCGCAGACGGGAAAGGGAGTCTGACAGTCACAGAGGAGCAGGTCCAGATGTGGCTGCAAGTCTTCAAGGCTCCAGGCCCTTATTCTTCCCCAGGTGGCGTCTGGAGGAGTCCCTGGTGGCCATGGGCTGGGAGAGGTCTTGGGAGTTGAGGCAGCGTGGAGCACAGCAGGCTAAGAAAGTGCATCATTCCGTCCATCCAGACACCCATTTGTTGTCTTACGCAGTGAATGTTTATTGAGCAACTATTGTGCTCCAGGCCCTAGGTGGGGTGCAGGGAATAAAACAGTGAAGAAGGTGGTCGTGATCCCTGCCTTCGTGAGTTCACAGTCTAGTGGGATGACAGGCATTAACCCAGTGATCACACAATAGCGTGAAAGCTCCACTTTCCCACTGCCAGGGTCTTGGGGAGGGCAGACAAAGCACAGGTGTGCCCTGCACACCTCCAGGGCACCATCCTCCTAGGTGATGTGTGACACAGCAGCCCTGGCAAGCCTCGGCCTCGAACAGGTAGGTATGGAATCGGTGAGGGCAAGAAGACCGACAGCGTGGAGAACTTCCCGCATGGCCGGGGCAGGAGGCCTTGAAAGAGCAAGTGCAGGACCTGCTTTCTCGGTGGTCCCAGAACAAGAGCAGCCAGTCGCCTGCAACTAGGAACACTGAAGACTGGTCTGCCTTCGGGGGGCATTTCCACTGTCCCCACCTACCTGGATCCCTGCCCCAGGGACTGCATGGCTTCCTTTACCTACTTATTAGCCCCGGCCTCCCTGTGTCCCACCGGCTCACTGCCCTCCTGGGTCCTGTGACCCAGGCTGTGTCTGCAACGTTAGCTCCCATGTGTGCCGGGGCCTCTGGGCTGCGCCCTCCCTGACGGTGTGTTCTTCTCCTACCTGGCAGGGGGCCGTTCCTATGACCTCACAGAAGAAAAGCTCTGGAACTATGGTACAGGGAAGGTAGTTTGCCTCTAAGGCTAGGTCTTCTGTTTCTGCATCCTAGACCTTCCACTGCAGCCCAGCTTCTTGACCTTCCCTGAGTGCAAGTGGAAGAGGCCAGTGTGCTGAGAAGATGTTTTACAAAGACAGAGAAAGAAAGAAAACCTGTTTGTACCCAGACATTTAGGGTAAAACCAGTTGGGCTGCCCTAGAGAGCAAGCAAGTAGGTGGTGGGGGCAGAGCAGGGGGTACAGTTGTTAGTGGGGCTTCAGTGGTGAAAGGGGCGAGTCTGGGCATCCGTGTTCCTGAGGGTCCTCTCCGGCCAACCCGGTACTGTGGCTCTGCAACATCTGGGTCCTGGGGAGGCAGGAGAAGCAGGAAGCTGATGGGGGGTGGGCAGACCATCTTTGGAGTGGGGAGACCCACCCCGGCTTTGTGGGCTGGGGGGAGGGGTGGAGGAGGTATCTGGTGAGAACAGCTTCCCACTCCCTCTCCCACCCCAGTTCTGCTACTTGGCAAATAAAGCCTCCCCAGAGCAGAGGTCCCAGTAGGCCCAGGGTGGCCCCCGGGGAGGGAACAGGCAGGAGTTGCTTGCAGAACCCCCGGCCTGGAGGGCATCTTGGGGGGGTCCTTTTGCTCCCAGTTGGAGCCATAGGCAGCCCCAAGTCCATGGGGAATGTTGCATGACCACAGTGGCCTGTGGCTTTCTCCTGTATTCACACCTGGCTTCTGAGGCCCAGAGACGTGTGTGAGGCCAGAGAAGGAACCTCCCTGCCATCTCAGGGCAGTGGGACTCCGGTGCTGTAGGGGAGGGAGATGAAGGACGGTGGCCAGGCCAAGGGACGGAGGTGCTACCATTCAGGGATGGGAGAGGCAGGGAACTGTATGGGAACAAAGCTGGGGCATCCACACCTTCGGGATCTTCCTGAGCTGGGCCAACTCCAAACACGCTGTCCCATTGCCCCCAGGAGTGTGTGAGCTGCAGGAAGAGCCATCTGGAGGCCAGGGAAGGCATGAGTGGGCAAGAGAGGAAGGACAGTGCCTGGGAGGAGACAAGTTTCGTTGCCTGGTTTTCTCTGCTCTGGGGTTCAGAGCCAGAAAAGCTGACAGCGTGGACTTGACCCCAGGCTCTGGGTGACACCGTCTGTGGATCGTCCTCACGACTGTGTCTCGGTGGGCACAGCTGACTAGTGGGGCTTGCCCTGGCCCTGTCCCTGACCTGACACTGTTTCAGGTGTGTCCTGGGAGGTCTCAGTGTCACAGCCACACCAGGGCACTGAAGGAAAGTCTTTCCTTCCTTCCCCGAGTGCACTGGCAAAGGAAAACAGGCAGCAGCTTCCAAGAGCATCCTCACCAACGGCTCCCACAGGCTGGGCTGTCTGCACCTTATTTGAAGAGAAAAACTCCTCTAATTTCGGAGAAACTGCAAGAAACGAATGTGTTGAGTGCTTATTAACTGCCTTGCCTTTTGACCGGCATGGCATCGGATGTAATTGTGACAACAGCCCAGAGATAAGCATTGTCGCCGCTAAGTGATATGATGAAGGCCGAGATAGTTTCGGCAACCTGAGGTCATGTAACTAGGGGGCGGCTCCGCCAGGATTTGGGTCCGTCACACCAGCCTCCCACAGCTCCCTCCCCTGCCTCAGCCCAGCCTGGCTCCTACGTCTGTCCCTTACGTTAGCTTACAGCAAACCTGCTGCTGTCGTCCCAGTCAGCAAACACGCAGGGAGTGACTTCTGTGCCTCGGCAGCAGGGCCCTGAGAGAGGGCCGGATGGAACACAGGAAAGCAGGACACAGTGGCACGACCTGTGCTGAGCAGGAAGGTGGCCCCAAGAGTGGCTCCTCAGCCTCGCTGCACGGGGCGTCAGGACAGCACGCCCTGAGGAGGGAGTGGCATCTCCAGCGGGGCAAGCAGAGGAGGCTTCCCAGGCAGGGATAGGCCAGTCAGTCTCAAAGGACAGAGGGGACCCCGACAGGCACTGGTGGGAGAGGAGCTCAGACCACCAGCACGAAGGGGGCCTGTGGCTGTGACTGTGGGGCAGGGCAGGCTGTGGGGGCAGAGGAGTGTGGGTCTCAGCGGGCTGGAGCCCCCACTGACTGAGGCCCTAATAAGTTGGGGGGATGTGCTGTACATGTGGCAGCAGGGGGTGGGCAGGGAAGGAATGTTCCTGGACAGAAGATGACCAGCGCTGCCATCCGTGTGCTCAAGGAGGGTGGTGCCTCCCTGGCCTGCTGGTGTCCCCCTCTTCTCCTCCCTGCCACGGGCCCAGAGCCTAGCTTCCTCCCCTCTTCCCCTGCCCTTGTCATTGTCTCCCTGGGGCTCAGTCCCTCCAGGCTGGTTTTGGAGGGGGACATGGTCTCCCTGGTCTCCTCTCCTCATTGCTCCTAGGATGAGTCAGAGGCCTTTTTGTCACTAAGGAGTTTGCAGCTCATCTGCTATCCCACCTCCCTTCTGGGACAGTCACAGAAGCCCATTTGGACTTTAACTGCTATTGATCCAGCTCGCCAAACCTCCCTGCTCCTTCTGGTTTTCCTGCATCATGACTGGGAGGGTCCACCAATGATGTCCTTCTCCCAACACAAGCCACCGGGCAGAGCAACCTGGGCTATCTGCCTCTCTGGGGACAGCCAGGCTAGGTGACGCCATCTCTCAGGGCTCAGGAATGTCTGCCTTGGGGTGGGCTGGATTGGTTCACGTGGGGTTTACCCTGGGAAAGGAGGCTTTCGCCTGGGTAAAAGGTAATGAGGGGTGAAGCAAGTAATGTCACCGACAAAGGACAGGAGGAGGAGTGTAGGGGAGGAGTGGAGTGACAGTGAGCACCAACTCATGCTGGAGATGCGCAGGATCTAATCACATCCTCGCAACAATAAAACTCTTGCAAACATGAGGCTGAAGCCCAGAAAGTCTAGGCAAAGTCCAACCCAGGCCTGCCTGGACCTGAAGCCCCTGCCACAGGCCAAGGTCCCCATCTGCCACCACAGGTCCCCATTTCCTCACTCTACACGCAACTGGAGAGGTCTTTGGAATGCATGGTACATTCTGGTTGTGTCCTCCCTCTGCTGGGAAAGTGACAGCATTGAGTGACAGCTCCCGAATCAGAATGGGCGTCAAGGTCTCCCCACCAAGCACCCCCTCCCCACCCCCACCTGAACAGTGCCGTCCCTCCACCTGCCCTCACGGTCTCCTCCCCACAAACAACTGTCTCACCTTCCCCGGCCTGTGGTCCTCTCCCCGCTTCTACCTGGTCCAGGCCGTGCCCCTCCTCTGCTCCGTCTTTGTCCTCATTTGACCTTCACGTCTTCCAGAAAGCCCTTCCTGACCTACCCCGCTCAGCGTGGCGCCTGCCCAGAGGAGGTGAGAGGGATATAGACTGTGCTGTCCACTCTCTGCATGTGGCTGGCGATGTTAATTTATTTAAATTAAAACTCCAATTCCTTGGTTGCACGAGGCACATTTCAAGTGCTCGATAGCACACGTGGCAGGCGGCTGCCCTGTGGAGCAGCGTGGAGGCAGGTTTCCATCCCTGGTCCCGAGTGACTCCTAGCTTAGGAGCTTGGATGCCTTCAACTAAAATGGGGGACAAAGGGTGTGGAGCAGGCTTGTGGGGGGGAAGGGAGTGTTCAGTTTGAGCACTTTGAGTTTAAAGGGTCTGTAGGATCTCCAAGTAGGGATGCCCAGTAAGAAATCAGGGAGTTCCTATTCTCCCCCACCCCAAATTCCCCTAAACAGGGCTTGAAATTCAATGAGAGGCCCTCTCCTCGGGAATTTCAAGGGCCTCACTAAAATTCTATTTTAAACGTCCCTAGGAAACCTGTAGAAGGCAGCTCTGTTGAAATGGAACTCAAGGTAGAGGCTGCGTGTGTCTGTGGATCTGTGTCCATGCCTGGCTAGGGGAGGCTCGAGCAGGCAGAAGAGGATGCCAGTGGGCAATGAAGGGCTGTGATGGCCAGGGCTGACCTGAAACCCCTACCTGTCATCTCCTGGGGGAAGCAGGCATCTGAGGACCTCTGCCTAGACCCCTGAGCCCCAGAGCTGAAAGGACTCCCAGGGACAGTCCTGTCCACATCTCCATGGCATCCCTATCATTCAGGGGACACTAGGTGCAAAAGGATCACTTACCTTTCCTAACTCCTTTCCTTCGGGTCTGCTCTCCAACTCTCTCCAGTAGGACCAGCCAGCCCCATTCTCACCTGTGCCTCACTCCTGACCACGCCCACGACTGCCGGAGCTCACCTGGCTGTGGTAGGTAGTAGTCCCAGAGCCTTCTCTGGCTCTCTCAAAATCCTAAATTTGGAGCTAGACTCAGACTTAAGGGTGCCAGGAGAAGCAAACTGCCCCGAGCCTCCTCTACTCCCCTCCTCCCGCTCCCGCTGGTTCTGGGAAAGAAGGAACTCCCAGGGGCATCTTGAACACGTCATGCCTAAGGCTTAGTCTCAGGGAGGCCAGAGAGGTTGGGCCAGGCGGCTAGCAGGGAGGAGGCGGATGGAATGGTCTGCTGAGTACCCCCTGCCACCAGCCCCCAGGGGTCTCCACTTATCCAACCGGAAGAAGAAAAGACCTCTGACACTCGGGGCTGCTGGCCAGTGACTGTCTTCATAGCAATGACAAGGAGGGGCACAGAGAGAAACCATGGGACACCCCTGGGGCTTGTTCTCAGACCGGCTAAACCTCCAAATCCCCTGGGGATTGTGAGTGATGCTTACACCAGGATCCGATCCTGGAGGTGCTGGTCTAATCGGTGAAGGGTAGAGTCAGGTGTTGGTATATTTAAAAAGCCCCTCTCCCTGTAAATGCTCATATGCAGGCTAGAATTATAACGTCTGTTCTAGGACATGCCCCAGTTCCCTGGGCTCACACCTGGCTTTCCATGGTGGCCATAGACTGTGGCAAGGTGAGGATAAAGTGTCCAGGGACCAACAGGCTAGAGCCACAGTCCAGAGGCCACAGGATGGAGGATGCAATGCTGCTGGCCATGCATGGCTAAAAAGGGCTCACGCACTCAGCAGGATAGCACGTGAGGCCACAGGTGTCCTCTGCCCTGCCTCTCTTGCCATGCTGACACCAGGCTGCCGACTGGTGGCCCCGTGCCCAGCCTGGAATGCCCAGCCCAGGAGGGCAACATGCAAAGGCAGCCCTGCTGACTGGCTCGGGGTCAGAGCCGGCCAGGAGTTGAGACGGACGATTCCCTTTCTCTGACAACTGAAAACTACAGTCGTGTGTGTATGAGTTGGAGTGGCTGCTTTCACTGTGCTGTTCACATGTGAGCAGAGGTATGTCCTTCCCAGGGGCTCTGAGCTACAGCCACCACCAGCTCTTAGAGAAGCTTTGTGCAAATTAGGAAAAGTTCTCTCTGCGTGGAGGTGGCCCGAGCTAGAAAGCCTGGCTTGGCCCCCTCAGCCAGGCAGCCTTGTGAAGGACACTGCCCGTGCATGCATATTCAGAGTCCTGCCAGAGGCCATGGCAGTCCACACACGGGCCCCAGGGTAGCATGACAGGACGGCAAGGCATGCCCAGTCCACACACTCACATCCGAGGCTGGAACAGCGATGGCAAGCAGGACACCTTCCTGGCCAGGGCCTAGCTCTCTGGGCCTGCCACAGTATTGCTGCAGTGACAGCAGCAAGTCTGTCTCCACTGTGATGTCTGTTCCACGAGGGAGAGAGAGAGAGAGAAAAGGGAGCAACAGGCTGGCCACAGTCCCTTCCCTGTTTTAGATACCCTAACGTTTCCTGCACATGAGGAGACAGGAAACTTGGGTCCCAGTGGGGCACTTTGGCAAGTCACCCACACTCTGAGTTATCAGAGTCCTTTTCCATAGAACCGGGGGCAGGGCTAGATGACCTCCAAGAGGCTCACACTTACACACACGTGTGCATTTTCACAGTCCCCAAAGGATGGGATAACCTCACAGTCTATTCCAACCCCTGATCTCATGGTCTGGAAACATTTCACAAACGAGGACACCGTAGCCCTGAAAGAACCCAGGGCTGGCTGGAGAGCTCCGTGGCAAGGCCAGGCCCAGATACTGTGACTTATGCCTCTGGCAACGAGGATTTTCTACTCTACCTGCACAGGATGCGCATAATACACACAGAGCTTAGGCCCCGTCCTCAGCTGCTCCCGGCTCCAGATGCTGTCCTCCCAGCCCTGGGATGCAGATTCCACCCTAGAAAGTCCCTCCAGGCCCTAGTGCTGTGGGTGTCTCTCTGCATAGTTCTTAGGAGTGACCTGGGCCCAATCATCTCCCCTCCTGGCCCTGCCCAGCTCCCAGTCCCTGGGCAGGTGAGGCTGTTTGGGCACCTGCAAAGCACAGCCCCTTCCTGGGGCCCTGCTCCCAGCAGCACCTCATCAGGTCCACCATCTGCTGGGCCACACCTGGCCACAGGTTGGAGACAGGCTTCAGGGAGGGCCAAATGCCTGCGGCCACTTGGATAATGATGGTTGTCATGATGAACCCTGCAAGAGGAGGCCCAGGCCGTGCGGGTGCTGGGAGACAGGGCAGGGGCTCTGAGGACCCGGGCAGGTGTGCATGCAGCAGGGGCTCCATTTGTGAATGGGGAGTGAACAGCTAGACTAATGACCAACTTGAGGTTTTGATTTGAACAGCCGGGTCTCTGTGGTCCAGCTCTAGCTACCTCCCAGGTCAAGACCGGGCAGGACCCCACACTGCAGGGCTGTGCTGACAAGGGCAGCAGGATGGACAGACAGGCCTAGGCAAAGGCTCTGACATCCCACGTTGCAAGGTTACCCAAGTCACCTGTGGTCCCTTTACCTGACACCTAGGCAGCAGGACTGGGGGCTGGGGAAGGCAGGAACGGGCACTCTGAAAGCAAGGGGGTTAGAGCCACGCAGCACGGGCTGGGTGCACTTCATCTTTCCCTTCACTAGGACATGAGTGGAAGGAGGGCGAGGAAAAGACTATTAAAAAGAACAGGGTCCCCATGCAAGCCTACCCCGTGTGCTCCCTCTCTAACCCCAGCCCTCCCACGGCCCCTCCCCAGCACTCCATCGAGGGGCCTGCCCTGCCCCCCACACAGCCCACCGCAGCTACCTGCTACCTGACTGCGGTTTCTTCTGAGTGAGGAGCTCCCAGATGACAATTTTGAAGCCGTGATGGGGACATGCTCCGAGTGACTTGGTCCAATATCCATGGTCACCCCAGCCAGGGGGCCCTACAGCCCACACAATCCCGGACAAGACTCTCCAGCCAGAGTCCTCCCTACCATCCTCCTCCCACCGGGGTAAGGAGGGGCCAGACTGCATCCCTGTCCTGCCCTGCCCACTGGCCATGGGGGCCAGGCAGGGTGGTGGCCGCCAGCTGCCTCCTGGGCGTATGGCATGAAGCCCCCCCATACTTGCACATATCGGATTTGGGCCCTGGGGCCTTTGTGCTCTCCAGGAACATCTCAGGGGGATGTAGCCGAGCGTGCCCTGCAGGGCCGACCTCCCGATGTACTGCATCCACTTGGATAGGCCGAAGTCTGAAATCTGGGAGAAAGTCGGTGTCAGGGGATAGGGTTGTAGTAGAGTCTTGTGTCCAGAAAACTGCTTCCGTCCCTCACCCGTCCTGCGATCTACCCGTCCCAGTATCATGCAGTAGTTTCCTACTGCACTGCCTCCCAGCTCCACCACTTACTACCTGGGTGATCTGGGACAAGTTACTCACCATCTCAGAGCCTCAGTTTCCCTCTCTGTAAAATGGAAATAATATGAGTACTTGACCATAGTGCTGTTATGAGCATTAAATGAGGGAACATGCAAAAAGCACTTAGAACAGTGCCTGGTGTGCAGCAAGTCCTTGGCAGGTGTTGCTATTATCCAGAGAGACTGTGGATAGAGTTGCCATCCTCAGACAGCTTCTGCTCATCCCACCTCCATGAGCCCTGAAACATATCACGTACATGTATCCCCCCTTTGCTTCCGTCCATTAAGTCATTATTCACCAATGGGCCATTCATTGAGGGCCCAGTAGGCTGTGGACTGAAGATCAAACAGTGGATAAGAAACATGAGATGTCCCCACACACTCTCTACCCTCATAAGTGCCTGTTCAAACAGGGGGTACAGTCACAAGTAATCATATCTTTGCAATTGGGGTTAGCAGTGTGAAGAAACAGAGGCACAGTGAGGGTATACAACAGGGGCCTGTTGGAGCAGGTCAGGGAAGACCTCCCCGAGGAGGTGATGTTTAAGCTAAGAGCTGAAAGATGAGAAGGTCTTTGCTAGATAAAGAGAGAGGAGTAGAGGAACAGAATATGCAAAGGTCCTGGAGCACAAGAGAGTGTGGCGTATTTTAGGAACTGAAAAATATGGCCATTATGACCCTTCTTAGGGATTACCTCATTTACCCACATCCCCACCCAAAGCATGGAAGGGGAGGTATGGATATTTTATTCTGCCTATTTTAGAAATGCAAAACTGAGGCCTAAAGAGGGTTATCACAAGTGTCCTCATATCCAGGCTCATGCACCAAACTTTACTGCTTAGCCATCTCTGTTCCAGGTGTGATCCCTGCCCTCAGAATTTGTCCATGAAGAGAACTGCTTAGACCTCTTGCCAGGCCAGTCAGGCAGGTAGATAATTCTGCCCACCGGAGGAGACTCTAGAGTGAAAGAGGGTGAGAGGATTGGCCTGGGCTCTTACCTTGACATGCATGTTGCTGTCTAAGAGGATGCTGCCCAGCTTGAAATCCAGGTGGAGCAGAGGTGGCTTAACACTGTGCAGGAAGTTCATGGCCACGCTGGTCTCAGGGATGATGCAGAACCTGAGCTGCCAGCAGAGGCCGTGGGTGGCAGCATCTTCTCCAGGGAGGCGTTGGCACTAAACCCCATCACAATGCCCAGGGGCTGCTTGCACACCCCATGGATAGACACGATGTGCTGAAACTTGACCTTTTCTATTTTGGCTGCTTCTTCAATGAGGCAATCCACATGAGAGCTATGGGGAACAAGAGATGGAAGAGAATGACCTGTTAATTACTAAAGCAACCAGCAGAACACATGAACTAGGCATGATGCCAGGCTGCGGGGACCCAGAGAAGCCTCGAGAGCTTGCAAGGTAGTGGAGGAGGAGAGACCTGAAGTGAAGCCCAGCAAGTATCACAGATGAAGGTTCAGCAGACAAGACAGGAAGTGAGGGAGTTTGCAGGTGTAGGAGCCAGTCCACTGCAGAGGTGGCCACAGAAAGCACCTGTCTCAGCCTGACGTTGATTCTGGCTACTTGTTTCTATGTGTATCTCCCCCAGTAGATGTCAAGCCCCTGGAGATTAATATCATGCCTCATGTTTCTATTTTAAAATATCATTTATTGCCATTTTAATTACGAAAGTAATACATACACCTTGTAGAAAATCTAGGGACTATAGAGAGCTATAAAAAAGAAAAGTAAGTCATCCGCAATCCAACCTGCCAGGGTTGGCCTCTGTTGATATTTTAGGATATTCTTCTATGATACATTTTCAAGGCCTCTCTTCCCCTTTCTCCCTCCCTTTCACTCCTTCCCCCCCCCCATCACAGTGTGTGGAGCAGGAGCGAGCACCTCCCCACACGGCGATTCTCCTGAAGCACGGTTGTTAATGTACAGTACTCCGTTTTACACATCAACTACAATTATTCATCTTTGTACTCCCCCAGAGCACATGGCCTGCGCCGCACAATACATCTTTGTTGAATTGCACGGAAGTCGAGACTTAAGGGACGGCCTTACAAAAACAAGCACTTGCAAACCCTCTCACTCATTTCACTGTATGTGCCCACAGTGCAAATTATAAATATGCAAATTTTTATAGATTGTTATGGGATGGCGGTTATGGGGATTGAGGAGAAATGACATTTTTGAAAGCACAATATTTGCAAATTTGTGATGGTGCTGCCGTCCCCTCCCTGGGAAGCCAACCAGAGAGCCCTGACCTGCAGGAAAACTACCTGCTCTCCCTGGCACCTGGACAGGTTGGCTAGTCTAGGTTTCTTCTGTTCTTGTCTTTACTTCTCTGCTGTGCCAGAGATCTCCACTTCTGTGATATTTTTGATCTGTTTCCTCTTCTCCTCTTGGGTTTGCAGGAACTAGAATGACATCTGTCATGAAATGGAAACAGCACTGGACCTGGGGTCACACCATCCAGATTTCAAATCCCAGTTTCACCACTTATTACCTGCATGATCTTGAGCAAGTGAATTCTCTGAGCCTCAGTTTCTGAACTGTAAAATGGGAATAATAGTAACTGCCTTGCACAACTCGGCTCCACACCTAGACTTCTGGAAAGCATTTATTGCCGTCTCTCCTTTTCCTTATCTCCCTCCACCCCTTCTCATATAGTTTCTGTTGTCTGCACTTCACTGAACATCTGTTGCTAAGGTTACCAATGACCTCCATGTTGCTATAGACAACGGACAATTTCTAGTTCTGAGTCTAGAGTTCAGATCTCGGACTTGTTTTCTTCCCTCCTCTATGTGCCAACATTCTCCGGGATTTCTCCCTCTTTTCCTGGGTCACTTCCTCTCTGTTTCCTTGGCAGGCTCATGTTGTGTTCCTCGACCGTGGGGTCAGTCCTAGCCCCTCTCCTCTGCACTCTTTACTCTACACTCTGTGTCTCGTCGACTGCATATGCAATACTAAACGTGTCTAAAGTTAAGCTTGATTCTCCCCTAAAACCTCCTCCTCCCTCAGCCTTCCTCATTTCAGTGAATAGGGCCTCTGTCCTTCTGGTCCTCACACAGGGACCCTCGTGTCACTCCCACAAACAGTCCCCTAGCAAATCCTGCTGGCATTACCTTCAAAATATCATAGAGCAAGAATCTGACCAGTTCTCACTCCCTCTGCCCACTGGCATCTTGGCCCAAGCCTCCTAATTGTCCTCTCTGCTTCTGCCTCTTCCCATCCAGCATCCATTTTCAACCCAGTAGCCAGAGTGACACTTGTAAAATCTAAGTCAGAGCATGTCACCACCCTCTTCAGGGCCCTCCAACGTCTCTTTTCTCATTCCCAATAAAAGCCAAAGTTCTTGCAATGGCTGACAAAGTTCTACAAGATCTGTCACCTCCCCGAGATCGGCTGCAGCCTGGGTGGTTCCAGGAGCTGAGGCTTCCGGCTCCTCTGGTCCTGGGAGGGTGGGGATGGCAGGGGACTGGCCCTCCCTCCTCCCCGCCCTGCGCAGGTTAGGGGAGCCAGGACCTGAGTCCTGAGACCATATCTTAGTCTTAGTCCTTGCTTAGTCTCAGCCTTTGGTCTCCCCCACAGCTCTTACCCTGGAGCGAGGGAGCCGTGCTGGGAAAGGAAGGTGTCCTGACGCTGGAAACAGAAGTCCAGCCAGAGACGTTGGCTCCATTGTATTTAGGCGCAGTTTGAAGTGGGAGTCCGTTTATGCATCCAGCAACTCCCAGGGCTTATGAAGGGTTCAGGGCCCTTCCTGGGCCTGGACCCCCGGCCCTCCCCAGCAAGGATGGGGTTCAAAAATTCCTAATGGGGATTTTTCTGGTCTGAATCTATGGGTCTGACTGGTTTAATGCTTCCTTTGTTATTGTTGGTTTCGTTTGTTTGTTACCCGGTCTTAGTGTGCTAAAGGTCACCCAGAAGGGGTCAGCAGAGAGAGAGGGGCTGGGGGGCAGGGCTCCTGTCTGCAGGGGGCTCCCTTCAGGGCACTGCTCTTGGCCCCAAGCTCAGAGGGATGGACACCCGGCCTGGGGGTGGCTATGGGGGAGGTGGGCTCCCTGGCCCAGTTACTAGGGGAGGTTGGAAGGAGGGGCAGGCTGAGCAGGTGACAGGGTGGTTGCAGAGCAGTGTTGGGACTGTTGAGGAATCTAGCCTGAGGGCTCAGGGCAGAGACTTGGGGCAGAAGGGAAGACAGCGTCCCTGGAGAGGCAAACCCGGTTGCTGGGCAGATGGGGAGCTGTCCTGGTGGGTAAAGTCAGCTGGACGGCAGAGGGAGGGACGGTCTCCCAGAGACGTGTGAAGTGGCAGCACATCGAGGCGACTCCCCATCCTTTCTCTGAACTGCCTGCTCCCTTCCCCTTCCCTGGCACCCAAGGCGGCCAGTACCTCAGTCTACCTGGGATGCAGGTGAGAAGAGAGGAAGGCTTCCCAGTGCTGAGCCTGGAAGTTCCTCTGGATCTTTGGCCAATGGGATTGTCCTCTCGCCTCAGAGACCCTCGGATCAGGGAAGATGTTAAGTACTTGAATAGATGGGTCTCCCCAGGGGCACTGAGCAAGTGAGTCTCTGCCCAGGGCCAGGTACAGCTGGGGGGACTGTGGCCGAGCAGTGCAGGGTCAGTCCCTTCTCACCTACAACTGGGCAGATGGGCTAACGTCCACAGGGAGACCCCAGAGTGACCATCGGCAAGTGCGAGGAGCCCACCCACCAGAGGAGGAATTGCCTTGCCTTTGGCCCAAGGCTGCTGAGCCCATCAGCCAGGCCACAGCCCCCAGACTGCCAGGGAACAGCATAGGCAGCACAGTGAACAGAGACGCCCGGTGGAAGCTGCAGAACTTGCTCTTTCCGTAACAATTTACATGCAACCTCCAGGACGAAAGGCCGAAGATTAAGATTAAGGACTGAAGATTGGGCCCGAAGACAGTTGTCACAGGGACCAATGATAGC
Source organism: Varecia variegata (assembly GCA_028533085.1). Lineage (NCBI taxonomy): Eukaryota > Metazoa > Chordata > Mammalia > Primates > Lemuridae > Varecia > Varecia variegata. The sequence goes on from CM052438.1 coordinate 109,278,360, forward strand.
CACTGTTAACTGAACATTCACTTTGTTCCCAGATCAGTAGCTACTTTACTTACTGCCCGTACTTTACAGACGTTATCTTGTTTAAATCTACAACGTTAGGGTGTCAACATCTCATCATGTGACGATGAGGAAACTGCCTTGAAGACAATAAGTGGTCAATGGCCACATGGCTAGTAAGCGGTAGTTGATATTTAAACCCAGGCCTCTTGGTTCCTAGGGAAGCGAGCTGGACATGGGAGGAGCAGGGGTAGCCTTTCATGAATATGGGGGAGGGGTGAGAGAGTCATGCTCCCTGGAAGAGGGTGGAGGTGACAGAAACTGCTTCCAGAGCAGGGCATGTACCCCAAAGATGGTGTCAGAGGGAGGCCCCCAGCTTGCTTTGGCTGGACCAAGGAGGGGACAACAGACCTTACTGCCCCTGGAGCAGCACTGCCTGCCCTGACAAGTTCCAAAGCCTCCCCCAGGAGAGCTTGGAAGAGGAGGGGGGAGTCTGCTGTCAGGGAGACCAGGGGGTCAAGAAGAGGTCTCGTGCCTTCTGCTGGGTGGGCTAACACGGAGACTGGGAAGGCGGACAGCCCCTGGCCCTGAGGAAGTTTGACTCGGACCCAGATCTCTGACATTCAGCAAAATCTGTCTCGGCTCTTGGAGGAAACACCGGGGGTGAATGGTCTGAATCAGTTCACCCATTTCCTTTGGCCCAGTTACACCCAGAGTGGTTCTCTAGGGAGAGCAAGGAACCAGAAGCCGCCATTGGCTGTCTGCAGAGACTGGCACCTGTCACAGGAATGTTGAAGAAAGCATCATCCCTGGAGGAAGGGACCCGTAGGGCCCAAGGCAGGCTGCCAGGATCCCAAATAAAAGACCTCTGTGAATTTGTCACAGGGTTGGAGGTCGAGGGCCACGCAGGAGCCAGGGTGTGTTACTGCTGACCCTCCTGTGGAGACAGCCACGCTGTGGGTTCGAGCACTCCTACGGCTTCTGAGCAGTCAGGCGAGACAGACGTATGCGTTTACCCAGAGCGACTGGCTGGTCACACTGGGCTTGCACTGCTCCTTTGATCTCTCTGAAGTGGGGCAGGACAAAAGCCTAGCAGTCTTTGCATAAGCTCTGGGAGAAGTTGTAAGGGAAGGGGGCCCTCCTGGGTATAAGGTCACAGAAACAAAGAACCCCTGGATCCCTGGTTATGAGTGGGGTGGAGTTAGGGACTTGGGAAAGGGCAGGGCTGACCCAGAGGCTGCTGGTGTCTTCCCAGCGGTCTGAGTGCAGAAGTCCTCAGGTCCTGCCTGGTGGGGAGTCCGCAGCCAGTGCCTGGGGAGGAGAGGGGGTGGGGGAGGCTCCACCTTCTACTGCACACCTTCTCACATGGGAATGGATGGTGAGGTGGTTCAATTTATTCTATTTTGGCAGATTGAGGATAGAAATGTTCTGGACTTGGAATTAGTAAATGAATTTTGTTGGGGGGTGGGCAGGGGTGACTGTCTTTGGGAAACTGACATTTGCAGCCTGCCACTCCCAGACCAGTGAGCTGGTAGAGCAGTTCCACAATACTTTGAAAGATGCTGAAATCCAATATGAACCTTTCCCCAAACCAGAATGCCAAGCTATTTGCATACAGGGAAGTCCCCCAATCTGCCCCCATTCTCACCCTGTGACACCTGGGCAAGTTTTGGCAGGCTGCAACCTCTAATAACCTGTATGCACTGAGGTGAGGTTAAGGTTGTTCAGGACAAAGGAATGTGTGCAGGAAACTAGAACATTGCTCAGGAAGCCAGACTCTCTCAGAGAGAAAGGGAGGGAATGAGGCAACAGGAGTAGGTTAGATGCAAGAGTTCAAGGTTTAGTAGGACCTGCATTCAAATCCTGGCTTTCCTTTACCACTTAGCAGTCGTTTGACTTGGGTCACGTTACTAAATCTCTCTGGGTTTCTCCATCTGTAAAATGGGATAATAATCATAATAACCATTCTAAAATATTGCTATAAAGATTATAATCTTTCGAAATTCATCTCAATGAATAGCCATAGGCAAAAAATGAACCAACTTAAACCTCACACCTTAGACAAAAACTGACTCAAAATGAGTCATAGGCTTAAATATAAAATGTAAAACGATAAAACTTTTAGAAAAAAAAAACAGAAGAAAATATTCTGGACCTAGGGTGATACAGTAAGTTCTTAGGCTTAACACCACAAGCACAGTCCATAAAAGGGGAAATTGATAAACTAGATTCCATCAGAATGAAAAACTCTCATTCTGTGAAAGACCTGGTGAAGATGATGAAAAGAAAACTATAGAGAAAATATTTGTAAAGCATGCAACTGTCAGAGTGCTAGTTCCAAGAGGACATAAAGAGGTTTTCAAACTCAATGGTAAAAAAAAAAAGCATCTAATTAGAAAATGGAGAAAAGACATGAACAGACATTTCACTGAAGAGCATATGCAGAAGGCAAATTAGTGTGTGAAAAGATTTTTAATACAATTAACCATTAAGAAAATTTGCATATTAAAACTACAATGAGATATCACTAACCACCTATCAGAATGGCTAAAAATAAAAATTAAAAAATAGTGACAACACCAAATGCTGACGAGAATGGAGGGAAATTGGATCACGATATAGTGCTGGTGGGATTGTGAAATGGTATAGCCACCCTAGAAAACAGTTTGGAAGTTTCTTATGAGACTAAACATTCAATCACCCTACAATGCAGCATTTGCACCCTTAGGAATGTTTATCACAGCTTTATTTGTAATAGCTAAAATCTAGCTGTCCTTCAGCCAGTGAATGGTTGAACACACCATGGCCTACACATACTACGGAACACTACTCAGCAACTATTGATAACATAGCAACTTGGGTGAATCTCCAGAAAATTATATTGAGTGAAAAAAATTTGTTTCATTTATATTAAATTCTTGAAATGACAAAAGTTTAGAGATGGAGAACAGATAAGTGTTTGTCAGAGGTGGTGGTGGGGGAGAGGGAGGCAGGTGTAGCTATAAAATGTTAGTGCAAGGGGTCCTTGTGATGAAACTGTTCTGTATCCTGACTATGGGGTGGTCGCATGAAGAAACACATGCAATAAAATTACATAAAACTAAATACACACACACACACACACACACACACACAAATGAATGCATGTAAAACTGATGGTATCTGAGCAAGGTCCATGGATCGCATGACTGTCAGTTTCCTGGTTGTGACACTGTGCTACAGTCACATAAGATGTTACCTTTGGGGGGAACTGGGTGAGGGTGCAAGGGATCTCTGCCTTATTTCTTAAAATTGTGTGTTTATCTACAATTATCTCAAAACAGATCATTTTAAAAAATGCACATAAGTCCCCCTTTCTTCTCCTCCTTTTCCTCCTCGTCTTCCTCCCCCTTCTATTTCTTGCTCTTGTTCTTATTACCAGGTAATGTTACATTCTCAGAAGCTAAATATTCCCATAACAGGGGAAAGGGGGTAATCTAACACTTACCACGGAAAGCCTTGAGGAGCACACCTGGCCCCTGGGGACATGTCGAAACCTGAAGGAGGCCACTCTGTGACATGTCTGAGGCGGGAGAGGACAGTGGGAAGAAGCCACCTAATTTCCTCTAAGAGCCAATATTCTCACGCAAGTGATTTGATCACATAAGCTGGCACCCACTGATAAGGCCATAATTATACCAAATTTGTAATAGTTATTTACAAAGAGCCAGAAGAAAGATCCAACGTGCCAGTCTCCAAATCATTTCATGGGCCCTGCCTGTTCCGCGTGCTCACGGAGGCTCAGGGCATCATGTGCCGGCAGTTGAGACAGTTGAGGGGTGCTGGGACACAGATGCAGAGGGGCTCCAAGCCAGGGGTGCCAGGTTTGGCTCCACTGGGGCCACAGGAGGCCAGATGTCCCCACTAGCCTGCTGCTAGTCTCAAGCACCCAGCTGGGTGGTGCCCGGTGTGGAACTTTGATCCTGCCCAAGCAGGTGGACTTGTTACTGACTACTGCAAAAAAATAGTCCCTCTCAGGATCAAGGGGGAGTGTGGAAGCAGGAGTGAGATGGGGGTAAACCACAAATATTATAACAATATTTCTGGAGTTGACAGGACATAGATTTTTCCCCCTAATATGGAAATCAGTTTCCCCTTTGAAGGGCTTTTTGATTATAACTATCACCTTGAATGTCAAAAGAAGCCAAATTAAAGCCCTGAGTCTCAGGAACCACAGTTCTCATTGTCAAAACTATGGCCACAGGTTCTTTGTGGGTTTGGGTGCTTGTGCCCCTGGGTTGGGTTTGTATAGAAACAAGAAACAAATGTTCCAAGAATCCTGTTACCTCCAGCAGCCTAGGAGAAATGCATGGCCATGGCCATGACCTTGGTGTAGCATCAGTCTAACACTGGGCCTTAGCAGGCTCAGAGCATGTCCAAGAGGTCATGGGCAGTACCTTCTTTAGTTTTGAAGAGACTGTGAGTTTTAAATACAATCCTTTTCCATTTAACAAAGAGTCAGGCAGGGAGCTAAGAGGAAATAACCTTGACCCTCCTGTTAGCAGGACTGTAAAGGGGAAATGCTCTCCTTATGCCAACCTTGCTGACCTGTGATAAATTTACCCTCCTCCTCTCCTCGGAGCCCGTCCTGGGTGGGCGTGAGCACGGGAGAGCTGAAACTAGGGAAGGGCCTAAGCGTTAAAAGGTGGTTTTCTTGGAAGCTCTGAAAGCTTGTTGGCTCTGTAGAAGAAAAGGACTTCTAAACTGTGACTGGTGTCGTGCTTCTTGTATTTGATTTCTTTTTTCTGTTTTCCTTACTGTTTAGTAAAGTTCTTCCTTCCTTCCTCTTTTTCTCTTTTAGGGCTGGAGAGTTAGACGGTTTCTTTTTCACCATTTGGTATAGGTGGCTGTGAAGAATACAATTCTTAAAAGTCAAAAATCTCACATGCACTAGTAGAATGTGAGCTCTGGATGGGAATCCTGCTTACTGCTGATCTCAGTATTTGGGATGTAGGAGGGAGCTCACTTCATATCTGATGAAGGAATGAATGAATGAGTGAATAGGAATGTGAAATCCAGCAGATGGAGGCTGACTTCTGGCCTCTTTCCAGAGACTTCTCTAGTCTTAGTAGGTTCCGAGTCATATTGTAGCTGAGAAACTGTGAACTTCCTTTACCATTTTCTCCTACCTATACCCTGGGGCCAGGCCGCTGAGGCCCCTAGGAGGATTGTCCTGGGAGAGACCCCTTGGAGATTCCCCACTACCTTCTTCCAGTCAGATTCCTTATGATCATTTATGATGCTTCATGCAGGTTTTTATAAATACAGTTTTCCAAGCAAAGGTCTTTTCTGATGAATAAGAGCAAATTGATAGTGAGGTTTGAGGGGCCAAAGCAATTATAAAGCTGTCATTTAGTAAGCCTATGCTTTGTGCCAGACACTCCCTCCAAAGGCCCAACCACACCCCTGCAGTAGGTACTATTGTTACGTCCATTTTTACAGGTTTAGAGGAGCCTAGGGTCATGCACTTGCCAATTAGATGGCCCAGGAGTTGAACCTGGCTTGCCTCTTGCCAAGGTACATTGCTCTTACCAATGGCAGGAACAGCCTTGATAAAATCAAATATGGGACCCTCAGACTGTGAGGCTCATCCAGTGTGTGTGTATGGGGGGCTGTCAAATGATGCCAGGCCGAACAATAGGACCTCTTGACATCATGTGACACCTCATGCCCCGCTGTGGAGATTCAGAGACACTCCCCATTCTCCTTCACCCTGGAAGGAAGAGAAAAGAGAGGGTGGATGAGCTGGTACTGAAGAGGTAGAGTTTTGACTAATATTAACATGCTCATCGGGACTTTGCCTGCAGCTGAAAGATATCTTTGGAAGCTGTGCCTGTGGAAGGTCAGTATTAGTTCAATCAAATTTGGCTTGTGGAGAAACTTCAGGACTACTTACATGCAGTAGAAATGTCTCTTTGTCTCTCCAGGTTTGGCTGGAAAGAAATCAATGTGTCCTTGGGACTGCTGAAACCCTTTTTCACCAGCAAAAGGGAAACTAGACATGTGCTGGTAAACTTGCATCTGAGTATGGAAACTTGGCACTGGAGTGTCAAGCAGGTGGACTTTCAGGCTGGGAAAAGAGTGCCCTTCAGATTGCGTCTCACTCTGAGCTATCCTCGCTCTTCTGGAGGAATTACTCAGGATGACTTAGAAGAGAAAGGAATTGATAGTTGGCCCTGGGAACACTGAAGCAGGAGCAATTTGGAGGGGATCAGGGAAGTTACTGAGAATGAGAATTGAAGCATCGTTCGCTTTCCAGGTATACAGTGGGGGGCAGTGGCTAGTGCTAGGCACAGGGTGCAAACGTCGGCATTTCATAGAAACCAAGACCAGTTTAAATAAGAGCCTACAGGTATTTCCAGATAATGGCATTGAATGATGTGAGAACAGGTAACCAAAGGAGGTTATGAATCTTTTTGTCTTGAAACACAAAAGAGTAGAGGGCCCCTATCCACTTGGCTAGGTGAGGGACAATGTTCTGGAGGCAGAGAATGAATGAAGGAACTCATGGAGATGTCTTCAGGTAAGCCCAGGCAAGAAAAGTGGGGGGAATAAGAGCACATTTTCCTGCCCCAGCACTTAGTGTAGTCTGAGTTTCACTCATTTCTCCCCATTTCTCTCCCTACCCACAACCCACACCCCCCTTTGCCATGTCCTCCTTCCAATGTAGGAAAGGGACAGCTCAGAGACCACCTCTTCCAGGCAGACTCCTCCTAGCCCCGTGTCCCTCACTCCACCAGATGCCCTATCGCTCTATCACAAACATTGTGCCAAGCCCAATGGTGTGTGCTTCTCTAGCGTGTCCATCTCCTCTCTCTTGACTGGGAGCTCCCTGGGAGAAGAGACTATCTTATCCATCTGTGTGCGCCCAGCACTTCTCCCAGTGCCTGGCACATAGTGGAAACTAGTAAACAGAAGCTATTATTCATTGTAGTATTTTAGCCTAAATCATTACCACCAGTAAGGGGTTGGGAGGCTTGGAGAGTTTGAAGCTGGTTAGAGTAACCAGACTTCACCCCAGGCTGGCCCTGGTGACAGTCTCCTTATGGCTTCCCCTGCTAAATTTCACCATTCAAGCAACTCATATTTATTGAGCACCTATTATGTAATTAATCAGTGTTTTTCTAGGTACTTGATCACATCACTGATCAGAACCAACAAAAATTATGGAGTTCTTATTCTAGTGGGGAAAGGGGGCAGAATGAAAACAATAAACAATGTATCATGATAAGTAAGTCATGTGTTAGAATAATATGTATCTATCGAGGTTTTATGTTGGGGAAGGAAAGGAGCTGGAAAATAGGGCAGGAGCACTTAACATTTAAGCGGATACTTTAAGGGCTCAGCCTATAAAAAGACGTCAGGGAAATATATCTCCTAATTTAGTGAGTATATTTGGGAGTAAGCAAAGAGGATTATAATCTGGGGTGCACAGCTATTGCAAATCACAGCTGCACCCGAAGAGGTGAAGGTGAGGGAAGCATTTATTGGTACAAAGGAGAAGTTCACACAAGCTGCTCAGAAATAGAGTTTGTTGCTTCCGGGGGCTCAAAGCTGGAGTTGGCATCAGTTCTTTGGTGGTGGTGATGCCGTCACTGGGAAGTGTTCTTTTGAGGGCATCTTATCTGAATTGCTGCAGTCCTAAAGAACATATAGTAATATAGTGGTCACAGAAATAATGCGCATACGTGCAAAATGTAGGTCGTGGCAAGCATGAGATGCGTGAAGGACATAAAGGAATTTCCTGTGGGGTTATTTTAGGAAGTCCTTGTGACAGCCTTAAGTCAGACACGCAAGCACAGTCTCCTCTCCATTGTGCCTTCCCGCGCCAGTTTGGGTCTCAGAAAAGTGATTTCATCCTGGTATCTGTAACTTTCACAAAGGGTAAATAGAACTTAGGCAAGATAAAAGGACAAGGAGAATCCGGAAGAAGAGGTATTAATAAGGGCTCTTGTAGTAACAGTGACAACTCAAACTAGCTTCAGCAAAAGGGGATTTATTATCCCACGTAACTAGAAAGCCGGAGGACAGCCTCAGGCACAGGTGGATCCCAGGGTGCAAACAACGTAGGGCTCTCCCTAATTCCACCTCTTGGGCCCAGCACGGTGGCTCACGCCTGTAATCCTAGCACTCTGGGAGGCCCAGGCGGGTGGATCGTTTGACCTCAGGAGTTCGAGACCAGCCTGAGCAAGAGCGAGACCCCCGTCTCTACTAAAAAGAATAGAAAGAAATGATCTGGACAGCTAAAAGTATATACAGAAAAAATTAACCGGGCATGGTGGCACATGCCTATAGTCCCAGCTACTTGGGAGGCTGAGGCAGGAGGATTGCTTGAGCCCAGGAGTTTGAGGTTGCTGTGAGCTAGGCTGATGCCACGGCACTCTAGCCCAGGGAATAGAGCGAGACTGTCTCAAAAAAAAAAAAACAACAAAAAAAACCCCCCAAAAAACCCAAAACTCCACCTCTTGGTTCTGCTTTCCCCTTATGTGGCGTTCATTCTTGGTGAGGCCTTCCATAAAATGGTAAAATCGCCACCACAGCTCCACACTCACATCCTCTCTTCTGAGCAACCTTGGTGAGAAACAGATCCTCTTCCCTTTGCCCAGGCAAAAATCTGAGCTAAGCTCTGATCGGCTCTCTTCAGGTCACATGACTTTCTCTGACCCAATCACTGTGGTGAAAGGGACGTGCGATGTCATGATTGGCTGGGCCTGGATTCCCGGCTCACCCCGGAACCCGGGCTTGAATTAGTTCCACCTAAGTTCCTCTAAGCATGGAGGAGGCGTTGGTTCCTTGATCACATCACTGATCAGAACCAATGAAAATTATGGAAGTGTCATTAGCAGACATAGCAAGTCAAAGGCCCAGGCCCAAAGAAGTGAGCTGATTGTCTGAGGTCATGGAAAAGCTGGGCCCCCCAACTCTTGGTGCGTGCTGGTTCCAGAATGCCTTAAGAAAGAACTCACCGTGGGGCCACCTTTTCTAGCCTCCTGCTGCTGATTTTCTTTTCTCAATGACTTCAGTTACAGCAGCAAACAGCCTAGCTATTTTGAATATTCTCATTTCAAAAACAGTATTCCTACTTCAATTCCTGACCTGAATTTTATATGATTCCACTAGTTCTGAGAGACGAACCAAAAGCATGCATTTCTTTGTTGCTCTTTTAATGATCCAGAGCCTCAGAGGTGTGGTCCAGCCAGAACCAGGGACCCAACTGGTTGTACTTTGATGGAGGAGAGGGCCCCAAGCAAATATTTAAGGAAAGATGAGGCCAGGTCCACCCAACTCTAGTTGTCAGAGGTTGTTCACTGGTGCTCAGAGGGGGTCACCCCTCCACCTGACTGGGTACATAGGGCAGAACAACTTTCTCCTGATGTGCTTCCAACCTGCCCTTGGGAGAAAAAGTCACACCCGAAGCTAGGAGAAATAAGGACCACATTGGAGAGAATTTGTTTCATCGGCCAAGATTTATAAACATTTATAAACACCTCTAATACTGACAGAAGTCTGAAGACTTCAAGCTTCCCTTTGCCTGACTCTGCCATGCCAGGGCTTTGGAGTGAAGTCCAAGGGCTGGGGTTTGGAGAACCTTCCAGGCCAGCCAGGCCCCTTCCCTCCACCCTCAGAGGATGTTTTTGCAACACCTGATGTGAGGTGTACACGGATCAGGGGTTATGACCCTGACAGCACCAAGGGGCGTTTTTGCTTGTGTCTGTTTGTTTTCATCTGGATAATGCCCTGGTATAATTATAACAGAAGTGGGTGAGAAAATAGGACTCATTTTATCCGAAGCCCTTTTGTACTATCCAGCACAGTGCTTGGCACACAGTGGGTGCTTGGTAACGATTTATTGAATGAATGAATGAGGAGCTTTTGAGGCACATGCTGTCATTTACGTAACCTTGGCTGAGGAGCCACTTGGTGTACATGCAGACACTGGGCTCCCTGCCCATCTGAAGGAGGACAGCATATGTGGAAATCTGAGCATCTCCATTTTCGCAGAGAAAGCACCGTGGCCTCCACATGCCCGTACCCAACCTACGCCTCCTCTAATGTGTTGTGCCTGATCAGATGGGAAGGTAATCCTTTGCAGTGGAGAGATGTAAGCTGTTATCTAACAGACTACGGATGGATTAGCAAGGCTTTCTGATAAAACCTTAAAAGGGTTAGAGTTTCATTTTCCCCTTCACACTCAGGAAGCAAATGAAAAGAACTAGCTAGTTGACTGTGCTGAAGTTTGGACCAAAGAATTAATGAAAGGAGAGACAGGGCTGGGCAGCGGGCAATGAGGTTCAAGGTAAAGGCTGGATTTGGGTACTGGCTCAGCCATGATTTCCTCAGGAAATTCTGGACAAGAAATTGAATCTCTGGGCCTCTCTTCCCTTAGCTTCAAATGGGTAGTAATAATAATACCTACCTCACAGGGACATTGCACAAATGAAATGAGATTGCTGACATGAAAGGCCTTTGAAGAAGTTAAAAGCACTTCTCTGCAGGAGGCTATTATTCTCATGGACAAGAGACACACTGCAGGGCTGAGGCTTGGCCTAAAACATCAGGATTCTCTGGGACCTTTGAAGGGTGGCCTTTAGCCTACATTTGCTCAGAGGCAGCATAGTGGGGGACCATCCTCTTCCATGTCATGTGGATATTGACAGGGAGAATTGTGGTGTCTATCTGTGGGTCTGGGAGCCAAAGGAGGTAATGCCACATGGGAAGGGAAGCCACTCTCACTATTGGTGACTCATCTACATGCTCTTGAGGACACGGCCAACCACAAACTCAAGGTCATGCCTTCCAGAGTGACACATTCTCAGAGTAAGGTTATTAAACCCCTTCTGTCTATGTCTAATTCTCTTTTTTTTGTCCCTGAGACTTCTCACAGAAGAAGAAATCTTCCAGGTCCTTAATGAATTTAAATTCTAGTTGGAGAGAAAAAAATACACAGAAAAGAATTTCATAACAATGAATATTTAAAATTGCAGTACAAGGCAGGAATTTCAAGAAAGGATGAATAGTGTGGGCTGCAGAGGGCTCCATGAGGGGTGGAGAGGCTAAGGGCTGGAGGGACTGCATTGCTTAACCTCTTTGTGCCTCAGTTTCTTAATCTGTAAAGGGAAAACAATAATAGTGTCCATGGCATTAGATAGAATCTGAAACCTGCTAAGTATTTAACAAAAGATATCTGTCATTTTTATTATGTTGGGGCTTCCTGGCTGTGTAAGGTTTAAAGAGAGGAAAGGAGGAGGTCTTTTGAGTGGGGAGAACCACAGTAAGAGAAGGGGATGGGTGGAAATGGAAAGTATGCAGACACTCCTTGGCCTGAGAGAGGGCCTGGGGGAGCCATCGTTGTGCGCATATCAGTCAGGCTTCCCTGAGGTGCTGAACACCACAGTGAACCACAAGGACGTGGGACCCAGGGTTGATGCCCAAGATTGGCTGGCCTACGTGGGAACCAGAACATGACCCTAAAATCAAGCCTACTCTAAGTAAGGCTTAGCGAGGTTATACTGGATGGGTTACGTGCAAAGGCCATGTAGAATTTTATCACTATTATTTATAAGGAAAAATAATTTGAGGGGTAATAAAAATAGCTATGCTAATTTTAAATTATACTTAAAACTTATGAATCATAGCTCTTACTCATATGCAGTGTAAGGAATGCACATACCTCTCACAGTAGTTAAGTAAAATAATGTGAGCGCAGTACCAGTAAAACTTAAGAAAATTTGAAGAGCTCTATGGTCCTAACTCCCTACAGACATGCACACACACACAGCACACACACCAAGCAAAGGAGTTTGCCCTTTTTCTAGTGCAGACAATTGCGTGAAGGTGCCTGAGAAGGGGCGCATGGTAATGAAAGTGCTGCCTAAGAGGATTATTCTGGCTGCAGTGTGCATGATGGCTTAGAATATGGAGTGAGACATGGAGATCAGCAAGGAGGCTGTTGCAATAATTCAAGTTAAACAATGCCTGTTTCTTATTTTCCCCGTTATTGATAATGCAGTGCAGAGTTCAGCATCATCTAATGTATTGAGTGAGCATCTCCATTCTTCACACTCTCCCTGCCCTGCCCTGCCCCACCTTGTCCCGGCCTCCACCAGCCCACCTTACCAGCCCAGCCCTCCCCTTCTGCTCACTTCTCTATCCCACTCTATCCCATGGGAACCCTGATGGAAGGGTTCTATTGTTTAAGAATTCCAGAAAAGAGCACACAGGGATGGCCAAGCATCTACGGCAGTATTAATATAATGACAGCAGGAGCTCCCATTGCCTCAGGGCTTACTGTGTGCCGAGCGTGGGGCTGAGAGCTTTACAGAAATCTCATTTAAGCCTCACGACAAAGCCATGAAGTGGGTATCATACCTCCCCACCCCGCTTCTATAGACAAGGCAATCAAGGGGCTAAGCAACTACCCGGGGTTATGAGCTCATGCGAGGTGGCACTGGGCTCTTAGTGCTCACGCCCCGCGCTGAGCTCACTGCCTCCCAGCATCTCCTCCAGCCCCTGCCCTACCCTGGACCTTTAGTTCAGAGGGTTCTTGAACAAGGACAAGGGCACTGAAGATAGCTCACCTGGCCTTTCTAAGTCTCAGTTTCTTTATTTACAAAATGAAAGGGGGTGGGCCAGACATTGTGGAGCAATAATTGTATTTAGCAAATGAAATCAGATGAATTCCAATCAATAAAGCCGACACAGTCGACACTCTGTATCCATGGGTTTCAAATTCATGGAATTCAACCACCTGTGCATTGAAAATATTCCAACAAGAAATACAAATAATAATACAACAATAAAAATGATGCAAATTTTAAAAATAAGGTATAACAACTATTTACTATCATTTATATTAGATATTATAAATAATCTAGAAATGATTTATTAATAAACTACACAAGAGGATGTGCATTGGCTATATAAAAATAATATGCATTTTATATACGGGACATGTCCATTGCTGGAATTTGGTATCCAAGGGGGTCCTGGAACCAATCTCCGGAGGATGCAGAGGGTCTGTACTGAATTAGATTATCCCTGAATAATTCTCAGCTTGGACATTCTAGGAGCCTTTTCTCTAGCCACCTGTTCCAATACTTCTCACTATCTTGTCATGCATTTGATCTCTAGCCTAAATCCCCATTGTGCATTAACTCACCCATTTTTACGTGAAAATTCATCTCCTAGTGGCAGAGAGATGAGCTCTGCATGGGCATGCATGTGCTTGTGACTCAGGGGGACTGCTGAAGATTAGAAGCACAAATGTGAAGTTGGAGACAGACATGTGGCAACGGGGTGGTGCTCAGGCTGAGCAGATTTGGCACATCTGGCAGACAGGAGCCCACCTCCAGAACTGAGGAGATCTGAGGCTGGGGGTACCTGGCAGAGCTGACCCGCAGCCCGGTGCTCCCTCTGCCCTGCGGGCACCCAGTGGCTCCCCCCACCCTGCCAGGGCTGAGCCCTGGAGCAAACAGAGAAGTCTGATCCAGCCCCAGGGCAAAATGAGAGAAAGGGGTAGAATGTCTCCAGGGATCACTCATTCTTCATTTTGCCTTTTTGAAATCTAAATTAAATTAAAGGTCTTGTTAAAAAGAAATAAGTCATCCAGCGGCTTCAGGTCACAGCAGCTCACAGTGCTTGGCTGGCACGCAGCCGCCTAGGGCTGAAAGCTGTCGGAGAAGGTGATGAGTTAGCCTGATGTCCCACTGGGCTCAGCCACCCTCTTTCGAGGGGATCAGGGAGGGTAGGGCACACAGCTCTGGGGCTTGGGGAGGAAAGAACTAATGAGAACCTGGTAAACGTGTGGTTGGAGTGAGTCATTGAAATCAACAGGTTTTCCTGATTTTAAACTGAGGCCAAACAGCAAGGAGCAGAGGCGCATCTGTTTGGGGAGGGGATCTGGGCATTGATCCTAGACCTTCCACTTCACACCGGGCCCTGCAGATCTAAATGCAGCCCAGCCCCAGGCCCTGAGGGGTCCCAGTCAGCTGGCTCCTGGCAAGGAGCACTGCCACCCCATCACCGAGCCCTGAGTGTGCCCAGCACCCCATCCCACCCAGGACTGGCACCCTCAGGCCCTGCTGCCACGGTGGTAATTAAGAAGGCAGCCCGCAGGCCAGCAGCTGGGGCTTGGGGGATCCTGATGGTTGCTACCTGCACGGGAGAGAGGGAAAGGTAAGCACAGCCAAATACCTGCTTGCTCTCCAAGAGACGGAAGACCTAGGAGGATCACAAAGGTGGGAGGGCAGAAGGGTGCAAATAATGAACTGATGGTAATTTCTGGTTTGAAATTAATAGTCACCACTAAAAGCCTTCCATTTGCCAGTTACCTATGCGAGAAACTTCACGTATATTATGTTCAAATCACGGGATGGGAAATAGGGGTTGTCATTCCCATTTTACAGACAGGAAACTGAGGCTCAGAGAAATTAGATGACTTTCCCACAGACCACATTTAGTAAGCAGAGGAATGTTTTACATGCAGAAGGAGTTAAGAACACAGCCAAGGTCAAATTCTGGCTCCACTGCTTACTGGCTATGTGGTCCTGGGTGAGGAAGTACCTATTATCTTTGTATCTCAGTTCCTTTACCCATAAAGTGAAGATACTGCCTGCCTACAGGTCTTTCTTAAGCACTTACACAGTGCCTTGCACAGGGCAAATGCACAACACATTATCCTCTCGCTCTCTGCAGGTCCGCAGGGCACCAGCCTATGAAGACCAAGAGCCTCTCACAGTGGGAAAGGGAGTTAATTCTAAGCCTGTGATTATTCTCTCCTCTTTCTGGGCCCTGTGGCAAGCCCTTATTTTCAAGGTATTTAGAAAATGACACCTTTTGCTAAAAAAAAAAAAAAAAAAAAGTCACATGGGATTAAATGTCTTCTGGCCTCAGAACATTCCTGGTAGTAAGTACTATCCTTCATTCAACTTCCCAAACCAAGCAGCTCTTGTTCTAACCGATCCTCACAGATGTGCTCACAGCGGCACTCCCTGACCTGTTGCAGCATCTCGGCCCGTTCTTGCTTCTTCCTGACATTGAGCCTCAGTCCCACCTTGCTGTCCACTAGAGCTGCTGTCATCATGTCATCTATGAAGGCAGTGGACAGCTGCTGACTATGCGACCACCTTTGCTGTGGCTTCAGGATGGTGATTGAGTTCCGTTTTAGCCACATCCTCTTTCGGATGGACAATTCCACCTCCTTTGCCCGATGAACCAGCAGTCTCTGCTTTGCCAGGATAAACCTTGTCCCTGAAGGTGGCAAGGGTGGTGCCAGTGGCTCCTGGCATGTGGAGATGAGGCCCTTCTCAAACATGTTGTTGGTATTTTCCATACTGCCTGGAAGCCTTGCATGGCAGCACGTGTCAGAGGTAACAAGATTGAGGGTGGGGGCCATGGCTCCACACTGGAGAGGGAGAACACTAGCCTGTGTTCATCTCTTCCTAACTGCAAGGGGGGACACCTCAGGTGCAGCAGACCCCCTCCAAAGCAGAGAAGATTGCTGCTCTCGGCAGGCACTTTGGAGCAAAGATAATAATATAATTTGACATTCTCCACTGTTTTGGGAAGAGATTACACCAATAATAGCCATTTTCAAGAGCCAGGAAGGAGGAGTGCATCCAGAGTGGGGGGGGGGGGATGTCTCCTTCAAATCAAAGGAGACAAGCCTGTTGGTTATGTACACAGGCAGACTTTCCATTTTTAAAGCTCCACTGAATTCTCTCTGCAAACAGCACATTTTACAGTCTCTAATTTTCTTCTCTGTGCTCTGTTTAGCATCAAGTCATTCTCCCTTTGCAATTCAGTAGCATCTTGAAGGGTGTGTGTTTGTGTGACAAGACTGAGTGGGCAGGTCCTGGTCTCTGTACTGTGGCCTGTCACTTGTTTGCCACCCAGGCGCCATCCCAGAGTACTCCAGTGAGCTCACTCCAGCCACACTTGGTGCACCGATCCCAGAGTGAGGGGCTCAGGGATATTGATTTTATTCCAGCCCCACAAAATGCCAATTATATACCTTGATTTCAGGAACAAAATTCTTAATTTAAGCCAACAGCTATCTCATTGTGAAGAACCATTTCTTTGGGTGTGAATACAATCTTCTAGAGGAGGAGGGTTTCCTTTCCTACATGCTTCAGAAAATGTCCGGCTTTGACTCCTTAAAGGACATGAGCTTTACCCTTCCCCAGACCCCTCGGACTTAACCCAACCGACGTCACAGCCAACCCCTCAATCCCAAGATGAAGCCCGGGAAACTCTTTATATCTGTGTGGTGCTTTGTAATTCCCGAAGTGCTTTCACCTCTGAAACCTCATCTAACCTTCGCAGCAATGTAGGAGGTAGGTTGGACAGGTATCATCCTGGTTTCTCCAGAAGCAGTCGCTAAAGCTCCTAGAGGTTAAGCAGCTTGCCCAAAGTCACACAGTTGGCAGGCAGCAGGGTAGGACCAAAAGTCTTCGGATCTTTGGTCTGGGACTCTTGGCATTCACCGTACCATGCAGATCCTGCTTCCTACCCTAAAATGATCAACTTACTGTAATGAGAAGCCAAAGAGCAGTGTCACTTATTGGACTTCTCACTCAGGGACTTGGAGTGCACAAAACCCTGGTTTAGGGTGGCCCTGGGGCACGTGGAAGGAAGCAGTGCCTTTGGAGATGGGTGAGTGAGTCAAGTGGGCTGTCTCAGGAAGGAGCCACGGCAGCAATAGAACCCCCTGCTGTGGCACTTTAAGCAGAGAACAGTCTGACACAGGGAACTTCCACCACCGTCAGACAGGCGGGAGGAGGGTGGCAGGAGGGACCTCCAGGAATGACTCCCAGGACCACACAGAGCTCCCCCGACAGGGCAGCCGCTGCCCACCGCTCATCCTCACTGAATCCAAGAGCGCACGCCGCAGCTGCAGGCTGGGCTTCAGGACGCTGCCGCCACCGGTGCCGCTGCAACTTCCTCTTGGCACTCACAGCTGGGAAACAGATGCTGCAGGGCTGCTGCCAAAGAATCTGATGTTTCTAGCACGTGGCCAGCAGAAAATAGCAAAAGGGGCAGGAAGTGGCATTAGATTGGCCACCCAGTTCCCATCTAGAACCGCTGCTACGAGAGGGTCCGGGAGATGTGGCTTTTTGTTTGCTGGTTTCCAGCTTCTAACAGAACAGAAATGAACATTCGGAGGAGGGGACGAAGGACATTGAGCAAGCCGAATGCACGGTTCCCACCAGACGCGACGCCCTAATGCCCACTCGCTCGTTACCAGGCAAACACTCTGAAAATAAAGACTTGATTCTGGAGTGGATATGGGAAAGGCCTTTACTAGCACAGGAACAATCCGTAGCGTACAGTTGTGTTTTCACAAACATGCACACAGACACCATGTCTCTCAAGAATCGTTGATGTGTTTCATCGTAGAGTTGAGAATTTCTATCCCATGAAGCTCTCTCAGTTGAGCAGTAAACCTGTCACAACCAGAACACAGAATCCAGGACATAAACGCCACGGTCCGGACTTCTGGAGCCCAGAGCCGCCCCCTCTCAGACACGAGCTGGCTGGGAACGTCAGTCCTGCCACTCTGGGTAGAAAGGAGAAGTGGCGGTGGCACTGGGGGCCCTAAAGATCTCAGGGTTACCTAAGGCCCTCAGAGAGGCTCACAAAACACTGAAAACACTCTCGCCGGGGTGGCAGTGGTGTCAGGCTGCTCAGATGGGACCCTGCTCTCAGGAACTCCCCAGCAGGTGGCCACTCTGAGCTCATCCTAGCTAATGTGCCTTGCTTTCTGCGGAAGAAAGATTTTATCTATTCTTTCCATTTGAACAATCAGACGGAACCTGAAAGGACGTTAGATATTGTCTAGGCCAACCATCTCATCCTACAGAGAAGGAGTTAAAGGCCTGCATAGGTGTAAGGGAGGGAACATCTTACACCCTGTCCCCAAGCCTAACCCTCCTTCTAAGCCAGGGCCCCATGGCTCAGCCACAGGTGGGCACCTGCCAGAAGCAGGCATGGAGAGGAGTTAGGTGCCTGGGAACAGGAGCAGAGCAGAAGTCTGAGCCAACAGAGAAGCACACGCACAGTGACAGCAAGATCTCGGCCCTGGCACACGGGGGGCTCGCTGGGCTGTCCTGCTTCTCCACTCTGTTCACGAACACGCGGCCCTCACTGGACATTCCTCCATTTGTTTAGGTCCAGACAAAAATAAAAAACAAAGTGGGGGCCTTTTTTTTTGGAAAAGCAGAGAAAAGAGAGAGGAAGGAGAGAGAAGGGAAGATGGAGGGGGAGGGAGGGGGAGAAGGAGGAGAAAGAGAAGGGAGGAAGGATGCAGGAGAATGGAGGAGAACGGGAAGGAGAGATGACAACAGCAGTTCGTGAGTGGAACAAATCCCTGTCAGAGAAGCCGATTCCCTCTCCTTGGCTGGAGCCTGGAAGGCTCCTCCAGAGAAGCAGCGACTGTCCCAGCCTGGGCCTGCACAGGAGGCACGGGGGTCACCCACACAGTTCTGTGCAGCACACGGGCCCGGCCAAAACACCGCGCCTCGGCTCGGCCGCTCGTTCTGAGATGTGACCCACAGCGGCCAGCCTGGCTGGGTGGCCGTGGCATACCTGGGCTCGGCCGTGCACAGCTTGCCTAGCGCGATGCCTGCGTTCAGCTGCACAGCCGTGTTCTTCGCATCGCCACCCGAGAGCTTCAGCAAGACCCGCACGAGGTCTGTCTTCAGCAGGGAAGACGCGACGCTGGGCACCTCCATGCAGTTCCCGAGGCAGAGGGCGGCGTTGCCCACCAGAACCTCATCCTCTGAGTGCAGCAGCTTCATCAAGATGCTGAACTCTGCAGGGAAGGAAGGCAACGGGCAACAGTTCCTCCCAATCTCCCCAAGAGGAGCCTGGGGGAGACCAGGGGCCCGGAGGTGTCGGCAGAGGCCGAGCTTCCCCAGAAACTGTAGAAGGACATGTTTGCTCAATCATTCAGCAAATATTCGCTGAATGCTATGAACCTCCTCGACCCCTTGCTGTGTCTCTGAGGTATCTCAGGTGGCCAGAACAGTGCCCAGCACAACACAGTTGCTAGGTGAATGAACACTATGTGCCACACAGTTCTGTCTCCTCAAAAGTCCCCGTCCTTAACATCTCCGCTCCAACACGGTGAGAGGTCCCCTCTGACAGCCCCCACGTGGGAGAAGGTGCTGGCACCCTGTCCCTGCGGGGCAAGAAACAGGACCCAGAAGAAAGGCCCTGCTTCCACGGCAGGGCCCCCAGTTCCCCTCTGTGCACCCCAGAGGAGGTGGTGAGAGGGACGTTAGCAGACGGCTCGGCTGCGAACCCCGCCGTGAATCACTACGGCAGATTTAAGTGACCGGACTAAAGCTAGGCTCAGACGCTGCTAGTCCCCTTGCTCACTGAAGGCTGAAGGTGGTTTCTTTTTCTTTTTTTTTTTTTCCCTCCCTCTGTGAAGGAAGAGAACCAGTGCTAGGTCGGTTTAGACAGAATGCTTTAGAAACAATTTCAATTGAACTTGGTGAGAGGAAGGAGTTTCCTAGCTTTGACCCTGTAATCTTTGAGCTGGCTGTCAGCTGGCTCTCCAGCCTGGGCATGTACCTGTGTGCAGCAGAAAGGCTAATTAAATGCTTTCAGATCTGGAGGTGAAATCCACCGTGTTCTGTAAACACTGCTGAAGTCTGGGGAGAGGCTAAACAGCATTACTGCCGAGTCCCTCCCCACCCCTCGGCCACAATTCCCTTTGCAGCTTCAAGGATGGATTAACCCCTGGGATGTGGGTTCCCTTAAGGAGATTGTCACTTACTTTTATCCAGTCTTATTACTTCTTCCCGAGCTTCGTGATAACTATTAGTGCAGATAGCTAGCGTCTTTATGGCGTAACGTGATGCAGTCTGGCCTCCTGTCTAGATTTCAGAATGAAATTAGAAACAGAAAATCAGTACTATGATTGTTCTTGACCAGAAACCATAGCGAGTAGTTATGACAATGCTAGTGGCTTCCTAAACTTCCAAAGAGAAATCCACCAAGAATGACACATGCTTCTTGGTGAGCTGGCCTGGTCCCTGCTGGGGTGGAGTGTCACTCACACCTTCTCTAACACAGCCCACGTTCTAGACATGGATTGTATGCCTGTCACATACACCTGAGTAATTGCCTCTGGAAGGCTTTATGAATGAGTGACTGAGAAGAGAATGATGCTGACGGCTGGCAGATCTTCCAAAAACGGGAGGAAAAGGCCCTCCCGTGTCATGTCACCATTTGAGAAGGACTGACTTGCTAGGGCTGTCAGGCTGACAGTCTTGCATGGAGAACATCAGAAACCCAGATCATCTTAAAAGGTGACAACTCCCAAATCCTAACTCTTAAGATCACCCAGTGCAGGGTCTTTGAAAGGCATGTGTGCAAATATGCATGCATGATGCACATGTGTGCATGCAATCAGCAGCCTGTGGTGGGTTTGCAAAAGTTGTACGGAGTGAAGGACAGTCATCATCCAAGTGGCAGCCTAAACTCAGACCTGCCGTGCTGCTCCTCAGTAATACCCCAACCCTGGCAGCAGCCCCCAGAGCATGCTCCCTGCCCCACTCAGCCTGGGGCTTTATGAATAAGACCAGTGGTGTCACTGCACTAGCATGGGTGAGTGGACCTCACTGGGCACGTGCATCACAGGTGGATCCAGAGCTGGCAGCCTAATAATTCCTCTCGCACTTTCAGTTGAGTCCGGTGAACTGTTGTACTGACTCGCTTAGATTCACTGTACTCATTTCATAGGGAAACCCCAGCATCCTTTGGTCACATGGGAACTCTGTAGCCCATATATCTTGTAAACAGGGTTACAGCCAACACTCTTCAGATAACTGTATAAAGCATCACGAGTAGGAAAACACGAGCAAAATAATGGACCTTGCAGAAAGCCACTCAGACCATCTGTTTCAAGGACAGAGGCCATGCGTTTTAAAGTTAGGCTTGAGGGGGAAGCAGTTATTATGGATGTATCTAATGAACAATTTACTTATTTATTCAACAATCTTTTGTTGATGTTCAGGACACTGTTTGGGTGGACAGGCAGAAGAGACTCTCTAGCCAAAAAATTTAAAATCTAGCATGGGTGAAATAGTGGCAAATTAACTAAAAAAAGAAAACAAAAAACAAAAAACAAAAAAACCGACCTTACTTCTGTTCCCTGAATATAATAGGAG
Organism: Varecia variegata; assembly: GCA_028533085.1. Classification (NCBI taxonomy): domain Eukaryota; kingdom Metazoa; phylum Chordata; class Mammalia; order Primates; family Lemuridae; genus Varecia; species Varecia variegata. Next base: position 109,299,575 of record CM052438.1, read on the forward strand.
ACTCCTGGAAATTAAGAGGTTGTAACCAAGGAAGTTATTTTACCTTCAGGAATTTAATCATTTTCTTCACCACTCCTGCTCTCTGGGCCTCCTCAACGATTTTCAGAGAAGAAGAAAGGGTCCGGCTCAGAACACCAGCAGCTCTCTGAGTAAAGCAGAAAAAGGATGATTAAATGTCCTTTTCAGAAATGCTGACAACCTTTAAAAGTTAACAAGGAGTCTGGTGAGGCAAAAACAATCATTAGTATTGGAAGCAAATTACTCATCCCAATTTTCAAAAAATGGCCAAGTAATAAATAGAAAGCACTGTTCTTTTTAATAAAACTGTCAAAGGGCTGTAAACATTGCCTCTTGGCTCCCAAAGGCCCACAATAGATTATTTTAGCTTAACATAGGACCAACCAGTCCAACTCTGAGAAAGCACGTTTCTTCTGGGATTCCCCCCAGAGCTCTGATAGCAGCAGGGCACTTATTAGGAGATGCTCAAGTTCCTGGATTGATCTTCTGTGGTTTTTGCCTTTCGTTAATCTTTCTCTTTCTGAATCTCTTTTTCTTCTACTTCCTGGGAGATTTCATTATTTCCCAGCTCTAATTCTTTTTTGTTTTTTAAATAGCAAGCTGGTACCATTTTATGTACATAATTATCTTGAATCTTTTTCAGGATGCAAATGATAGTTACTATATTTTTCTTCTGTCTCCTATATCATCTCTATTTCTTTTGGGTCAATTTGTTTTTTCTATTTATGTGTATGGCTTTCCCAAAATGTCTGGTGACCTTTAGCTGTTCAATCACATTTAAGAAAAAAAGCAAATAAAAACATGTTTGGGAGTGCTGTATTTGTGGGGAGGTTGTTGACTGGCATGTAGAGAGGTGGCTCTCCCAAATACTACAAAGAAAAATCTTTTCCCCAGTTTTTCAATTCTTTAGAGAAAAAAAGAAGTTCTGATTTTATGCCTAAGGAATAGACGCCTGCGAGCTGAACGTGATTCCGCTGTCCTCTGCTGTACCTAGTATTTTGAAGTCTTGATCCTCTCCAGGGTACTGTAGGCAAATCTGCTGTCACCCAGCTGAGTTCCCCCTCATGAAGGTTTCTTCAGCCCTGTCTCATTAATTACACCTCTGCAGCTGTTCTCCAACTTCTAAAATTGGTTAAAAGTATTTACCCATTGGTGACCTCTTGCCTGTTCACTGTGTCAATGTGAGTCTCAACTTTTTTTTCAAAGCCTTTAATCTCATTTTAATGAGGTTTCCAGAGGGAGAAGGGATAAACTTGTGTATTATCACATTATTGATCTTGTTTCTCTAATCTTCACAGAGATTCTAAAATTTTGCTATTGCTGACACTACAGAGCCCTTTTCAGACCCAAGACCAGGAAGACTGTGCCCTGTCCAGGACCAGATTCCCGTGGTGAAGCTGCTTCCCTGTTCAGCAAGCTGAGAAGCAGCCCGCTGTGCACACGCGCAGAACCCTGGGGAAAGTGGCTAGGAGATCTCCTGAAGGTTTATTCAGGGACGAGTGCAGGCCTAGCTTTAAGGTCTGGACCGTGGAGAAAAGCCCCAGGCACCCAAGAACAGTGTTGCTTACCACTTTGGGGGGTCATGGACCTCTTTTGAGGATCTGATGAAAGCTATGATGCCCCTCTCATGAAAACACACATACATTTAGAATTGTTGACCCAACTGCAGAGGGTTCCAGGAACACATTCATGGAGTCCAGATTAAAAACTTTTGCCCTATAACGTCAGAACTGACTTTGGGGAAGTTGTGAGAGTGCTAGCCCCAAATGGGCTATGTTGGACCTACTTTTTAAAACACTGGAGCCAGTCCCCAGTCTGCGATCTTTGAGGCACTGGTTCCCCACACGTGACCCCGATTGTTTCTCTAGGCTTTAGGGTTCTGCCCTGACAGGGAGAAACACAGGGGTGATTGTTGATGTGAGTGAAGAACACATCCTAGGATGATGGCAAACAGTCTCTTGAATCATACTAAGATTCTTCTGATGCACTGTGCTAACCACAGGCTTTTCTCAGTTTTCTTATCCAAATGCCAAGAGCAGAATTAAGAAAGCCGCTCCAGCATATATCTAAAAAAGTGGCTAAAAACATTATGTATGAACAACCTCCAGGATCACTGGCTTTTCTGACTATGGAAAAAAGGGATTCTAAATACACTGGACACTTGACCTGTCCAATTTGCACAGGATGCCTTGACATAGGACAAATCAGACAGATTACATTGTATAGGCTGGTTCAATTCCAGGCCACACAGAAAAGGGATTCTTAAGTTGGGTATCTGGACTTTAGGGGGCCCACAGATGGGCGCTGGGGGAGGTCACCAAATCCTTGAAAGTGTAGGCAAAATATGGTGTTCCTGTGCCACTGGGCATTATTCTGAGTAGTACATCCACACTGTTAACTTAGAGAGCCAGCAGGTTCTCCAAAGTGGCAACTTTGAAAACGTTAAGACCCACTGATGTTAAAACAAATCAAAGGAAGAACAATTGAAGCTGTTTCTGGATTTCCTTGGGAGAAACTTACTGTCAGGATTCCTCCATCCTGGCCGTTTAGTAGAGATATGCACCTTCTGCTCACCTCCACAGCCCAGGCCTACAGTGAGGAGAGAGGGGAGAAGATTTTAATGTCCTGACAATCTGCGTCCCTATGGAGCTTCTTCCAAGCACGCAAATAGAACTGACCACTCCCTCTTCTTTACCCACACCACGCTCTACCCAGGTGTCCCTCGTATCACCTTTTATTGCTCTTATTTTTTCTTGTGTCTGTCTCCCCTAACTCCAGGGTAATACCTTGATAAGAGGGACCACATTTTATCTGACTTCATAAACTCAGCATCTATTACTCTGCTCAGCACACCCTGGACACTCAGTCAGATTTCTGAATGACTGAGAGAGTGACTCTTGTCCCCCTCAGCAGAGGAAAGGGACAGAGCATTCCTCCAGCCTTCCCCATGCCCACTGCCAGTGTATATATGTTTCTATTCTCTTTGTGAATATGAGAATGGTTCTACGCAACAGAACACGTTCGGGTTGCCAGGGTTCCAGGCAGGGAGACGAGAATGCCATACCTCAGACAAAAAGGGGGCCTGCAGACACAAGTTCATCAGGAGTCCCAGGAGGGTGTAGATGACCTCTCTGAACAGGTCCACATCCTCCTCACACCTGGCCTTGGGAAACAAAACAAGGTAACCAATGACCTTTCTGCTCTGCTACTTCTCACAGTCCTCTCTTCCCTTGGACAAGGGTCTTAGAGTTACCCACACTCCCTAATTTGCCAATGTCATGAACCTAAGTGATGCTGGAAGATCAGAGACCAGTTCCACGATTAGTGTTAGTCTAGGAGATGTGGAAGGAATCTCTGGTACCTCTACCATGGGACTATGGCTGGGCCTGGTCCTGGGTTTGAACTGCAGAGTGAGCTGCTGAAATGGGTGATTGAGCCAACTCCACCAGAAAGTCCTTCAGATCTCCTCTGGGTCAATGAGGCTTGATCTGGAGGGCTCTTCAAGGCCAGCAGACCATGAAATCCATGGTTACAGAAGGGATAAGCTGCTGGCCCCAGCACCCTCGGAAACAGAATTTTTGGAAAAGCCAGATCATTAAGAAGAAGCCAATTCCCCCAAATAAGATAAAAGACCAATTTTGGCTAGAAAAGCTAACATACCATGAGACCCAGGCAGGCATCCCCAAAGTCCTCACAGGCTGCCATGTGTGCTCGGGTGGCAGGCTCAGCACTGAGGTTTCCCATGATGGCGATACACTGGCAGAGAGCCGAGGAGCTGGTTACCTTGGGATCTCGCTTCTGAAAGTGAATGGAGAACGTGACTCCTCACAGAGCAGGCAAATGATGCTATAGTGATCTCTAGTGGTGTCCCTCACTCAACAAAAGCCCTGGGAACCAGACAGCTTAATGTCACACAGGGGCATCAGTGGGGTCACACTGGCGACAGGATGGAGGCACACAGAGCGGTAGACCCACCAATCAGCTGGGAGGACCTGGCAGGTCCCTGCCTCGCTCAGAGCCTCCACTCCACAGCTGTGAAACACCGGGGTGTGGTTATGCTCTCTAAGGGCCCCTGAAACTTCTACGGCTCACCAGGCACAGGGTCCAGTCCCAACACACTCTCCAAGGAGGACCCCTTACTGTTCTCTGCTTTGTCAGCTCAAATTGCTGTACTCCTGACAGGGGTGGCTTCCACTCAGGGGACAGGGTGGCACACATACTGATGACAGGACTGAGTGTCAGCAGGGGGCTGATGGAGCCTGACAAACTCTCTCTGCTGTCACCTAAGATGCAGCCCACCTCCAGCTTTTCCTGCCCTGGAACCAGCCCATCCATCTGCTGCCTCCACCTGTCCCGACTGCGGTTGCTTTAATAACTGAGAATTGTGTAAATTCCAGCTGTGCATAAATGATTAATCAACCTGGGAGACAACAGTTGTTCTGGATTGTAAATTGTGTTTAAACAGCTCTGCTCATGCTCCTGAGAGTGTGTGCCGCAGAGGATAAAGATGAGAGTTTGCTCACCAGCACGCCTGTGAGTGCAGGGAGAACACCTGGAAGGCTGGCCTGGAACCAGACTTGGAATCTGTAGAGAAAACAGCTAGGGTTTATTTCTGCAGTGCACAAACTATAGCATGAATACACTGTCGTAGCAGACAGCTACAGACTCTGGACCCGTATCATTTAGAGTGCATGGGGCAATTCGTTCTGAACCAAAAAAAAATGAAAAGAAAGTTCTGGGTCTGTAATGTGGCTTTCATTTTTCTAAGCCTGGAGAATTGCCTTTGATGTTAAACAACAGATTTAGAGGGCAGCTCTCTTAAGCAGAAGTTGCTAGAATCTCTAGGCTTCTGCCAAGCTGACTTAGCACCCGCTCCTGCACCCCCTTGTTCTGAGTCTCCATGCCGTGCATGTGCCACGTGTACAGTGCAAGTATGTTTAGCCATCACAGCCATTAGGAGGGCCCAGGTACATGCACATCTCCACATGCCAGAGCAGCTACTCCCATTCCTAGCCCGTGCCAGCTGGCCTGCCTGTGGGCACAAGTAGCTCTCTTGTTACGTGACCGTTTCTAAACAAGACACCCTAGAGTTTGTGAGGAAATTAAAATAAAACAAAATAAAATAAAGATCTGCTTAAAAAAAAACTTGAAGAATTATAAAAACTAAGAATATATCATGATGCTTAGCAGCTAAGCAAAAAACAAAACAAAACAAACAAAAAACCATAGGGAGGAAGGAGGCAGTGATTCACAATATCACTGATACCCAAGAGGGGACTGTGTCTTCCATCCATTCTCTCTCGTTCACACACTCACGCGCATTCTACGCAGATTTGCTGGGCAGTTACGACCAGCCAGGCACTTATTAGGAGAAGCTTCCCCAAGACATCGCCGGCTTGCTCACTGCGAGAGGCCGTTTTAAGTGTGTTACTGCTTCCAAACCCACAGTGGCTGGCATGGGGGCGGGTGGCCACAGTGCCCTGGAAGGCATTGGCCATCCTGCTCAGTGAATTTTGCGGTGCGCAGTCAGAGACCCGGCAGGCCTGGCCTCTCTGTATACTGCACATCTTTAAAGATCAGAGAGTTCAACAAAGGTTGAAGAAGAAATGTCAATGTCCGGAAATAAAAAGTTACCTTTCTTCCAGAGCCAAGTCTGTGAGTAGTGCCATGGCGGTGTTGGCCTTCTTATCCGAGAAATCAAGAAATGACACCAGGGCTTCCAATAACCTGCAAAAACCCACAGCAACCTCAGAGCGGGCTGTCCTCCAGGTGACAACTCCCCAGCAAGGCGACCTTGCACAGAAGCCAGGAAGGAGTCAGGATCCCGGTGAAACAGGAAAGGGTGGCCTTGCCATGCCCTCCTAGGAAGCCCAGCTCCTTGCCCACCCCAGAGACAGACACCGTCCTACAGGGTTGGCTCCCCCACTTAATGGGAAGCCCCAGGAGTGTGAACACTTTTAACCAAAGTTTATTGATTATTGGACCGTAGCTTGGAAGGAGTCTCTCTGCTTCTGCCGTGTGACTCTGGCTCAGTCAAGTTCATTAACTTAGATGACATCTAAATGGCATGCTTACTAATCTGCTGATGACTAAAGTGGGAGGGCCCCCTAATAAGGTGGGTGACGGAATAAAGATTTAACAAGATTTTGACAGGCTGCTGAATATATCAGATGAAATTTAATAGGGTTAAACTCAAAGTCCTCCACTTAGAGCTGGAAATTCTGTGTAAGGAACAGAATTGGGAAATCTGGTTTGTAGGAAAAGATTTAAGGGTTTTTAGACAATTACAAACACAGTATGAGCACATAGTCTGGTGCCAATGCCAGAAAAACTAATGCAATCTCCAGCTGCCCTAACGCACCTGCTGGCACTAGGAGAAGGGAAGTAATCTGTTCACTCAGCAGACTTGTACTAAGCATCTACGATGTGCTGAGTACTGTGCTCGGTACTGAGCTCCTGGCCTCCTACAGTGGCACACGTGTAAATAAACAAGGAAGGTAAACTGTGTCGGTGACATGTCAGAGACAGACACGTGTTAAGTGGGCCACAGAGTCTGCCCGGCGGGAGGTGTGGGGGATGGTGGAAAAGCAGCCTTCAATAGGGACATTTCAGCATCCCTTCAAAGTGCAGTGTCGGCCATTCACTGACTCATTCATTCAATCAACAACACGGAGCATGAGCACTGACTGTACCGGGCAACGTGGAAGGTTCTGGGGTGACAATGCACAACGATAAAGTGAGAGGATGTCCTGGTTGGTAAGTGACTTGCTTAGTGGTGGGGGAGGTGCCAGTTCCTGGGCCTCTGTCTGTGTCTGAGTGGGAGGGGCTCCAGGAGGCTGCATTTTACCAAAGGCCCCACGTGATTCCCAGATATGAGATTTCTCAGTAGTTGGAGAACTAGTCTTATAAGCAATAGAGTCATTTCAGTGCTCTAATTAGGAAAATCACAGGACAGATGTGCATTTTAGAAAAACCGCTTTGGTGGTATGGTGGAGGGTGCACTGGGGCAGGCAGCACCGGAGGCAGGAGTCCAAGCAGGGGAGAGCCGAGGTTGTCCAGACAAAGAGGTTGAGGGACCAACTGCGGCAGCAGCAGAGTAAGAGGTACAAAAAGAGGCCCCCATGAAGACCTAGGAGGAACGATCAGAGTCGGCGGAGGAGAACTGGAAGGAAACGAATCCGGGAGAAGCTAAGGAGGAAGAACCCACGGAGACTGTGGCTGTGGTGAGGGAGTGACCCAGGGCACTTCTAGGATTCTGGCTTAGTGAAGGCACAGATGGAAATGCCCTCTGTGAAGACAGGAAATCCAGGCAGAGGGACTGGTTTGAAGACCCGTGTTTTGATTTATTAAGTTGATGATACCTGTGGATGTTGAGATATAGATGTCCAGTGGCAGAAGAGTGTTTTCATCGAGTGCTTGAGAGAGGGACATTGACTCTCCGTCTCTTGACAAATGCCATGGATGAATAGAGAGCCAAGGGTAGGATCCTGGGGTCCCTGCCTTGGAAGGGGGGCAGCATAGGAGGGCTTGTGAAAGAAACCAAGGAGGAAAGGCCAGGGAGGTAGGAGGAAGGCCAGGAAGGGTGATGTTCTGGTGGCCACAGATAGGGAGTTTCAAGAAGACTAGTGATGAATAGGACCAGATGCCACAGGGCAGGCAAGTGGGAGGAAGATAGAAAGAGCCCGTAGGATCAGGCACGTGGGAGTGTGGGCTCCAGCCACCTACACCTATGTACTGGGTCTATTTACCAGTGTGTTTTCGGAGTGGTCTGGAAGCCAAATCACCCCAGGAATGACTAAGGGAACCAGGAAGCTTAACCTGGAAAAAATCAGCATCTGCAGATACCTAAAGCACTGGCAAGAGGGAGAATTAGATGCATTCTGTAGGCCTTCATAGCCTGGACTTGGGCCTCAATGTAGGGAGGCAGAACTGCCCTGGAATGGTATGGGACAGGCAGTTTGTGTCCAGTGTAAGGAGACAATTTATACCAGTTAGAACTGTCCTGGAATGGGAAGGGTTGGCTGCCTTGGGAGGTGAGATCCACGTCCTCCCACTAGCTGGGGAAAGGCCCCCAGTCCATTAGTGGCTTTTAGTGCCCATCCCAAATCAAATGAAGACAAAAACAAAGAAAATGCTGGAATGTCTCCCGGGGGCATCACCCACAGGCTGAACTAGGATACTACGGAGAGGATCGTGGCTGGTGGGGCTGGTCTGGACTGTGTCTAAGGTCCCGGGTAACCCCAAGCTTCTGCAAACCCCTCCCTTCCTCAGGGGTGCATCCCAGTGTTCCTGCTTTCAGAAATCACTTGTTTTACATTTAGTTCAGATTCCTCCTTCACCAATTTAAATCGGTTTTCTTTGGTCTTAAAAATGAATGTCAATGAACCTGAATAGCAAAAATGAATGTCAATGAACCTGAATAACACAGGAGATGAGTTTAAGATCATCTTGGTTTTGTCCTAGGAACATGAGCAACCAGGCTCCCTCACCACATGACAAAATGCACATCCTCACTGGGCTCATTACCTACAGAGGACAGTGTGTCCCCTTCTATGCATCTCCTCTTTTGTGGTGGCAGATTTTCTGCTCTGCTGACAAGCAGCTGTCCCTGTGGGTGGGCTACAAGTCAGAAAATGTGCTCGTGTAACCAATAAATGCACTGTCACCTCAGCTTAGGACTCTGAACAATATACCCTGAGAGACAAAATGATTATAAAAATATTAGAGTCCCTACCATGTGTCAGGCATGTTACTTAATACTTGATACATGATGCTAGTGGCTTTCTTCTTTACCGTGGCAGACACTGGTTGCTGGCTAAGTCCACGGATATTCTGCACTCCCTTCTATTCTGCCTGACTCTAGAAGCTGGGGCCACTTTTCCCACCAGAATGGTGACAGACACAATTCTGTGCACAGAGAAATAAGCAGTAGCTTTTCTGAATAAAAGGCACAGATCCAGCTGGTATTAACCCGCCTGAAAGAGGGATGTGGGGCTTGGCGCTGCAGCCAAGGGGGAAGGTGTGACCATAAGGGAAAGGTCAAGGCAAAGACAGAGACTTTGACCTTGACATCTTGAAGCCACTGCACCAACAGTTGCTATTTTTAGTCTTACATGAGAAAAACAAGACAGGCTCTATTTTGCTTACGCTCCTTTTACTCAAGTATTCTATACAGGGCCAATACAGATACAATACAGATACAACACCCCCTTTCAGTGTCAACGTAAGTCGGCAACTGCAGACAGGATGCTGGAGTCCACCAACACTAAGTCACTTTCCTGGGCCACATGAGCAGAAGGAGACATGCAAAGGACTTAAGCTCAGGATTACCTGAATCCCCAAACCCAGCACTTTGCACAGTGACACTGGCCCTTGGCTTGTTCCTCACAGCACACATTCATCCCTACAACCTCTCCTATGAGGAAAAACATTTTGGGAGGAATGTGATATGTGTGCCTGTATGACAGTCGTGGACTATGAGACAGACATTAACGAGACCGGTGTAATCAGCTGAGGCCTCTCTGTTTGCAGAGAGCAGGCAGGGCTGCACGAGGGGATGTAAACACCACTATCAAAGGCACAGGGAAAATTCAAACTGAAACTCAAGCAATTCAAAGATAGCTTGGGGGACAAAGCTGATGATAGCTATAGCTACATTTACTCAAAAAGACAAAAACCAGATTAAAAAAAACATGATGAAGGTATTGAGGAAATGATTGCAGGGTTATTTGAAATGTGAAATGTGCTTTTGGAGAATTTAACTCCACTAACAACCCATCTGGCAGTGCGGGCTGTGCTTCAAGGGGCTGCCAAAGCCTTTCCTGGGAGCCACTGAGGCTGTGACTAGGCAGACCAGGGGAGAGCCACAGCCAAGGCTTATTAGCCACCCTGTCCTCAGCACACAGTGAACCTCCTCACCAGATGGGACGGGGGTGGGGGGCTCGGTTTGGTCCAAGGCAGATCTGACATGGCAGCAGAATGGCTCCTTTTCTTACTGGGAAACACAGAGTGGACCTGGGCCCCAGGAACGGTACCTGGGAGCCACCTGGGTGACATTTCCTTTGTTCTTTGCTGCAGTTTCTCCTGCCCCATCTGTAAAATGGGGTAATAACATACTTTGCCTACCTTGCAGGATGAGGGGAGATAAAATGAGAAAATAGTAAAAAAAAAATCAGAAGGCTAACTTCTGTGTTTAGATTATGCATGAGACTTTCATAAAGCAAGCTACAATAATTGCCTCTATTTCTATCAGGTTGAACCACACGAAATGGCTGACATGCAACCTTTTTGATCTAGAAAGCGGCAATTTCACATATTCGAAATGATAATCTGAAGGTAAATAAACTAAAAAAATTAATAAAAATAAACAAAAGAAGTAAAAAAAATAATAAATAAATAAAAATAAACTAATAAACTGTAACACAATGGGCTGAATCACTGTGGTTCAGTCATCTTCTTAGAACGTCTACTTAGGAGAGAGGCATATTCTATTCCTATAGCCTTAAGGTTCAGAAAGACCTCCATGTGACAATACTGGAGATATTTTATTTATTCATACTCCACCATTTGTTCCAGAAAGGGTTTAAGGGCATACAGAATAAGACAGTACTACCTCAAATAGGCATGAAAGAAGAAAAGGAAGGGCAGGAACAGGTAGAGTCAGGACCAAGGCCAAGTGTAGAAGTGAGTGACCTTTGTAAGGTGGGTTCCAGATCTGGCTATGGAAGGGCTGCCATCTGCACCTGTACGATAGCTGTGGGACAGAAATGAACCGGCTGCCCAGGGGAAATGAAGCTGTCCATGGTAGTAAGTTCAGAGGGGAGGTTGTCCTGAGGTCTCGTGAAGGAGTGCTCCTGTCAAAGGCTTTCTGTCACTGATTCTTCATTAAGTCATACATCAGTGACATGAGGGGGAGACAGGCAAGCCTGAACTTCTCAAGCGATCACCTGAGATGCCGCGAGGAAGAGAGTCTTACCGGGTGAGGTCGAGGTGGCCGAGGATCAGGCTCCGTCCGTTCTCGGTCTGGGCGAGCTGCTGCAGCAGGGCCAGGCTCTGCTGCTGGACGGCCGGGACTCCGGAGGCCAAGAGGGAGGGCAGCAGCCTGCCCCTATCGGGGTGCATCACAAGCACACGCTGGTTTTCCTCTGCAAAACACAGGGGTTACATGTCTTGGCTATGCAGTTAATCCAGTTCTGTCTCTCCCTACAGCTGATGAGAAACCTAAAAATTGCCCACTCATTTGAGAGGCAGGATAATGACGTTCAAGAACATGGACTGTAGAACCAGACTGCTGGGTCTGAATGACCAGGGTAGTGACCTTAGCCAATTATTAACTCCTGTGTGCCTCATTTTCCTCATCAGTAAAATGAGGATGACAACCTACCTATAGAGACATCATGAGGATTAAATGAGCTAATATATGATCATGCCAGACAGGGACAGGCATACATAAGTCAGCTATATCATTACTATTGTCAAAAAGCACCTTGGTGTGTGGTATCTGGAAATCTGAGCGAAGGAAAAGAAACCAGCTTAATTGTGGAATATCTTTGAACTATCAATCTTCATATAATGGCCAGAGTAACAATTTGAGTTCTTCCCAGGAAACTAGGACATCACATGAGAGCATGAAAAAAAAAAAAAAAGCATGCTCTCTTTGCTAGACTATAAGCTATTTCCAGGGTGGTGGCATTGTATTTACCCTCCTTTTCCGACCAGGTACACAAATTTGTGTGACAACAGGCAGTGATACAGACTGCAGCATGAGGCTAAGCTAGAAAACAGAGCAGAGTGAAGTGGATCTCAGAGGGACAGGCCCGTCACCTGGTCATCATTACCTTGGGCCTTCTTCCCTTCTGTGCTAACTGCCCATTTGCACACAGCACACAGCTGTCAAGCAGAAGACATGCACCACGCACCAGAGCTGGGGTAAGGGGACTGCAGGACCTAATGTGTAGCCTACATGTCAAACCATGTTTTCACTGCAAGCACTCTATCTCAGTCCTACACTTCACCTATGATTACTTCTGTTCATGTAAAATAGGATCTACTGATTTCTGAAATGGAAAGGTTTTTACTGACTTGTTTAGTTGTATATTTTTTCTTATACTGGAAAAGCATTTTGTTGTAAATAATTCAAAAACACCGGAGTACTATAAAGCTGAAAATGAAAGTTCCCTTCTCTGGTACCCTGTCCAGGTAAGCCCATTTCCCAATGGAGCTATGATTCGTCCGTTGTATAAATAATGTTAAAAATAGTATACATTCCACCCTGTAATTGGCCTCTCTTCCCCACTAAATAATATATCACTGACATATTTTCATGGCCTTACTTTTAAGTATTCCCTTGTCCTTTTTAAAAGCTGCTTTGTATTTATTGAGTTAGATATATCAAGATTTCATTGATCTGAAATATGGAATTTTCATCACAGGTTGTGTCTGACAATATTTTTCTGATGTCAAAAAAAAAAGTTAACTTCAAGGTTCATAGAAAGCAAAGTAAATGCGCTGCTATGTCAGATTCACACTGAATACACATACCATTACCAAGCCTTCCTTTCTCACCCTCCTGAAGGGAGAGCTGCAAAAACCCTGCTTAAGCCAGTGCAGGGGTTTTTTTTTTTTTTTTTTTTGAGACAGAGTCTCACTTTGTTTCCCCGGGCTAGAGTGAGTGCCGTGGCATCAGCCTAGCTCACAGCAACCTC
>CM052438.1:109318868-109338358 GCA_028533085.1 Varecia variegata
ACATCTAACCCACAAGGATTTATACAGACTCAAGGTGAAGGGATAGAAAAAAATATTTCATGCAAATAGAAACCAAAAGAAAGCAGGTATAGCCATTCTCATATCAGATAAAACTGACTTCAAATCAGCAATAGTAGAGAAAGACAAAGATGGTCATTATATAATGGGAAAGAGAGCAATTCAACAAGAAGACATAACAATCCTAAATATTTATGCACCCAACAAAAGAACATCCAGATTCATAAAGCAAACCCTACGAGATCTAAGCAAAGAGATAAACAGCAGCATCATAATTGTAGGAGAATTCAACACCCCACTGACAGAACTGGACAAATTATCCAAGAAGAAAATAAATCAAGAAACACTGGACTTAAATGGGACTTTAAAACAAATGGACCTAACAGACATTTACAGAACATTTTACCCCCAAACTACAGAATATACACTCCTCTCATCAGCACATGCAACATTCTCCAAGATTGATCATATCCTAGGTCACAAAACATGTTTCAACAAATGCAAAAAAACAGAAATCATACCATGTATTTTCTCAGATCAAAGTGGAATAAAACTAGAAATCAACTCCAAGAGAAACACTCAATTCTGCACAAAGTCATAGAAATTAAACAATCTACTGCTGAATGATTATTGGGTCAATATTGAAATTAACATGGAAATCAAAAAGATTCCTTGAAATGAATGACAAAGGGGACACAAGCTACCAAAATCTATGGGATTCAGCAAAAGTAGTCCTAAGGGGAAAATTCATAGCCTTAAAGGCCTACATCAAAAAGACAGAAAAATCACAAATTAACAATGCAATGATGCATCTCAAGGAACTAGAAAAGGAAGAATAAACCAAACCCAAAGCCATCTGAAGAAAAGAAATAAATAAGATCAGAACTGAACTAAATGAAGTAGAAAACAAACAAAAAAAACAATACAACAGATAAATGAAACAAAAAGTTAGTTCTTTGAAAAGATAAACAAAATTGATAGCTCTCTTGCTATATTAACCAGGAATACAAAGGACCCAAATAAGCTCCATGAGAAATGAAAAAGGAGATATTACAATTGATACCACAGAAATACATCATCTGTGAGTACTATGAAAATCTCTATGCACATAAACTCAACAATGTAGAGGAAATGGACAAATTCCTGGAAACATCCAATCTCCCAAGACTCAATTAGGAAGAAATAGAACACCTGAACAGACCAATAACAAGCAATGAGATTGAAGCAGTAATAAAAAAATCTTCCAACAAAATAAAACCCCAGACCAGAAGGATTCACAGCCGAATTCTACAAAGACCTACAAAGAAGAGCTGGTACCCATACTGCAGAAATTATTCCATAACTTCGAGAAGGAGGGACTCCTCCCCAACTCATCCTACAAAGCCAGTGTATCATCTTGATACCAAAGCCAGGAAAGGACACAACAAAAAAAGAAAACTACAGACCAATATCCCTTATGAATATAGATTTCAGAAACCTCAATAAAATACTAGCAAACTGAATTCAACAGCACATCAAAAAAAAAAAAAAAATAATCCAGCATGACCAAGTGGGCTGGGTCCCAGGGATACAGGGTCCCAGGGATACAAATATGGTTCGACATACATAAATTAATAAATGTGATTCACCACATGAACAGAAGCAAAAACAAAGACCATATGATCATCTCAATAAATGCAGAAAAACATTCAACAAAATTCAGCAGACTTTCATGATAAAAACCCTCTACAAATTAGGTCATAGAAGGAACATACCTCAAGATTATAAAAGCCATATATGACAAACCCACAGCCAAGATCACACTGAATGGAGAAAAGCTGAAAGCATTCCCACTAAGAACTGGAACAAGACAAGGTGCCCACTGTCACCACTTCTATTCAACATAGTGCTGGAAGTCCTAGCAAGAGCAATGAGGCAAGAGAAAGAAATAAAGGGTATCCAAATTGAAAAAGAAAAGGTTAAACTACTGCTTTTTGCTGACGATGTGATCTTGTACCCCTAAGACTCCACCAATAGGCTCCTAGAATTGATAAATAAATTCAGCAAAGTCTCAGGTTACAAAATTAATGTACACAAATCAGTAGCATTCCTATACACCAATAACAGTCAAGCTGAGAGTCAAATCAAAGACTTGATACCATTCACAATAGCTACAAATAAAATAAAATACCTAGGAATATACTTAACCAAGGAGGTGAAAGATCTCTACAAAGAGAACTATGAAACACTGAGGAAAGAAATTGTAGACAACATAAACAAGTGGAAAAACATATCATGCTCATGGATCAGTAGAATCAACATTGTTAAAATGTCCATACTACCCAAAGTGATTTACAGATTCAATGCAATCCCCATCAAAATACCAATGTCATGTTTCAGAGAGCTAGAAAAAATAAAATTCTATGCTTCATTTGGAACCAGAAAAGAGCCTGAATAGCCAAAGCAATCTTAACAAAAAGAACAAATCTGGATGCATCACATTACCAGACTCCAAACTATACTAGAAGACTATAGTAATCAAAACAGCATGGTATTGGCACAAAAATAGAGACATACACCAAAGGAACAGAACAGAGAATCCAGATATAAAACCATTCACATACAGCCAACTGATCTTTGACAAAGCAGACAACAATATACATTGGGGAAAAGAAGCCCTATTCAATAAATGGTGCTGGGAAAATTGAATAGCCCCATGCAGAAGAATGAAACAGGATCCACATCTCTTACCACTCACAAAAATTAATTCAAGATAGATAAAAGACTTAAATGTAAGGCATGAAACCATAAGAATTCTAGAAGAAAAATGTTGGAAATCTCTTCTAGATATTGGCCTAAGCGAAAAATTTATGAAGAAGACCCCAATGGTAATCACAGCAATAACAAAAATTAATAAATGGGACATGATTCAATTAAAAAGCTTCTGTATAGCTAAGGAAATAATCAATGGAGCAGACAACCTGTAGAATGGGAGAAAATATTCAGAAGCTACCCATCTGACAAATGGCTAATAACCAGAAGCTACAAAGAACTCAAGCAAATCAGCAAGAAAAAAAACAAACAACCCACTAAAAAGTGAGTTTTTTTGCTGTTCATGTTCAAAAAACATGAACAGAAACTTTTCAAAAGATGACAAATGGCCAGTAAACATGTGAAAAAATGCTCAATATCACTAATCATCAGAGAAATGTAAATCAAATGAGCTATCACCTTATCCCAGTTAGAATGGCTTTTATTAAAAAGTCCAAAAACAATAGATGCTGGTGTGGATGCAGAAAGGAACAATTATACACTGTTGGTGGGACTGCAAATTAGTACAACATCTATGAAAAACAGTACAGAGATTCCTCAAAGAATTAAAAGTAGACCTACCATTTGATCCAGCAATCCCACCACTGGGTATTTACCCAAAGGAAAAGAAGTCATTTTATCAAAAAGACAACCTGTACTCAAATGTTTATTGCAGCACAATTCACAATTGCAAAGATGTGGAATCAACCCAAATGCCCATCAATTCATGAGCAGATTAAAAAAATGCAGTATATGTATACCGTGGAATACTACTCAGCCATGAAAAAGGATGGCTTAATGACTTTTGGGACAATTTTGATGGAACTGAAGACCATTATCTTAAGTGAAATATCTAAAGAAAAAGAAACACCACATGTACTCACTGTTAAATTGGAACTAATGAGCACACATGTGTATAAAGGGAAGTAAAACTCTACAGAAATAAAGCAGAAGGGAAGTGGGGGAGGGGATGGGCAAAAACCTACATAATGGGGGAAGGGGAGGGGAGGGGTGGGGAAGGGAAGGGAAGGGGAGGGAAAGGGGATTGATTCTAGTACAAAGGGATTTCTGGGTTTAGGGAAGTATTTTCTACAGGGATATAAGAATTGCCTAGAGTATAATCCAACCAATCACTGAGGGAAAAAGCACAGAAGAAAAGAGTTCTGAGATATCTTGAAGTCTCAAGTTTTGTCTAGAATACTAGATTAAGAAATCATTTGGAAAAAAAAAACAACACATTAAAGCAGAGGACAGTATCACAGAAACAGAAGTATATATACTAAACGAACAACCCTGTATCCAGCTTCTCTTCAACCCCCCATCTAATCTATCAGCAATTTTTGTTGGTTTCACCATCATTATGTATCCAGAATCCCATCACTTCTTACCACCTCTATCAACACCAATCTATTCCAAGCCATAGTCACCTCTTGCTTGGCTATTTATTGCAATAGCCTTCTAACTGGTTCTCTGTTCTTATTTTGCCACGCAGAAACATTCTCAACATAGCAGTCAGAGTGATCCTTTAAAATATACATCAGATCATGTCATTCCTTTGTTTAAAATCCCCAATAGCTTACAGAACACTGAAAATAAAAAACCAAGGTCCTCCAAAAAGCCTGTAAGGCCTTATGGAATCGGCCCTCTCCTTGCCACCATCACCCCTGTGACCTCATCTCATCACTCTCCCATTGCTGGCTGCGTTCTAGTTATCCCTCTACATGGAATGCTCCTCCCTTGTATATCCACATGGTTTGCTCACTTCACTCCCTCCCTTCTTTCAGAGAGGGCTTCCCTGACCACCCTATATAAAACCAATCTCACCTTTCCCTACTTTCTGATTTATTTTTCTCAATAACACTTATCACCACCTAACATACTACACCCTAACAGATTACATCTACTTATTTGTTTTATGTCTCTTGTCCACCCCCACCTTAAGAATGTGAGTTCCATGAAGTCAAGGAATTTGTCTTGTTCACTGCTGTATTATTATTGCCTGTATTGATAGGGCCTGACACATAGAAAGCACATGATAAATACCTCTTAATGAATTAATTGAATAAGCAAATAAAATATGGTAAAGAAAGATTAACATTATTCACATTTTTTATTTGATCTTATTACAATAATCCTGTAGTACTTTTATAATTAAAATCCAACAATGAAAAAAACTTTTAAGAAATGTACAATATGAGGCAATTTATTTTTAAAATATCTTATAAATGGAAAGATATCCCATGTTTATGGATTGGAAGACTTAATATTGCTCAGATGATAATACTTCCCAAATTGATCTAAAAATTCACATAATACCCATCACAATTCCATCTGACTTCTTTGCAGAAATTGACAAGATGATTGAAAGTTCATATGGAAATTTGAGAGAACCAGAATAGCTAAAATAATTGTGAAAAAGAAGAGGAGCAAAGTTGGAGGACACACATTTCTTAATTTCAAAACTTACTACAAAGCTACAAAAATAAAGACAGTGTGATACTAGCACAAAGACAGATGTGGATCAATGCAATAAAATTGAAAGTCCAGAAATAAACCCATATATTTATGGTCAACTGATCTTTTACAAGGGTGCCAAAATCATTCAATGAGGGAAAGAATAGCCTCTTCAACAAGTAGTACTGGGACAACTGGATATCCGCACGCAAAAGAATGAATTTGAACCCTCACCATACCCCATATACAAAAATTAAATCAAAGTGGATCAGAGATCTACATGTAAGAAAAAACCACTGAATCATGTACTTTCTACAAATGAATTGTATGGTATGTGAATTATATCTCAATAACTGGTATTAACAATATATAATAGCTATACACATATAATACACACACACACAGAGTTACTTTTGAGTGATAAGATTACAGTGAATTTCATTTTTTCTTTTTGCTTATGCCTTTTCTCTCCAGAGGTTGAGCAAACACTGGCAGAGGATGTGGAGTTGGTAGAGTTGTACAGCTGGTGGAGTTGTACTAACTGACACCCAACACCCTTCCCAACTCTAAGATCTTGAGATTTACCTTGGAAAATACTGAAAGGTGGATTAATACCTAATCAACTTGGACAATCATGGTTCTCCTCTGGGACAAATGGGAACATCACTCTGTGATCAAACATATCACTTACATTCTTCTAAAAACTTACCATGCTGTAGTTCTTCAGGGCCAGGTGGGCTTTTCCCATGTGGAAATATGCTTTTGTGCATTTCTCATCACACTGCATAAAAAAGAATGATTGATCACATACTTCGAAGACCGGAAGTCATTAGCTACTCCCCTAACTAACCTAGCTAATAGAGTTAAGGCAGAGCCTTGGTTCTCAGGATAGCTACCAGAGTTGACAATTAAAACTTTTCTGTGCATCTGTGACTAAACTAATTGATGCCTGCAAGGAGCCTGGAGGTACCAGTAAGCTCTCTATCAAACTAATGATACTGCCAGTTTTCATTTCCATTTAATGAGACTCAATCAGGAAGCAAACCAGAAACCCTCAGTTTAGAAGAGCTCTTAACACTGGCTGGACATTAGAATCACCTAGGTTGCTTTTAAATATCCTGCCAGCCAGAAAGCACCCCACATCAATTAAATTATACTCTGGGGTAGGGCCCAGGCATCAATAATTTTTTAAGTTCTCCAGGTGACAAAAATGTGCAGCCAAGTTAAAGAATCACGGGTTTATTAGAAGGGAGGAGAATTTACTCTGGGAAAACAGCTGAGGTTACCATTATATCTTAGTGGCCCTGGGAAGTTCCTCCCCTCAAATAAACCACACATGTATACTGGGGACTTATATTAATATCACTTAAGATCAAGAAGAATGCCCCCTTCAAAAGGATTGAAACTATGGCCGAGACTAGACCATGTACACAGGGGGCCCTGCCTCTAATTATTATAACTTCACAGGGAATGATTTCGCATAGAGACATAAACTAAAATTGGAACTATCTAAAATGGACATTTATTGAACCCCTTTTATGTTCAAGGCATTTTGGTGAGTAAGATGCCCTTCAAGAGTTTAGATCTGAAGAGGTTAAGAGTTCAACTCAGGAGTTTAAAATGACCTGGGCAGATTCTTGTTCTGCCACTCAGAAGAAGTGGGACATTGGCCAGGCCACCTAACTCTTCTGACACTCATTTTCCTCATCTGGAAAGTAAAGATAATAATACTCTCTCTCTCTCTCTCAGGTTGTTGTGAGGAAGAAATCATGTAAAACACTTATTGCAGTGCTGGGCAATACATTATTAGCTGTTGTTGCTGCAGTTACAACAGCAGCAATCCATTTTAGAGCAAAAGAGAAAATTTAAAGAAAAGCTGAAAAATAATAAAAGAGAGAACAATAATTGTTGGAGAACGCTCTATAGATGGATTTTCGTGTATATCATATCCTGACTCACTACAAAGTGAATGGCAGTGCTAAGAAGAAGAGTGCATGACTGTTCAGCCAGTAGCACGCACTAGGCACTGAGCTCGATGGTTCATATGAACGATCTCACAGAAGTCTTACAACAGCTCTGTGATGTAGATACAATTATTGTCCCCATTTTACAGATAAGGAAACTAGGGGTTGGAGAGGTTTAAGGCCATACAGGTAATAAGTGGAAGAACTGGAATTTGAAATCTGGCCATTAATTCCAGGGCCCAAGGGTTTAAAAATTACACCAAATCTCCATCAGCAAGGTGCTATAGAAAAAAGTATATAGATGCTACAGAAAATGCTGTTGAAAAAGTTCAGTGGAAGGAAACCTACGCTAAAGAGATGCAGTCTTAAAGAGAGGCAAAGGAGGAGGGATGTGAGCCAGACCTTGAATGACACGGAGAAGTAAAGAAAGGGGGATGGAGGAATGTGCTGGGCAAGGCGGGAGAGGACGGGGCTTCTGTGGACAGTCCAGCTGGGACGGAGGGGCAGCTGCTGGGTGGAGGGAAGACTGGGCTGGAAGTGGTGAGCTAGACAGTGACTCCCCGTGGAGGCCTTGAATGCCAGGCCAGAGGGTGAGTCATTAATGGCAGCGTGGAGGTAAGCTGGTCTGGAGGCAGCATGCAGATGTGCCCAGAGGAAGGAAGGGCTGGGAGAGGAGCGAGGAGACTACTTAGAATAAAGGCAGATGTCTGAAGTCCTGGTGACAGTGAGAGTGAAAGGAAGTGCAGACACTAGAGCTATGTCAAAGAAAAAACTGACCAGCATCAACTAGCTATAAATGACAGTGGGGAAGGAGGGTATGAGTCAAAACTGGAGATCTAGATGCCTGGAAGGCTGGTGTGTCATTAACGGAAAGAGGTCAGTCAGGGCAAGGAGCAGGGAGGGCTGAGTGGGAAGATGAACAGTTGGCTTCTAGACATACAAGTTTCAGATGACACCAAGACAGTAAAAAGGCACCTGCAGGGGGCAGCTGGGATGCAGCCATGGAGCCGGGGAGAGGGACACTGGGGCAGCAGCCTGAGAGCCGTGCGCAGAGATGAGAGGTGAACCACGAGGAGAGGAGAGCTCTGAGAGAGCAACTGCAGAGAGGAGAGAGGCGGGGAGCAGAGGAGTGAACCCTGGTGAATTCACAAAGGATGGAATTAAGGAAGCACGAAAGGAACGGTCAAAGGGAAAAGAAGAAACACTAGCGCTACAGCTCCTGAAGCCAAATATTCACAACACAGTCACTGGCAGAGCACCGGCGTTACAACAGGGGAGGAATGGAGCCCCAAGCATTAAAGCCTTGTCCATGGCCAACTGTGTGTCACTGTGAAGTGGGTTTGGCTGTGGCTTCGCCTTCCTCAGAATGACGCAAAGGGTTGCGAATGAATTTCTCACTAATGGGCCCATTCTCCTTTGATCATGGGTCAATCCTCACTAGGACTTTCTCAGGTGAAGCCCAGGTTCCCTTTAAAGGAATCCTGACTTCAGAGGAAGGTGTATCTCCCTGTGCAGGAAGTGTTCTGCCAACAAAGAAATGATTCTAATCCTAATTGAAACCAGCCTGTCCGCCTTATCTTCCTTGACAAGGAACATCAGCCTTGAAATATCACATGAGCTTGTCTCTACCAATTTAAAAGTGTCAGAAATATTAAATTGGCATAAAAGTACTAATACTATTAATAATGGAGTGCCAGTGACATTCACTACTGATATGTTACTTTTAAAGACAGTGAAACTTTTTCTTTTAATTCACCGCTGCAACACAGAACGAACCATTATTGGTTTTTAGAACTCTTTGTACCTTTTTTTCCTGTCTATCCAAGTGTTACCCAAACATCTTCAACTGGGAGCCTCGCTGGGCATTTAACAAGACCGGCTGCCGAGTGTCAGCGTTTTTTAATGTCAGCTCCTTTGGGCCTGCTTTGCCTCGGTTTCACCGTTAATTACATTGTGCTTCAATTAACATTTGGGAACGGGCCAGTGTGTTATCCTGAATCAGCGTGATGGTGTGTCTATCTCTTTGGTATTTTTCAGACGAGAAAATTTATTTTTGGAGACCCTGCAAGATCTTGTTTCTTCCACAGAAGGGAATGAGACCCACGCCCAGGGACTATGGGGTGTGAGGTTTCAGTGGCGAGCCCTTGACAGTAGATGGTTAAGAGTATGGGCTTGCAGTTACACTGACATTAGCTTCATGATCCTGTGCAAGTTACTAAGGCTCAGTTTCCTTCTCAGAACAACCAAGAAAACAGTGATGTTAAACACTATTAGAATAGAACATTGTGTGCATGTAGCAAATGGTAGTTTTTGCTGTTATTACTGGAACAACAAAGAAAAACATCCTTGCCTCTCTCTGCTCTTGCAGAATGGTGGTAGAAAAAGTAATCATGATCAAACAAGGTGACAAGACAGCTTGTCACCTTAGTGGATCTCTGCTGGGCTGTGAGGAACTTGATGTCATCAGCTTTGGGCAACTCTTAGAACTGAAAGACCATACCAATGCAATGGGAAAAAGTTTGTCACACACTGTATCTTCTAAGAGATAAAGAAATCAGACACTCTAGATGTCAGCTTTGGAGGATCCCTGGTGCTTCAGGAACCATTATAAAGCAAAGGTGACTTTCTAATTCATCTCTGTTTCCCTTGGTTACCCTCTCAATAAAAAATAAACAGGTAGACATGGCCAGCATGTTGCTGTTGAAGCATGCTCTTGCTTGGGGCCGTGCTCAGTAGGCTAGGAGAGGTGTGCACAGCCAAGAATGGAAGCCATGGGGACATTCTCCTTGTACTTCAATTTTACTTGATTCGAAGTTTTAAAAAGTAATATTGTTATATTAAAACAAACAAATCTTATGAAGTGCCATGCAAAATTCACAAAGATTTTTAAGATAAAATACATGTCTTAAAAGAAATTTCATGCATCCTGCCTCTAGACTCTGGAGAGGCTCATGTTCATTCTCCTCTGCTGTTAGTAGCACTTCAGTGCAGAAGTCGGAGAGGCACCAGTTTGGGTTATTTATAAGCCCCCTGTGGCAGAGAAATAACTCACAGGAATGTGGATTAAGGGTTATTCAAATATCTAGTCATCTGAAATAAATCATGTTCCTAAGAAGCGATCATACCATTTCTCTTTTACTTGTATGCATCTTTGGTTACTATTTTGGTAGATTTCAGAGGAAATACTGTGCACAGTATTATGCTATCTGCCTGAGGCCTGACTGAAGTTGAAAAACAGAAATTCTTTCTTCTGATTATTCCTCTACAAACAGAGGATGTTATAATATATTAGGGCTGGAGGAAAAAACAGAAACCGATGAGGAAGAATGACAACATTTACAGACACAAGCTCCCATGGCTGGCTCTGGAATGGAGGAGGCATTTCCACTGTCACACAGAGCAAAGCATCTGATAACACAATAGTGAAGAATGTGCTGTTTCAACATAAGACCTTGAAAGACCAATAATAACAGCAGCTTCTTTGGGGTACTTACTATGAGCTAGGTACTTTAAGTGCATTATTATGACCCTCACAGCAATTGTATTCTATCCCATCTTACAGATGAGGAAACTGAGGCTCTGACTACAGACCCTATACCCTTTTCTACCATGATACACTGGCAGCTGCCTTGTGTTTACCGCAGGACTAAGACATCCGACTCAAGCAAGCCCAGCACCATTATGCGGGAACGGAAATATTCTCTTACCTTCAGAGCCCACTCGCAATCCACCAGTGCTTTCTCATAGTCCTCGAGTTTTATATAAGCCTGTAATGACACAAATAGCTGATATGCATACACAACTCTGCATTAGGCAGTCTTCAGTCCACACAGAAAGAGCAGTTGAACAGCAGGATGGTGATGACGAGTACCTGGTCCCTACCTAGGTGGGTCATGATCCTAGCAAGAAACAATGGCACACTCACACTGGGCAACTGAGGAGGGTTTAGTACAGGGACTATTTTGCAAGGCAAGGGCGGGGCTTAGGGAAATCGACAAGGGAAGTTACAGAATCCCAGGGCTAGCAACAGTGGATGGCAATTACCATGACTACAACTTAAGGGGCAGAAGGAGGAAGCAATGAACAAAATGGGAGAGATTAATATGTGAAAAGAACTGCCTGATGTGAGCTGAGATCATCACTAGAGCCAAAAGCAGGGAGAATAAATACCCTAATTGCACCATCCTCCTTCCCTCTGACTTCATGGCCTGAATGCGAATGGAAGCTACATGGCTAGGAAGCCAAGGAGCCAGTCTACACAGGTCACCCCCAGGACACAAAGCAGGGCAGACAGGGATCTGGAGAAAACACCCAACACACTAACCATGTCCACAAAGGAAGAGCTCCCTTCTGGAGTCTCCCAAGGGCACCAGAAGGACACCAATGATAAAGAGAATCAAAAAGACAGATAATAAACAAGTGCTGGAAAGGATGTGGAAAAACTGGAACCCCTATACACTGCTGATAGGAATGTAAAATGGTGCAGCCCCTTTGGAAGACAGTCTGGCAGTTCTTCAAAAGGTTAAATATAGTTACCATATGACCCAGCAATTCTATTCCTAGATTTATACCCAAGACCACCATTAACATATGTCCATAAAAGACTTGTACATGAATGTTCATAGTAGAATTATTCATAATATTAATAGTTAAGAAGCAGACACAATCCAAATATCCATCAGCTGATGAATGGATAAAACATGGTACATCCATACAATGGAAAATTATTCAGCAATAAAAAAATGAAGAATTGACACATATTACAACATGGATGCACCTTGAAAATATTATGATAAATGAAAGAAGCCAGTCACAAAAAAACAAATATTGTATGACACCATTTATATGAAATGTCTAGAATGGGCAAATGTATGGCCACAGAAAGTAAGTAGACTGGTGGTTGCCTATGGCTGGGAGTGGGAATGGGAGGACTGGGGAGTGATAGCTAAAGAGTATGGAGTTTCTTTCCAGCATAATGAAATGTTCAAAAATTGATTGTGATGGTTGCAAAACTCTGTGATTATACTAAAAACCATTGAATTGTATACTTTAAATGGAAGAACTGTATGGTATGTGAATTATATCTCAATAACGCTGTTACCAAAAAAATGATAAAGTTTTGCTTTTGTCTTCATGAGCACAGCAGGAAGGAAGAAATTCAGGAAATAGGCTGACATTTAAGGGACACCATCACCATGAACCCTCAGTGTCAAATGCCTGGGGCACTCTGTTAGAATACCCTAGAATTAGGGAAAATCTAGAAAATCAAGAATTGACTCAGAATTCTATGATCCACTCAAAGTCAACTAACGTGAGAATTTAGTTCATTTAAAGTTTCTAAGAACTAAAGGCACAGAAACAAATGAAAGACTGTTTTAAATAAGGACAGTGGCTACTATAACCTCTCCATTAATTGCTGGACACAATAAGCGGTTTAGCAAGTTGCACTAAGTATATTTGAAGCACTCTTCTTTTGGAAGCTCCCTAAGCAGCAGCAAGGCTCATCCCATTGTAAGAAAGGAAAGCCAATCACCAAGAGAAGTGGCTCTTCCAGGGTCTCTTCAGTCACCAATGATAAAGCCAGTACTACAGGTAGGTTTGCCCATGATCAAAACTGTACCAAGGCACTGCAACCTTGTTCACAATGAACCCGATGAGATATTGTCATGGGCAAGTCAATTACGGGGTCAGTGTTGTAATTTGTGGAGAATCTAAGTACCCAACCCAAGTGAGGAGGGAGAGCAGGCAGTAGCCAGCTAATGAGTTTCTGCAGTGCAGCTCTTGGCTCTCATAGAAAGGAAGCTGGACGTGGTGCTTTCACTAACTTGGGTTCTGCACTAATTGGAGAAGACAACTCGTTGAGCTGTGTCTATGAATATAAAGTATCACCCTTTGCTCTAGGGTCTTGGGTTTCATTTGAAAGTCAGAGGATGTGAGGAAGAAGCTGGTATCATTCTAGGCAACTGTGGCCATGATTTCGTGACACTCTTATTCAGGACACATACAGACTCTGAAAAAATCTGTATGGGCTGCAACAATTTCTCTCCACGTCATTTTATTTGTTCTTTTTTTTCCCCTTCCTTTTTTTAAAGCTTGGATTCAACACTCTGTAGCCTCCTCATTCTCTTTTGCTTTTCCATATTTTAAAAAGAACTACTTTTTCCAAATAGCAAATAAACTCCAGATTTATCTGAATTACACCAGCAATCTTACTGATCATAATATTACTTCCAGGAGAAAAACAAAGCAATGAAAGGGTAGGTTTTCTATCTAGCTAGCAACACTCAAGTCACAGGGTCCTTATTAAGTGATTTCTAACACTGCATGCATACAGGAGAGGTATTTTAAAAATAGTCAGCGGTTCAAATGATTTGTAACACCAGGCAGCACATTTTGTGTTTCTTTGTCTCTGAATAAGCTTTCTCTTTGAGAAAGCTGGAGGAATCACTCCTCTAAAGCTTTTCATTTCATTTACTTATATTTCTCCACACTCATTCTTAATGTGATTCTTCAGAACTAATCACAGTGCTGCTCAGAATTGAGTGCAGTGAAAATGTAACTAATTTAGATGAATCAGGGTATAGACAGTCAGAATTAGATATGTTTGAATTACATAACTTTTTAAAAGCAATTTAATTTTATTGCTTTCAAATAACTGCAGAGTAACACGACTGAATAAGCATCAGTAGGTAGATGTTTTTGGAGACCCAAATTTGATGATAAATAAGAAGGAACTATAACTATTGTATTAATTGCTTGCATTTAAATGATTCTCCTGAATTGTCAACAGAAACTTATTATAATTCCCTTAATTGGAGTTCTGTGCCTCCAATCTTATGTAACTTAACAAGGACTTATTGGACATCTGTTATAGAGTATTAGGGAAAAAAGTATATGGCAGCCTTTGGTCTCAAAAAGTCTATAATCTTGTCAGGGTGGTAAAATGTACTGTTAAATGTACTCTGGCCATCTTATTTACCGATTCCCTTCCTTATAACAAATTTTCTCCACAAATGGGGGTAGTTAAATGACACTTCAATCCTAGTCTGACTTATCTGAATTGCTAAACTAATGAGGTTATACTGTGCTTGGGTTTACTTATCGTTAAATTACTGTCACTCCCCAGAATCTCTGGCCTCCAAACATCCTGCTTCTTGCCTTCAATACTCTTCCTCAACATACCACAGCCAGACGTTCTTCATCTTGAGTTACAGAAATTGGAGCTGATGAGGGCTCTGCTGCAGTCTCTCCGTCTTGTAAATGACAAGGCATCAAGCTCCTCGTACACAGGTCCTGCTGACATATCCTAACCATCGGACAATCAAGTCCATGACTCTGCCAGTTTGTGTTGGCTTCTCTGACCAACAGAGGACTCCATCACACAAAAACTCAACCACTTCTCAAAGATAAGGTCACAGGAGACATTTTTGTTCCAACTGAGAACTATCAGCCTATCCCTTAAGTATTAACAATAAATAATAAACACCTGTGTGATGTTTTTTACCTGGTGTTCCAGAAAACTGAGCTCAGCTGTGATACAAACTGAGGCACAAAGGCTTTCTGAAAATTCAAACTTGCCAAGAAATTGACTCCAGGCCCATCAGCCATCCAGTTTACCCCAGTCACATACCCTTCGTCTTAAAGAGAGTTGATACGACAGGAACTAACAGGAGGGCAACCTCTAGGAGTCTAAATCGCACCAAGAAAGGAGGCTCAACAAATCTAGTCACTGGTGGCAGAATTCCAAGGTCTCACTGGTCATTTAATCCCACTAGTTTTCTCCTTTAGCCACATGGGCAAGCACTTGGTTACCACCAGTGACCTATGGAGAGAGCTGATTATTATGTACGCCTTTTCCCAAGTCCTCCTTCGGTGATTCCAAATTACTAGCTTGACATCAGATCACCGGGAGAGTATTTATACCATGGAAACTGGAAAATGCTACATATAAATCAGCTCCCCTGCATCCAAATCAAGAGCCAGTTGTTAAACATTTCCCAGCCCCGCAGTGGGACCACCTAGTCTCATCTTTGTCTATGTTCACAGGTTTAGTGGCAACTGCTCCCCGAGAAAGCCCCAGGGACACACCCGCGGCTCACTGACCTGGGCGCGGTTGGTGTACAGCACTTTCATGTCCTTCAGCTTCTGCAGGCCCTCAGTGTAGCGCAGGATGGCTGTTTCATAATCACCCTTAACAAACGCTTCGTTCCCCTCTTCCTTCAGGGCTATGAGAACACAGGTCACACAGGTGAGCTCTCACCACACACCAGAAAATTCTTTCAGACTTTATTCCCCTGATTTTCCAAATCTACTCTGAAGGTCTTAGCCACCATTGACCCAAAAGGGACTTGTCACTTGTTTCTCTCTGCAGATATTTCCGGACCAGATTCTTCAAGTATTTTTTTCTCCAAATCCACCCAAAAGTCTTCCAAGTAGCTTCTCAGAAAATATAAATGTTTGTGTATCAAGGCTCAGAACCAAGCCAAGCTTGCCATGGTGACCAAGTCTACAGATTCAGTGTCCCATAAAGAGGGTCAAATAATTAATTTTCTAACAAATACGGAATCATCTAGATCTGCAGCACTGGGTGGTATAAAATGAATGCTGAAAGCATGCCTCTGTTGTATCTATCTCCCCCCAACACACATAACCCTGTCTGTTTCTTTCTCTTCCTTTATTTGTCCTCTCCTTTCTCAAACCTTTGTTTCATTTTTCTTTTTCACTTCCTCATCTATGCCTCAGCCTAGCCATTGCTACTCCACTCCCATCCCTCCCGTTTTCTAAGTATTGCTTAGGACTGTCCAATCTGATCTGCCAAGTCCACCCGTATGTTTTAGAAAGAGGTTTGACTGTGGAGGCAGACTGAGGGCTGTGTCTACCCCCGGGCTCTTTGCAGCAGAAGCAGAGAACAGACCACCAATGATCTCTGCCTGGCCAATCCCATTGCCTCTGTGGACTAGGAGTCTTCAGGTCCCCGAACATAGCATACGGGCTCTCATGTGCTCTTTCTAGCACAGATCATCCCAGCTATGGAAAGGGAAGGGCTGACAATTACCATCTGCTAAGACTTTGTTTTCCCTTCTTCTCTTGGCTCGTTCCCTTGCATCCTTCTCCACAGATGCCAAGAAGGCCTCTGACAGCAGAGTAATTTCAAATATTCAAAAGAAAAATCCAAATACTATAATCAGTGCTTTAGTTCAAATTCCGAAGAGAGCTACTTTAGAACTTTAGAGCCACACTTCTCATGCATACACACGTAGGCACACACACGTGCACACTCACAATTCTGAGGCAACTAAAATGACATTTTCTTAATTTGACATTAAATGGTAATGTGTGATGTATTATTATACATGATGGCTATGACTGTGCTTCAAATTTGAATTATGTCTTTTAAAAGAGTTTTTCTTTGAAGAATGACTTTTTTCTTCCATTTAGCATAATGAGCTTCTGAGCTGAGCAACAGAGAAACTACCTGGATCCCTTGAACAGCTCAGAGTAAACTGGATGTTACAGAATAACTGCACTCAGTTTACAAAAGACTGGCCAGGAGCAAACACAGAAACACTGCTGAGTGCTGTCCCCTCTGACCACTAGTAAAAGAACAGGGTGATCAGCAAGTTTTCATTTGCAGGTTGTGTGTAAGCCCAGAGGCTAGAATTTAAGGGTCTGGAAGCTACAATCAGTAAAAACTGATCCTAGATAAACACTAAAAATTGGGAAGAAAGATGCTTACCTGAGTTTATGTCTTCCACATTCTGCAGGACATAGGTCATCATAAAAACAAAGAAACACATTTCAAAAACTACTCTCTGATTTACATGTTATATATACACCAAGAAGGCAAATCAATTACAAACGAGAGTCAGGTCATTTCCTTTAACCACCAATACCGAAGGGCTCAAAACTCAGGGCTTGCTTTCGATCAGGGAATCTGACTATGGGCACAACTGCTGTGGGGCTGAGTCTGCAGAAATGAGGCTGCTCAGGTCAAGGGACCTCAGCTGTGGCTGCATCAGTTGAAAATACAAGTTAATGAAATATATTACCTTAACAGGGCAGCATAAAGATACCACATATATGCTCAGGGGATGGAGAGGCCAAATTTTCATTGAAACAGACCCAAAGGGTTATTTAAAGATGATCCAGACCAAGGGGAAAAAAATCAGAGTTCCTTGTAGAAAATAAATCTAGTGAATCTAAGAAACAAAAGACTATTTCAGCCTCACCAGACAGTTGGAGATTTAACTATTCCCTCAAGGTAGGTCTTCTCGTTGTATCTACTTATATAGTTTCATAATAGAAAAAGAAACCTTCATAGGAGCTTGTGGAGGACTGATCACAGTCTTGTTCAAGGTGGTCCAGCATTCGTCCACCTCTTGGTCTTCCTCCATAAGCTGTAGTCTCTTCTCTGTCTCGAGGACAGCTTTCTGTTGCACAACTGGGTCATCAGAATTCATCTCCTGAATTAAACTGGCTAGAGGAGAAATAAGATGTGAATCAATCAGACAAGGTCTTCAAAAGGAAATACTCCATTCACTAGAAAGGATGGTATCAAAAATTCATGGGGAAGTCTTAAAGGAATAAAAAAAACAGCAATAGAAAGCAAAATTGAGCAAT
The DNA here is from genome assembly GCA_028533085.1 of Varecia variegata. Taxonomy (NCBI): domain Eukaryota; kingdom Metazoa; phylum Chordata; class Mammalia; order Primates; family Lemuridae; genus Varecia; species Varecia variegata. Next base: position 109,336,715 of record CM052438.1, read on the forward strand.
TAGAACCAATGTGAAAAAAATAAGAACAGGATTTGTTTTGCCTATAAAAAAACTGCAGGAGAATTTAACTACGGGCTTCAAGGAACAGAGTTTTAAGCCACTATTAATTCAACAATAATTTATGGAGAGCTTATAATGAGTTAGATATTATGCTGACTGCTATAGTTAATGATGAGGAATAAAAGAGATTCTTTTCTTTTGAAGAGCTTATGATCGTAAGTGGGAGACAAACATGTAAGTACAGGCAGCTCTGAGATCACAAAACAACAGCCCTTAACCCTATCCCTACCTGTCTTCCCTCGATTGCCTACCCAGCTTACATTCCACAGTCTATCACTTGGCAGCCACCCTGCCCACACACTCAACTCCCTTGCCCTCCCACCCCACCTAACAGACAAACTCCAACTCCAGATGAATCCAACCATCCACCTGTTTTTTTCAGGGATGCTGAGTACTGAGGGAGAAAGACAGATGCTGGTCCCAACTCAACTGGACTTTCAATGACTGGACAGCCATCCTTGTTATCCTAGGCAATCTTTCTATTATTCTCCCAAAGACTTTTAAAAGTTTTCTGTAATCTAAACCTGACCATCTCAAACAGATGACCTTACTTATCAATTCAGAGGGGAAAGAGATACCATTAACTTTCTGCCATTAAAATTACAAAACTGCCTGCCTCCACCTACATTCATCTAATCTTCCTTCCTACCACCAGGAAAAGGTGTCCCTCCTCCCATTTGAGGCTAATCCCTCATCCTGAGCTCAGGATCTCATCATCCTGTTTTGCATCATCAAGAACCCTGCATCATCAATCAATTATCCCATTTCGGCAGTATTTTCAACCTCTTCTATTTGAACAGCTTCTTCCTAAAGGTATTTATATGCTTTAAATCTCTCCCAATGCCCTATCTCCTCCCCTTCACAACTAAAATTCCTTTAAGGTACTTCCCATTTCTTCATTTCACACTGATTCTTCATGGAAATTTCTTTTCAAAACTTTTTGTTGTAAAATATATCACACATACAGAAAATAACATAACAGACATATTTGTTTCCACACCATCTGTAAGTTAACATGTATCCTTTCTCCAGCAGGTTTTAATGTTTAGTATTTGCATCATTTAGCTTTTGCTGCACAACAGACTGCTCTAAAACTTTGCGGCTGAAAACAAGCCACTCTGTTACTTAGCTTAGTTTACAATTCTCTGGGTCAGCAATTTGAGCTGGACTTAGCCGACTGGTTCTTCTTCTGGTTTCAGCAGGGCTCACACTTACATCTGTGGTCAGCTGTCAGTCATCTAAATGGCTCTGCTTTGGAAAGTTGACTGGCAGTTGGCTCGAGCAATGGGGGCAACCAGGGAGAGTGTGTCTCATTCTCCAGCAGGGGTTCCCAAAAGTGGCATGAGAGCAAGCTCCATAGCACACCCACTTTTCAAGCCTCTGCTTGAGTCATGTTTGCAAACATCCCTTTGGTCAAAGCAAGTCACATGGCCAATCCAGATTCAATGAGTGGGGAGGAAAAAAAAGATCACTACAGACTTCTTGATGGGAAGAAAGAAATTTGTGACCATTTTTGCAATCTACTGGAGTATTTATGTATGTGTATTAAAACACTTAAAATAGGCCGGGCGAGGTGGCTCACGC
>CM052438.1:109338858-109406424 GCA_028533085.1 Varecia variegata
AAACACTTAAAATACATGGTTGTACAAAATGTGCATTTTTTTGCAACCTTTTTTCTCTTAATATGCTTTAGACATTTGTTCTTTTTTTTTTTTTTTTGAGACAGAGTCTCACTCTGTTGCCCGGGCTAGAGTGAGTGCTGTGGCGTCAGCCTAGCTCACAGCAACCTCAAACTCCTGGGCTCAAGCGATCCTCGTACCTCAGCCTCCCGAGTAGCTGGGACTACAGGCATGCATCACCATGCCCGGCTAATTTTTTCTATATATATTTTTAGCTTTCCATATAATTTCTTTCTATTTTTAGTAGAGACGGGGTCTCGCTCTTGCTCAAGCTGGTCTCGAGCTCCTGAGCTCAAACGATCCGCCCGCCTCGGCCTCCCAGAGTTCTAGGATTACAGGCATGAGCCACCTCGCCCGGCCTAGACATTTGTTCTTGATATATTAATATATAGTTCCAGTTTATTCATTTAAATCATGGTATATACCATAGTTAATCCACCTTCTTATTGATGGATAGCCAGAGGTGGTTTTTTTTGTTTTATTTTTTGCTACAGTAAACAAATGCTGAATCGAGTCCCTGTATCTATAATACATATTTCCTTGTGCACATGTTACATATTATTCAGGATATGGCTATATCAATTTTTACTCCTATAAGCAGTATACAAGAGTTCCCACTCTTCCACATTCTTGTCAACACTTGTTATGTCAAACTTTTTAATTGTTGCCAATGTGATGGATGAGAATGGTAACTCACTAATGTTTTAATTTGCATTTTGCTGAATATGATTAGAATTGGGCATCTGCTTATTGATTTGCAGGCCATTTGGATTTCCTCTCCTGTGAAGAGCCTGTTCCTATCCTTGGCCAATTTTCTATCGGGTCATTTGTCTCTTTCTTAATTACTTTACATGATTTCCTTTTTTTAATTTTTCATTTTTTTTAGAGATCTCACTATGTTCTCCAGGCTGGATGCAAACTTCTGGGCTTAAGTGATCCTCCTGCCTCAGCCTCCTGAGTAGTTGGGACTACTGGGGCACGCCACCCTGCCCAGCTCATTTCTTTATATATTCTGGACTGGTTACATGTATTTGCAGACATCTTTTCCTTGGCTATGGTTTGTCTTTTCATTTGTTTTTATGTAACCTTTTGTTAAAGAGATTTTAATTTTAATGTGTTAAATATACCAATCTTTTCCTTCATAATTTATGTCTTTTCTGTCATTAAGGTTATAAATACACTGCTCTTCTGGTGGTTTCTCAAGGTTTTAAAGTTTTATTTTTTTCATGAAGATATTTAATCCACCTGCAGCTGATTTTTGTGTAGGGCAGGAGCATCTTTGCTGAGGACTCCCTGCCTTCCCTACTGATGTGTCTTGTCATCCCTGTTACATGTGTGAATCTGCTCTGGGCTCTGCATTCCTTTCCACTTGATTTTACTTGTCTTTTCCAGCACCAGAAGCTCCATGCATTAATTACTATAGCTTTCTCATAAATCTTGAACATCCAGTAGGGAGAGGTGTCCTACCTTCTTTTTTACCTGCAGAATTTTCTTGGTTATTCTTGGTCCTTTGCTCTGCTATGTGAACTTTAGAATCCACTTGTTGAATTTTAGTGCAAACCACTTTTGGGATTTTGATCTAAACTGAATAGACTATATAGAATAATTTGAGGAGAACTGACATTTTACCAAATGGGTCTTCCCATTCATGATAAAGTACATCTCCATTAATTTAGATCTTCTTTTATGTTTTTTAATTAAATTTTTTAATTATACTCCATACTTTATTTTTAATTTCATTAGTTTCTCCCTAATGTCCTTTTTCTGTTTCAGGATCTCATTCAGGACACCACATGACATTTAGTCATGCCTCCTTAGGCTTTTCTGAGCTGTGACAATTTCTCAGAGTTTCCTTGTTTTCAATGACCTTGACAGTTTTGAGGAGTACTGGTCAGGTATTTTGTAGAATGTCCTTCAATTTGGGTTTATATGTTATTTTCCTCATGCCTGGGGTTATGGGATTTGGGGAGGAAGGCTACAGCACATTATATCATACATGCTCTCAACATGACTTCTCTTGAGGTTAACCTTGATCATCTGTCTATGGACGTGTTTGTCAGCTTTGTCCACTGTAAAATTACTTTTCTCCCTCCCTGTCCATACTGCACTCTTTGGAAGCAAGTCATTAAGTGTATCTCATGTTTAGGGGGTGGACAGTTATGCTCCACCTCCTTGAGCAGAGAGTCTCTACGTAAATTATTTGGAATGAATTGACTGCTCCCAGGGTAAACACAAGTTCCTCGCCATGGTTTCCAAGGTCTTGCCTGATCTGGCCTCTCCACACTCAGATGAGACCCTTCTCTCCTTAGTCTCTTCTCTCCAGTCACATGGGGCTTTTTATTCCTTCAGCTTCTCAAAAGTACCACACTCTCTTCTAATTCCCAGCTTTCCTACCCCTGATTTCCTACTTCCTAGAATACTCCCCTTCCCTCTTTGCAATGGCCAACTTCTACTCTTCAGATTTTTGCTTAAATTTCACTTCTCTAGGAAAATCTTATTTGACTTCTATTATGGACTGAATCGCATCCCCCTCCAAATTCATATGATGAAACCCTAACCCCCAAGGTGACTGTATGTGGAGACAGTACCTTTAAAGAGGTAATTAATGAAGTCATAAGGGTGGACTTTAATCCAATATGACCAGTATCCTTATAAGAGAGACACCAAACACATGCACACACAAAGAGCTGACCACGTGAACACAGAGGGAGAAGGTGGCCATCTATGAGTTAAGGAGAGAGGTCTCAGAGGAATCTAAAGCTGCTGACACCTTGATCCGACTTCTAGATTCCAGAACTATGAGAAAATACAGTTTTGTTGTTTAAGCCACCCAGCCTGTGCTATTGCTACAGCAGCCTCAGCAGACTAACACAACCCCCTAAGCTGGGTTAGACTTCGGTACTTTGCAAGTCTCTCTTTTTATCATGTATCACACTTGAAATTACTTCTTAATATCTTTTTTCCCCACTGGACTGCAGATATTATGAAGAAGGGTAATTCTTTTGCTGCATTCTCTAGTGCCTAGCAAAACTCAACACACAGCAAGAGCCCAAGAAAGGAATGGATAGAATTTATGTACATGTGGCTACATAAATTTAATTTAAAATGAAATAAAATTAGAAATCCCTCAGTCACGCAAACACATTTCAAATGTTCAATAACCATATGTGGCCGGTGGCTACCATAGTGTACAGTGCAGATTATAGAACATTTCCATCATCACAGAAAGTTCTATTGGGCAGTGCTGATATAAATGATACCTGAACGAACTCTGAGTATGAGTAAAGTTCGCCAGGTAAAGAAAGACGGGGAGGCAGAGGGAATGACAAAGACCAAGTGCAGAGTATGAAACACCAGAGTATGGGAAACTATCAGCAGTTTGTTGCTGCTCAAGTGCAAGGGAGGGAGAGATGAGAGAGGTAAGGACAAGGTCATGGGAGGACTTAAGTCCTGATGAGAGCGTGGGATTTATTGTGACTGCAAAAGGAATCCAAGCAGAGAAGTGTCTGGGTCAGATTTGCATTTTAGATACATTACTCTGTGGGGAGTATAAACCTGGAGGCAGGAAAAACAATTAGGGGGTTGTTGAAATAGTCTGGGTGGGAGGAACCAGTACACAGGGAGGGCTGCAGAGGATAGAGCTGGAGAAAGAAGCCAAACTAGATGGGATATAGGGTTGAGAGATGGGAGGAATCCAGTACGACTTCTGAATTTCTGGAAGGTGCTGCCACCAACTGAGTCCAGGATGAAGGGGAAAGGAGAAGCAGGTTTTATTTGGGAGGAGCAGGGTGGAGAGGGAAAGAGATTGATGACTCAATTTTAGACACATTAAGTTTGAGGTATCTGTGGGATACAGTGCGTATGACAGTTGACCACAGAGGCTGAGGCTCAGGAAAGAAGGTTGGGTGTCAATTTAGATGTGGGGGTCACCAGCAAACAGGTGGTAGGTAAAATCACATGTTCAGACTAGACCAGCTGAAGAGCAAGGTGAGCAGGGGCTAAGGCCAAAACTCCACGGAACAGCACTCAGGGATGAGCAGAGGAGAGGCCCGGGAGGAACACAAAGAACACATTTGGGATGTATCATTTATGAAGTTAACCAAACTATATTTAAAACCATTTTATTCTTTAGACCCATACAATCTCCTGGAAACAGCAATTCCAACATATTTATATTTGCTATGTGGGTTTGTTTGCTTGTTGGTTTGTTCCTGTACTCAAACAAGCTCCCTGAAATTTGAACAGGGACTGGTATGTTTGGAATTTCCTGAATGTCATCTGTGAGATCAGAGTCTATCTATCTTCTTTGAGATCCCACCTGTCTGAGCTGGGGAAGGGATCTTCTGCCTAGAGGAAGAGAAAGAAGGGAATGACAATCATAAGCCATCCACGTAAACTGATGGATCCCAAGGGAAAGCCACTTGATTTGGCCTCTGCAACTCAAAAACAGAAATGGCTCTACCCTAGAACAGAAGGGGTCCCAGACTGATAAAGGGGGATCTCGAGTGATCTCCAAAGGAACAGCTAGACTCGACAGGGAAACAGCAGCTCCTTTTGACCCAATTCTTCATAGAAAGGGACAAAATATGGAAGAGAGATGTCAGCCTGAATTCCAGTCAGAATGTTAACAGTTTCTCTGATACCAATTAACAGACTGAATATACTGCCCCAAGGCTATAATGTAACTTGCTTCTCAATACTCTGTTTAATTTCAATTACATTTTTTTCTTAAGAGTCATAAACCTGTCAGGCAACCCAGGAACTAAGAGTAATCATTTCTCTTTAGACACACCACCTATCGAAAGCAGAATTTAATTTGTTTATGATTTACTGGTACTTACTGACTTCATCCACATTTTTAAGAAATTTCTGCAAATCTTTCTCTTGATCATCAGCCATTATGTACCAGAATCCCTGAGGGAGGCAGCATAAATGATGAAATTAATAAAAATAAAACACTCAACAGAACTGTAAGGCTTATTAGCCTTCTAAAACTAAGAGCCAAGCGTTATTTTTAAGGCATTTGTGTTTATAAATGTCATGAATAACAGCAAGGTGATCCATTTCACTCCAACCACTGTTTAAGGCCAAGACACATTCATTATTTGTGGCGATACTTCCAGAAAGCTGCCAGCCCTCCTTCTACTGGGGAAAACGCTCTGCAAATAGTTCCTCCAAAGCCAACTTCAATCGCTGTGATTCAGGGACCTGGCATGAAGGAGACTAAGGGAGAGCAGCTGACAGGCTGCCAGGGTTACAGGAGCATCCTAACAACTGACTTTGATCATGACTGGTTGCCTAGTCAGATGCTTGGATGTGGCAGTAAGACAGATAACCAGAGATGGGGCAATTTGCATCTAAATGTCCATACTTGTTTAAAATATAAGCTTCTGGCTTGTTTCTGAGGAGTGAAGAGAAGCTACAAATTGGCTGAGGGGATTAGAACGTAATGCTACCGAGGAGCACCAGCATCTCTTCCCCCTGTCCAGGTACTAAGTTCAGTTAAATTTGAGTGAGAAGGCTGAATACCGTACCCCAAGGTTCATCCACAGACCATAAAAATCGTCTAGAAGTTTGCGAAATGTACAGATTCCGTGGTCTTAGATGCAGGGATTTTCAGTCAGTAAACCTGAGATAGTGCCCAGGAATGTATATTTTAAATATTCTCCAGGTGATTCTGATTTACAATTAGGTTTATTATGAATAGTAGTGTAATGGTGTAACACACCTATAACCGGAAATTAGAAATCTGCCGTGAACAAGCTGCGAATTCTTTAACTTCCGAGTCTCAATGTCCTTATCTCCATCAATTACAAGCTGTGTGACCTTGGCTAAAGTCAAAACCTCTCTGAGCCTGAGTCCTCACCCATCCTATGGGACTGATAATACGAACTGAACCCTGAGGACTATCCTGGGGACGGATGTAAAGCACCAGGCCGCCCATGAGTGTCACTGTGAGGTACCCTTACCTATAAAACAGGAGGTGGGGGTGTGGCTTAACCGAATGATCGCTAGGGTTCTTTCCAGGTCCAACTCCCGCGGAACGGGGCCCAGTGAAGCGCCTTAACTTGTCCAAGGTCAGAGGTCAGAAGGCAGGCTCAGCACTTCCGTGGGCAGGGGCAGCCCTCTGCTCCCCGGGCATGGATCTAAGGGTGCACACTGCCTGGCCAATGCCACCAACTGCAGGGCGAGAGGGCCCGAGCCGGCCAAGGCCAAGTTTCACTCAGCAGGGCCTGCGGCGGCGGGGACGCGCGCCCGCGCCCCAGAGCGCGCCGTTGCCCGGCAACCGCTCCCCAGCGTCCGCCCGCCCAGTGCCATCTGTGGCTGGCCAGGCCGCGGCCCGTACTGTCCCCGGCGCCGCGGCACAACCAGCGTGCCGTGCTCGGCTCTGAAGGCCAGTCTAGGACTCGGGCCCGGGGGTACCCCAGGGTCGCTCCGCGGCACTGACCTGACGCGCCCGCAGATGGACAGGAAATGGCGGCTGCGGGCGGACGGGGACCGGTCGAGGCTGGGGCGGGGCAGGGGGCGGGGCCAGGGCGAGGGCGGGGCCAGGGGCGAGAGCGGACTGCGCTCGGATTCTCCACCTCAGAGCTCACGCGGCCAAGTTCAAGGCCAAGCTGAGGGCTGAGATGCCTGAAGCGGGTGCGGGAGGGCCAGGGTGGTGGCGGGGAGCTAAGAGCTGATCTCTAAAGGAGCGACAGGTTCTTGCTTCTTTGTCTTCTAAGAAGATGGGTCTCACTCCTATTAGTTTAACATCCTTAGCACGAAAGATCAAAATTTCCATTGTTCTTGGGAGAGACAGGCTTGGGTCTGAATCCGGTTTTGTTTATTGATAAATGTGTGAGCTTTGAAAAGTTTAGTAACCTCTCTGATCCTCAGTTTTCTCATCTATAAAATGGAGAAATGGCATTTTCTCGGAAGGTTTATGGTTAAAGTGCCTGGTGCCCAGTCAGTAGGAATAAGTGGTAGTTAAATATCAGGGAATCATGGTAGGCTTTAGAGCAATGTGCTGGGTTACCAAGGGAAAAAAGCAGGTTTGCGGGAAACTTAGGCTCAGGTTTCTTGAGCTTAAGCTGATGCTCAGAAACACCTGGGACTTCTTGGCCAATTTGTGAGTGCTTTATGGAAACCTGTTTGATAGAGAAAGAGGAGCCCCTAGAGAGAGAATTTACCAGGAGGGGGAAGGACCCAGGCATGGCCAGCTAGCTCCCACATTGATTCCAGGTACAGCCTGTTGACTCTGTCTTGTGACCTATGCCCTGCAGGGTGCATGCCTGAGCCCTATGGAGAACAGATGTACTGTTTGACTGAAGTCTCCACGAGGCATTGGCACATGCAGTCCTGCTTGGATACCCCTCTAATGGAGCAGAGCCCAAAGGAGCCAGGGGTATTTTCTTCCTCTTCGAAGCTGAATAGGTACAGCTTCAGCAGAGTGAGTTCTTTGGCTCATCAGCTCCTGCAGGAGGCAGTGGGACCTGGGGGACCCAGCAGTACATGGTCACAGCGGTTGTCCTGAGGGACTGAGGGGCCTCATGAGAAGTAGCAGAGAAGGAAGCTGCCTGGCAGGAGCAAGGTTGTTGGTGAGCACAGGTCTGGCGCAATCTAGGGATCCTCAGAAAGTCAAAGGGTACTTAGATACCTTAGAACCTGTGGGAATTGATGGAGACAAGAACCAGTGACATTTTGGTTATTGCTGTTAGTATCATCCCATTTTCCTCTCAGGCTTGTGAGGCCTTGAGCACACAAAGGCTATATGCCTGTAGTCCCCAACCTCAGGGTGTTTCTTGTCAGTTTGGGGCTGATAGTTGCAAATCACTTATTTCCTATTCCACTACTCTTTTCACTGAACTCCTTTGCCTGGGACCTGCTCACAACCGATTATACCACACAACCATTCATTCATGTAGGCATTCATCAAATGTGGGTGGTCTACAGTGTGCTGATGCAGTGCAGTGCACTTGACAAATATTTATCATGGGCTGAGGGGTTAAGAGGTTAAGAGGGAGCACTCTGGAGCCTTTCCACTGGGATCAATCTCAGATCTCCACCTATTATCATTTATTAAAATGTCATTAAGCACCTACTGTGTACTTTCTCTGGTACTAGGTATGGGAGATCTTTCTCTTCCTCTTTTACTGCTAACACTACTATTACTACTGCTAGATGTGTGACCTTGAGCAAGTTACTTAATCTCTATGTGCCTTAGTTTCCTCATCTGCAAAATGGGATTGTTAAATGATATCTATGCCATAAGGTTCCTGTGAGAAGCCACACGATTTAATGCAGGTAATGTGCTTAGAGCAATGCCTGGGGCATTAGCAACACCCAGTGAATGTTATTAACTAGTACCACTACTATGATTAGTATACATTAGACCAGCGCCTCTGAACCTTCATTGTGCATAGGAATTTCCTGGGAATTTTGTTAAAATGCAGATTCTGGGTCAGCAGGCCAAGGGGCTGAGATTCTGCAGTGATGCCCCTCTGTGGACTGTGGCCACACTGAGTAGCAAAGTGCAGACACTTTAGCCAATGCTGGGACGTAGCAGGACACAAGTGGAGCTTATCACCCAAGTTGGTGTGAGGGGTTAAAGTCAATAAACAAATAATCATTTAAATTCTCATTGTGATAAGTGATTTAAGAAGTAAAGGATGAAAAGCAAAAGTAGCAAAGGGTGCTATGAAGGTCTAGTGCCACACCTTGGAAGTCTTCCCTGATGACATATGTTTGTTTAAGCTGCCTCTTGAGAGGGTAGTAAGCACTGGACAGTTGGAGAGGGAGGTGGAAACAGAGGGAACAGCATGAGCAGTCAGGAAGGAGCCTAGCATGGATGAGGAACCAACAGAAGGCCGAGCTTGGCTGTTTGCATAGAAAGCAAGAGGTAGGTGGTGCAAGATGAAGCAGGGGCCAGATCACATAAGGGCCCTTGAAAGTGGTGTGAAGGTTTTGAGTCTTTACCTTAAGTATCATGGGCAGCCTTCCAGGGGTTTTAGCAGAAGAGTGACATGCTCAGATTTTAATTTTTTCTTAGAAAATTATTCTGGCTACAATGCAGAGAATGATCTGGAAGAGGGACACTGGGAAACAGTTGATAGTGGGTGTTAGCAGTAGGAGTAGTGATGAATTTGAGATGCATTTGGAGGGAGAACTGACAGCAGGGAAGTATCAACAGCGACATTAGGTTTCCGGCATGAGCCAGATTGGGACTCTCCATTGGCTGAGCTAGAGAAGATTAGAGAACCAGGTTTAGAGAAAAGATGAGTTAAGATTTGTTATATTCAGTTCAAAATGTCTGTGAGTTATCCAAGTGTAGATGTTGAATGAATTGATAATTGTCCCTTAATATTTATCCTTCTTCAGATCTACCAATTTTTCGCAAGGCCTAAGGTACCTAGAATAAACCATTTCCCACCTCTCCTTGTGTATGGCTAAGTTCCAACCAGTAAGATATAAACAGATATGGTGGTGGAGCTACTTCTGGGAAGGGTTCAGAAAAGATGTCCTTCTCCTTGCGTTTCCTTCTTGCTGGCTGGAATGTGCATACAATGGCCAGAGCTGGATTAGCCATTTTGGACTGTTTGGTGGAAGCATTGTGTTGAGGATGGATAGGCACAGGTAGAAGGTGCTTGGGTGCTGATGATCATGGAGTTGCCTCACTGGCTTTGAACTCCATATTTCTATATGTGAGAGACATTTAACCTCAACAATACTTCAGTTGCTAGGAATATAAAGCCTTTTTGTTTGAGGCACTGCTATGTTGGGTTTTCTGTCACTCCCAACCAAACCTAGTGTTAACTGATATGGAAGGCACTATTCATTCATTCAACTAACATTCTCTTAATATTTGTATCTGATTTTTTTCATCATAAGCTCAAATAGTCTAAATGTTGTTATACTGGCATAAGACTTCAAACACCAGAGCAATTTGATACTGAGATCATACAATTAAGAAGCTAATGAATAATCTTTCTTTATAGTTTGAAGTCATTATTTTTTTTTCCTTCTTGAAGTCGTATTTCCATTTTATACCTCCCATACACATTTAAAATAGTATCCTAATATAGGATATTTTTATGCTCGAATCTCTTTCATTGATCATCTCATCATTCTTCTCTGCCACAGAAATTTCAAGAACATTATTGGGGTGTTTGCTTTGACTAGAAACCATACCATGAGACATGGGCACAGCCTCTGTCCTCAAGGAACTCACAGTCCAGTGAGGAAGATAGATGCATAAACAAATTATAGAACACTGTGACAAGGGCAGTGAAGGTCTAGTGCCTAAGAAAGGGGGCGGGGGAAGGAAATGGTATCAGGCAAGGCCCCGCAGGAATAGTAATTTCAGCAGTTAACGTGCAGCCTTGGAGTGTGTGGAGGGCTCCAGGCACAGGGGACAGGATAAGCAAAAGTTTAGAGGCAAGAAACATGGTGATGTGTGTGAGAAAACAGGACTGTAAGGCAAGAGTGCCAACAGAGGAGCCCAGAGATGCAGGTAGGAGCAGAAGTGTCCAGGAGGAAGCTATAGGATGAGTATAAAGCAGGGAGGAGCCCACGTGGGAGAGGATGAGGATCACCTAGGCAGGAGGGAGGCACAAGAAGGGGCGAGTGTATTTGCTCCTAAGTTGAGCGAGAATAGCAATACTCAGCAGCCACAGATACTTGTAGCTTCTTCAGAAGTCACTTCCATCTTCATGACTCGCACATGGGTCTCTGTCGAGCCCAGAACTCACTCTAAGCCCCAGCCCTAGAAATCCAACCAGATAGTAGACTGTGGGTTTCTTGGAAGTAGGGATTTTCCTTTATTTTATCTTTGTATTCCCAGCATCTGATGCTTAGTTGGAGCTAAATGAAGACTTGAATAAGTGAGTTAATCTCTTGCTCTGCATAAAGGAAACCTCAAATATAAATTATGCCAGATGGAAAACGAATAAGGGTTTTATGATTCCTCTGCCTCAGGCTTCCCTGAGTGGTCTACCCTGGAGGACAAGCACTGTTACAGTCACAACATGCTTTTTAGGACAAGTGTTTCCCTTGACAGATTGATCACTTTAAAACGTCAGAAGTCCTAGTAAACCCTGGATTGTCACTGTGCTATCCAAAAAGATTCCAATTTTCCTCCTTCTAGGTGCATGGTAGTATCTCACTTCTCTGTGGCCTGGTGACTTGCTTTGGCCAATGCAATGTGGGGAGAAGGGAAGAGGGCAGAAACCTGTAAGAGCCAGTGTGTGACTCACCATACATGTCCCTTCCCTCTGACCTAGCAACCAGATGCTGGAGGCTGTGTCTGCCTGAGTCCCTGAGTGAGGATATGGAGCACAGATACTTGTCTACCTTTGATGGATATGCAGAATGAGTGAGCAATGAACCTTTCTTGCTATAATCTATAAGAATTTTGGGCTTGTTCCTGCAGCATACTAGAGCCCATCACGTCTAATACAGTCAGACCGCTTGTTCTTCACTTGATACAATGACAAAAATCTAGGGACCTTGTACATGAATATATATAGATTATGATCATTGTGATTTACATTTTCAGTATCAATGGCTGTGCATTTTCATGTATATTCAAATGGGTAAAGGGAACGGAAACAGACTTTTGAAGTGTTGGTGACTTGTATTTCAAATATATTTCTCCTAGGGAAATTTTATAAATCAGACTTTTACAACAACTGCTTCCACCTGACCTAAATCCCTTGTGTGGTACTTGTGTTTTACTTTTTTCTTTATGTCCTCAATAAAAAGTGGCAAACATTTGTTCACCTTCCACTGTATAATAAATCTGAGACTTGCAGATTATTGTAAGTTCTCTCTCCTCTCTTTTACTCTGCTCTCTCTTTAGTGTAAACAATCCTATCTCTTTACCTTTTGTCATCAATCACACCTATAAACTTAGGACACATAAAATTCCAACCCCACCCCAGGATAACTGCATGAAGAATAAAGACATCCGACCTTTGCCTGCTGAGGGAAAATGGTGTAGACAAGTCAGCCCAAATCCAGGAGCCAAACTATGAAAATGTTTTGTTCAACAAAACTCCTTACTGTCGATGCTGGGGCTGTAATTGGTTCAATAACTTTGGTTTCAAAAAAATTTTTTAATCCCCAAATTTTATTTATTTACTTCTGTCTTTATTATTTTTTACCTGAATGTGTATCAACATTAAAGGCGTCAAGATTTAGGGAGGAAGCTAAAGGAGTTTAGCACTGTCTCTTCCCTCTCTAAAGAGAATTCAAAAATCACATTTGATTTTTTGACTTTTCCCCTAAACAAGTCTCCTTTCATTAAAAAAAAAAAAAAAAGAGGGGCTAAAATTCTTGCCTCTTGGACCCATACCTTCCCCTTTTAGTGGCCCCCTTACTATAGATAAAGAAAGAATTTCAGGATCCGGTCACAGTCTTAATCTTTGTGTCCATAGTCTTCCTTGGGATTTCTGTGCTTAATTAATGACACTGCAATGTTAACAAAAGCAACAGTACTGACAGTAACTAACATGCACTGAGCTGCTATGTGCCAGGCAATCCTTTTTGCTTTCCATGCATTATTTAATTTAAATCTCTCGATAGCCCTGCAAAGACTTACTGCCATTTCATAGACAAAAAAATGCAGTCCGAGAACTTAGGTGACTTGTCAAGAGGCTGAGCTAAGATGTGAGCCCTGGTCTGTGTCTCCCCAGCTCGCGCTACCCCACCTACCACGCCACCTTGCAGGCAACTTCTCGGGAGAGCCATGTTTTAAACTGCCAGGTCAGTGACCGTTCCTGGCGCTGCTGGCCCGGCTTGGCCTTGTGGATGTGTGACCTTCCGCGTTGGCTGCTCCAGCCTCTTCACAGACTGCCCAACCCTCTAAAGGTGATAGATGTATTTCATTTAACTGTGGCCAGAGGGGCATGTCCTCCACTCCATTAAAAAAGACAGGGTGACTCCAACAATGTCTTCCTTTGGAACTTTTCTACGGATCCTGGGACTTCTCTGCCTGGAAAGGAAAAGGAAGCTGGACATCGGTGCCAGGTGGAAACGGTGCCGCCCGACCCTGCCTAGTGTGGAGCGGCACTGCCACCGTGTGGGCAGAGTGGCTGCAGCTGGACAGCCACGGAGGCAGAGAAAGGCTGGGACCAGCAAGCGGTCGGCTGTTCATGCAACGAATTAACGTTTGTTGAGCACCTACTATGTGTCTTGTGCTTGGCGAGGCTCCTTCTATTGCACTGCTGCAGCTGCTGAGATTGTTTCTCTGGAGAGTGAATTAAATGATGCCAACAATTTAGGCTTTCGAGAATGTTTAACATTTATTCATCATTTATTTGGGATACTTGGTCATTCATCTAGGGGTAATTCATACCACTCAGATATTATAAAGACGCATTAGCTTTGTGCAGTGGGATTTTTTTTTTTTGCCTCCAAGATTTTGGGAACAAGAAAGCACACAAAGAATTATAGAACCCCAGAGTTACTTACTGTCCTGGTCTAGGTCCCATCTCAATTGCTGTGAAAGGCTGAGATATGGATTTCTAGAAAACGCCTTTGCTTCTTTTAGATCAAAAGTTTAACAGTATATTAAAAGGATACAATGGAAACAGGAAATAGAGAAAAACAGAGAGTTATTTATCATCTCTTTACCCTATTACCACTATTAACATTTTGAGGTATTTGCTTTCAGTCTTTTTTTCTGCATATTTTGCTATGATTTAATCATGTTTACATACGATTTTATGTTTTACTTTATTGGTTTAGCATAATATCATCATAAGATGATATATTCTGAGCACCCTTGATGTCCAAGGCTCTTTACGAGGGGCTTTAAATGTCATCTCATGAAGCCACATGACAATCTTAGGAGCTGGTATTATTCTCCTTTTAATAGACAAGACAATCAAGGCTCAGAGGGAAGACATACTTATCTTGCCTCTCATAAGTCTGTACCATGTAATTGCATTTTTCATTACTATTATTTAATATCTGCAGTGCATTCCACTTATTCATGCACTCTACTTCCCTTGACTACTTGCTATCATTTTAGATCTTTAGTGGCTTCTAATATGTTCTGCTCATATAAATATTGCCACAACAAGCAGCTCTAAGTATAACCTTTTATATATCTAGGATTATTTTCTCAGGCTATGTCTCAAAGTAGGTTTCTCAATCAAGATTTTGAACTTTTATGCTTGTTAATATTTCCAAATTTCTTTTCAATGGGTCTGTACCAGTTTATACTATAACCAGAAATGTATGAGAGTGCCAGTTTCACAGCATCCTCACCCCGACTGAGTGTTAATTATTAATATGTATTTTAATATGTACATACATATATTAAGTATATGCATTAATATGTATATTAATATGTACGCCTACATCTTGTGAAACCTAGGCTCCTTGGAGAAATGGCTGCTCCCAGGGCTGGGCTAGAGAAAGGACAAGATGAGACTATAACATCTTGTGCCAGAAAGTAATGAAGTGCCCGAAGAGTGATGAGGTCCTGTAGAAAGCATACAGAAGCCAGCTCGAATGGGCTTTCACTGAGTTCCCAGATCAGGGACATTTCGAACATCAAAATACATAATAAGACCAACAGAATCCACTAAAATCTGGAAAACAATTAGCCTATGTGGATACAAATAAAGAACTTAACCAACTGAAAGTTTGATGGGGTACAGGATATTTACAAAGTTTGAAAGTCCCTCCCCACATAGCACTCCCTCAATTAATGGTGGTTACTACAACAGTGAACAAATGCTTTTTAACCACAAAGGGGAAAAGTGTAACTTTACATTGGAAAAGGCTGGCAGACACCACCTTAATCAAATGATCCAAGTGGACGTAGTCAGATACGGGAGAATGGAAATCATGTGCCACCTTATGGGATGCAACGAGAAGAACAATACCAGCTCGGTGATAGTTCCCTGAAGGAGCAGCGCCTGAATTTAATTGTGAGAAAATTTGAGACAAACTAAAATTGAGAGACATTCTACAAAATCAATGGCCTGTACTCTTCAAAAATGTCAAGATTATAATAAACCAAAAAAAAAGGACTCATCTTCCAGATTGATGGAGACTAGAGAGGCATGAAACTAAACACAACATGTGTTCCTGGAGTGAACGGTGAACACATAAAGATTATTTTTCTTTTGTTTTAAGGATCATCAGTGGAACAAATGGAGAAATTTGAATGAGGACTGCAGATTAAGTAATAGTATTGTATCAATGTTTATTTCTTGAATTTGATTTTGATTTATGGTTATGTTGGAGACAGAATGTCCTTGTTTGTAGGAAATAGTAAAATATTCACAGGTGGTGGGGCATCAGGTCAGAAATTTACTTTCAAAGCAGTTCAGGAAAAAGAAACTTCTTTGCATTGTACTTGCAACTTTCATGTAAGTTTGTGATTATAATTGGGAGTTGTTGCACTCACTTTTTGTGAGCATTTTTTCCCCAATCTACCATAATATTGTGGCTATTTTTTTCAACCTACCACAATGCCCAAAATAGAACTATTGTTTCCAACCCTGGATATGTTCCTTCCTATCTCAGTAAATGGCTCCAAACATCCACTTGCTTGTTTAAGGCAAAAGCCTAGGAGGCGTCCCGATTCCCCTTTAGTAATCGTCCATCCAACCTACCAGCACGTCCTGCCAAGCCTACACAACAGATCTTGAGCCTGCCTGCTCTCTATTGCTGCTACTGCCTACCCCAGGTGAGCTGCCACCTCTGTGGGCTGTGAAGAAGTTCATGGAGAGGTCCCAGGGAGTCTGTGACCTCTGTGTGGTCCGCAGCCACGTGTCTGGCAGTGGACCTGAGGTCAGGTTGGCCAGAAAGACCCTGACAGTCAGCTGGACTTGAGTGGAGGAGGGGGAAGAGATGCTGGAACTCACTGAGCAACTCTACATTTCTGTCTCTGCAGGTGACTGCAAAAAGTCCTTAAGAGAGTAATGGACACCACGTCACTTCTACCTGCAAATCACACTCAAATTCTTCTTTTGGTGAACACTAATTGGAACCCTACAGAATAAGGGGGTTCTGTGAAGCATAGTCGCCAGGGAACAAGTTGACAAGCACATTCCCATCACACCATCCCCTGACCGATCCATGTAAAGGAACTGCGTGATTGTATCCATCACACCACTCTGGTCAGTACTCCACGGAGTTGCTGTGTGCTCAGTGGTTTGCTGTGGCACTTCCCACTGGAAAGTCAGCGCAGGAACACACAGATGACGCATCGCCAGCACCTAGAGCAGTGTCTGAGCCCGTTCAGGCTCCTGTAACAAAAATACCATCAATTGGGTGGCTTATTAACAACAGAAATCTACATCCCATAGCTGGTGTCTGGTGAGGGCAGGCTTCCTGCCTCATAGATGACCTCCTTCTCGCTGTGTCCTCACGTGTGGAAGGGGGGCAGGGAGCTCTCTGGGGAACCAGTTCCATTCATGAGGGCTCCACCCTCATGACCTCATCAACCTCCTGAAGGCCTCACTTCCTAATACATCACCTTGGCGGTTAGGATTTCAACATATGAATTTTGGGATTTGGGGGGGACATGAACATTCAGTCTACAGCAAACAGGAGGTGGCACATGGTATTCAATAAGTTCCCCCTGCCCCCAGCAACTTTGACTTTGACAATTTTCTCTTTTGGATCTGTTATTTATAACACCCTACTTGCCACATGCTAATTTCTTTTATTAAATAGGAAGTAATAGAATTCTTTTGGTTTCAGGTAAAGAAAATTCCCACTCAAATTGACGTCAGTAAAGGGAAATGTATTGGTTCATATACTGGAATTGAAAAGTCCAGAGGTTTTTTTAGGCATGGTTGACCCACGGGGGCTCCAATGCTGCCGAGATTTGTGCTACTCCCTTGTGTTGGTTCCAATCTCAGGCGGTCTTTTCCCTCGGGTGGCACCTCAAGGCTTCTCTTCATATGGGTTCCAAAAGAGTTTCTTTCTTGCTAGTATTAATGGTTTCCATAAAAGTCTTAGGAAAGAACATTCCCAAAGAAAAATTGAAGAGCCGTTAAGAGAAGAAAGGAAAATGGATGGCCACTGGGTAGATTCATTTGTTCACACAGATTTGTCTGTGAGCAGTAAGAGATGATATTTTAATGTTTCTGGCATGTAGTAAGCCCTCAATTAATGAGAGTTGCTTCCACAATAATTAATATTATCATGCAATTATTCTTACTCTATGAAAGTGTTTTATACACTGCGGGGTAGCAAATCAGCGCTAGATATCATTATCTCCTTCAGAGTTCAGCAGATGTAGACAGCTCAATTCAGGAGCAGAGAGGAGGAGGAGCCCTCGTTTCTCAGGCCCCCAGGGCAGGCAGTGACTTTCTGCCTGGGTGGCCAAGTTGGAGGGAAGCGCTGGTCTCCCCGTGGTTCTCAGCACTGCCACTTGGTGGCAGCCTTAGCCCACTCTGCCCTTCCCAGCCAGGGCCGGCCAGCTCACCTGGGTTCCCCCTGGGAGCCTCAGGCTGGGACCATCCTTTATGCTGGGGATAGGGGCTCTCACATGTGGGTAGGTGCATACAAAGGACTTCAGGGCTGTGCCAGGGTTGCAGGGAGGGGCCAGGGAGGTCTTGGCAAGTCTGGAGCATGTCCACCAGGAGTCGTCAGGACTCACAGGAGGCCGGGTGTATATTTGGTGAACAGACCAGGCAAGGGACTCCAGTGGACGTTTGTCAGGTCTGTGTGCCCAGCACTTGTTGCACATCCTTGCTGTGCTGGAGGAAGTTCCAGCATCCCCCAGGCTTCTTTACAGATACCGGGCGTCGGTGAGACACGGGCTGCTCTGACCACACTCACTGATGTGAGACTCCAATCCAGACATGAGAGAAAGGGTCTTCCTGAAACTCATTTTGTGGGCAAATATGGTGGCAGAGGCGCTGGCTTTCTCTTTCAGGGCAATGATGGAGAAGGGGGTAGTTGGTTGTACATGTTGGAAAGCAAGTTCTTGGTCCAGAGGTGGCATTGCAGGGGGACATGGGCAGTGGTGGCTTTCTTATAAGGCCAGCTGTGCAGCATCATTATGGGCATTGCCTTTGGAAGCTTGGCCTCCTGCAGTTCTGCGAATCACCCAATATCCTTATCATAAACTCCTTGTTTTGTTTAATCAGCCAGAATCCGCTCTGGACACTTGCAGCTGAGAACCCTGACTAATATAGACACTAATGCTGATGTCCCATGCCAAGTACTAGGCCTCTTCAAAGTTCAAACAATTCTATGAGGTAGGGATCCTCACTTTATGGATGAGGCGAACATACTTAGCGAGGTTAAGTACTTCGGCCTTGGTCACACAGCTTGCAAGTGCCAGGGCCTAGATTCTAGCACAAGATATGTTGCTCTTTGGAGCCCATGATCTTTCCCATGTGCTGGACACTGAGTTCCACAGAGCAGGGACATTGTCTGTCATACTTATCACTATCCCCCATTACTCAGCACAGTTGCACACATAGCAGGTGCTCAATAGATATTTGACCTTAATAAATACTGAACTAGTGAGTAAATGCAAATGCCACATTCTCTTTTCCTGGAGTGAGGTTGGGCTTGGGTCTTCTCTCGGGGCAGGTAGGGTTTGTCTTTGGAAAGTCTCCCCTCTCTCAGGGCTCACCTGCTCCTCAGCAGCCCCTGTCTGTTTGCTGCAGCCCCTCTGTGCATTCTGCCCTTTGTGACCCACTGTCCGAAACTGAGTTCGCCGTCTGTCTTTGGAAGGTGAATTTAAACAGTGGCTAAGACTGCATTGGCAGTTTTCTTCCTCTGCATTCAATGTTCCAGGCCTCAGTGGTTGTTGCTATCAAAGGAATCTAGAATCTCATGGGGTCATCATGCATGAATGTGCCAGTCTCCTCTCTCCATGCCCGAAGAGTGGCCACCTGGCCTCTCCCTGAGGACACTGACTGTCCACTTTTAGGGCTACTACAATTGTCAGAACAGTCTTCCCTTGGTGTGTGTTATATAAAACCAGTTTCCCTGTAATGCAGGTTCTCTGTGAGCCCTCAGGAGTGTTACATATTAAGTCCACCCCTTTTCTAAATGATAGCCCTTCTAATACGTGAAGACGGCCCTTTGAAGTCTGCATTCTGCCCCACTGCCCTCCTGCCCTGCTTTTGGGTTTCTTGCCCCAGCTAAACACACCCAACTCCTCCTCTGCATGCTCCTCCTCAGACGCAGCACTGAGTCCTCCACTCTCAGTGGTTCTGCCCCAGACAGGCCCCCTTGCCAGCGCTTCTCCTTGGGTGTGGCAAGGGACCTGGACGCTGTGCATGAGTGTGGTCCCACCAGACCAGGGCCGAGTGGTGGCTCACAATTCCTCACTGGGGATACTTTAAGCCTGGGTTCAAATCTTGGCTCTGCTTCTTACTAGCTGTGTGACGTTGGCTAAGTTACCTAAACTCTCTGTGCCACAGTTTCCTCATCTATAAAATAGGGTTAATAATGGTATCTACCTTGGAATTGTTCTAAGGACTAAATGAGTAAATATTCGTAGGGTGCTAGAACAGTGCCAGACAGAGTGCTATAGAAGTGTTAAATACAAATAAACTGTCAATTTCAATATCACAAGTATTTTTGAGTGTCTACACTGCATTGCCTCTCATAGTGAGCATGTAGCTGATTTAAACTCCATAGTCTTTTTTTCCTGTTTAAAATATGCTCTGCTGCTGAGCCCCATCCCGTCAGTGTGCGCTTCAGGGGTTGGATTTTCAGAGTGCATGCAGGAGTTTACATCTGTCCCTATGACATTGCACCAACTCAGCTGCGGTTTCCTCCCACGGCTGAGGCTGAGCGCCTTTCGGATGCTAACTCTGCCTTCCAGCATGTGTGCTGAAGTGTGCTGAGCCTTGGGAGGTGTCTTGCTGACATCCAGACACATGGCTGCGTCTACAGCACTTCCTGTCTGTCCATGTGGGACCCCAGAGCCTCCCAAAGAAGTGTTTCCCTAGCCCTTAGCTGGATGGAGCTGGGACCTCAGGCCAGGCGCCCCAGACGCCCACCTGCATCTCCCCATGTGCGGTCCAGGGACCATCTGCAATGGCCTTTCGCTGTCCCAGACCTACAGCATTAGGGTCCGTGGGTCTGGGCTCCAGGAATACACAGTTTAAGCAGTGCCTCTGGAGACTCAGAAGGCTGGCGCAGGGGATGCTGGAGGGGCTTGGCCAAGTGTGGCTGGGCAGGACAGCTGGCGTGCCTCCCAGCCTGCGCCTGTGTGCAGTCGTGGCTGCCCTGGGAGACTCATGCCTTGTCTCGGAGGAGGATCTGCTTTCTCTCCTCCTTCGGCAGCAGGACATGCAGGATGGCAGGACTTGTGGGCTAGAAACAGAGGCTCTCTCGGAAAGATTCTTCACCTATTAGCCTGAGTGATCTTTGAGGCTTTGTTCCCCATGCTCACTGGCACCTCTCCAACAGGCTGTGGAGGACCATCACCATGGGAGGCACCCTGAACAGACAGATCCATGTGGGTTGTCTTGTTCTGAGCCCGGGTTGACGGCTCGTCTACTCAGGAAGAAGAAACAGCACAGCGCCGTCCCCTGGTCACCAAGTCCCAGACCTGGGGACTGCAGACCCTTCCCAGATCATACCATGCCTCCTGGTTTCCTTTTCCCCAGACTCCAACCCCAAAGTTTGCCCCCTAAGAGTGAAGACTCGAAGGAAGGAGGTCCGCAGGGTTTGTGTGGTCACCTTTGTTCCTCAGGTAACCATAGCTTTGAGACAGACACAGATAGACCCAGTAACAATGTTCCTGCCTTTCAGGGTGCCCTTAACTCGAGTCTTCCCAGCTCTACCCCTATCACAGAGGTGCTGCTCACTGGCTGGACATTGTCACCAGCCTGGGAAGGAGGCAGGTGGTGACCCATGACCAAAGGCTGGGCAGGCGGAGCGCAGTCTCTCTCCATCCACAGGTGAGCCTTGAGACTGGACCCCACCCTGCCCCTGCTGTGGACTTGCTCCAGGGTACTGGGCCGTGGGCACTGCTTTGGGGCTCTTAGAGGCATCTTCCCTGGCCAGGCGTAGACTCTGTCTGCATGCACGCATGCACACACGCACAGAGGTGAACAGGGCCAGGTAACCACGGCTGGTGCACATATATAATCACTTTACTCATCCATCCTTACACTTAGTCATTCATAAGGCTGACAAATATCAAGTCCCCACTTTGTGACGGGTGCTGTACAAGGTGCTGGGATAAAGTAGCGATTAAGATAGACACAGAACTTGCCCAGGAGGGGTTTAGAGGTCAGTGAGCAAGAGAAACAAATTAGAGATTCAGCGAAGCGTGGGGTCTTAGGATATAACCAAAGGGTATGTTAAAAACATTTTACAGGCTGCCTTCTGCGGATGCCAGCCATAGCATTGTAGTAGAATACTGGAGACCTTCTCTGGGCCAGGTGGGGCTACCTGAAGATTCCTGGGGGGGGGGGACTGCAGTGACAGCAGCTACTTATAACAGTGAAGAAATATTTCTGTATTTTGACCAAATATAGAATATGACCAAATATGATCCAGAGTATGACTGGATATGACCAAACCAGTGAGTGCCAGCTGCACACTGGCCCTGGACAGAACATAGAACAGCAGAATACAGCCTGGCTCAGGTGACAGGAAAGGCTTACCTGAGCAAAAGATATTTAAACCGAGGACTAAGGATGGAGTAGAAGTCCAGGATTTGTGTGGGCATTGCAGGGTGCTTGAGAGAGTTCCAGAGAAAGCAAGAAGCACTGGGCATGTGGGGACACAGAGGTGAGAAAGAACAAGGCATATCTCAGGAATTAAAATCTTTTCACTGTTTCTGGCAGTTCGAGTGTGAAGGGAGAACAGTGTGAGGTGGGCTTGGATACGTAAGTAGGGGTCTCATCGGCAACATTAAGAGGGTTGAAGATGAGACTCTAATTTGATGGAGATTATAGTTCTACCATCCCATGGAATGGCAGATTGAAGGAGACTTTAAGTTCAATATTAGAAAAAAAAATTTATTTCCTATTCATTGGGAGTCTTACCCACCACACAAGCTTGAAGGGAAGGAGCTAGCTGAGTAGGGCTCTAAGTATGTGCAACACAAGCTCACTCCTGTTTTTAGGTCTCTGTTTAAATGCCACCTCCTCAGAGAGGTCTCTCCTGATTGCCCCATGTGACATGGCAGCTCCTCCCTCATGAGTTGCCAGCCTCCTTACCCCACATGTGCATGTCTCTTTGCAGCACTTGTCATCATCGACTTATTTTCTGTATTTATTTAGAACCTAAGCTGTATGAGGGTGGGGCTTTGTTTCCTCAGCACCTAGAACAGTTCCTGGCCTTGGCAGGTGCTCCAGAAACACTTGAATGGGTATTGAGCGAATGAGGAAAGGCCCCTGGAAGGCGAGACAAAGGCCAGGGCCCAGGAAGGGACTGGCTTTAGAAAGGGGATGCTGCTTCTGTCATAACAGGAGCGAGGGATGAAGGGACGACACGGATGCAGGTAGGTGTTGATTTGGTGTAGACTCGTGTTGGGAACCGAGGGTGTCCTTTTCTGACAGCTTCTCCTTTCCCTTAGAAGAAGGAAGCAAGACCACTAACTGAGATGAAAGGGGTGGCTGAGGGAGCAATCGGTTTGGGGAAAGTGTAGACATTTTTGTGGAGGAGAATATGAACGAGTTGCTGAGAAATGCCAGTAGGACCGGGCGGCGCAGAGAGCCTCGCTGAGAGTGACCTTTGTTATGTATCGCTACCAATGGGTCTGGTTATGTGGTTTTTCTTGAACAGCACCCAGCTGACCAGGTATAAGTGAAGTGGTGGCAGCCAGGTGATTTTCTAGGGCTAGAGTTCTACAAGACAGATGCAGCCTGAGAATGTTGAGGCAGGGGGGTTTCTGGTGCCAGTGGGTGAGCAGTTGACGTGTTGGAGCAGTGACTGTCATCACTCAGAGGCCACCCACTCTGCCTGCCCCAATAGCACCAGGGACGAGGCTGGGGCTCCTCCTACAAGGCAATCCTCACTGGCAACCTCGCCAGAGTGTCTCCTGAGGTCATCTGGGAGGAAGGGCCTGTGAGGGCTTGGGCAGCAATGGAGGGCACTCACTAAAGTGGCAGTGGCATGCACACACACCCAGGGTGACAGGGGTCCCAGGACATCGTTTTCCAGCTACAAGTCAAAAGCCATTCTCTAGGCTCCAGAGTACACCCAGCCAGCAGGACAGGTGGATACAAGTGTTGTTAAGGAAAGAGGAGGGGCCACTGTGGAAAGGAGACACTGAGCCTTGTCCCCCACGGTGAGGCTGCAAGTGGTGTAGCTAAATTTCAGACAGTTTTCCTTGGGATAGAGCCACCTGTGCAGTCTCCTTTCTGGGCACTGTTCTTAGTTCTCTTCCCTCCTTAATCTATATTCATTCCCTCGGTGATCTCACCAAGTCCCGGGTCTGAAATACAAGACATATGCTGACTGCTCATACATGAGCTCCGGTCTGGACCTCCCAGACTTCAGCCTACTCAAAGCCTCCACTCAGGTGTTCACAGGTATCTCAGACTCAAAGTGTCCAGAGCCAAATGTTGCATCACCCACATCTGCTTCTTTTCACTCCCTTTGAAAAGTAAATGGCTACTCTGTCCTTTCAAATGTCCAGATCCGAAATCTGGGAGCCATCCTTCATGCCGCTCTCAACCCCCAATCCAATCCATTATCCAATCTTGTTGGCTTTACCTTCAGCATATGTCTAGAAACTGGCCACTGCCCAGCCCTCCCTGGCACCGTCTCATGCCCTCTGGTTCACTGCCTCCGAACCGTTACCCCTATTTCCTCCCTTGCCTGCCTGTGGCCTGTTACATACCCAGCAGCCAGAGTGCTCATTTTAAAAGTCAGGTCATGCCAGGCTTGTGCTCAAATTTCCCTTGGCTTTCCATCTCACTTGAAGAAAAAGGCAAAATTCTAACAATAAAGACCCTATGAGATCTGGCTCATGGAATCCTCTGACTCATCTCCTGCCTCTGTACTCTTCACCTGACTCCATCTCTTTCTCTTCCTCAAACGCAGTAACTAAAGTTCCCACCTCAGGACCTTTGCACACACTGTTCTCTCTGCCTGAGATACCCTCCTTCAGACACTTGTGTGGTTCAGTCCCTCACATCTTTCAGGTCACTGCAAAAATGTCACCTTTTCGGGGAGGACTACCCTGACTGCCCTGTATACTACTCCTTCACCTCCTTACTTGGTTTCATTGTTATCCATAGCACACACTGTTCCCTGATTTAAATGTGATAGGCTACATGATGCTATGGAAACAAACCCCAAATTTCAGTGGCTTATAATATACAGAGTTATCCAGCAATATGCTGGAGCCAACTTGTCCTGGCTCCAGAGAACCAATTGTTAAGTTTTCTGGAAATTCTTGAGCCAGATTTACACATAGCCATTATTCAAAGTTAAAGGATATAAAGTTACAATTAACTAAATTGTATTTTAAAAAGGCAATAATCAAAGTGGACCACTTCTAATTTTACATTTTACTATTATATTAGGAATTATTACTACATACTACTATCATCTGTGCACTTGAGGTTATTTATGTCTATTGTCGTCTGCGTGGTGTAAACACAGTGTATACGATCACGTGCTGCTCTGTGTTCTCCACCTCCGCCCTCCTCTGGTGGTGCCGTGTTGGAATCAGCCACATTGAGAGTATTTACACGTTGCTGAAATCAGTAAATGCTGCAAATCTGGGTTTGTTTTTGTTTTTAGTGCTTATCTAGACTTATGAAAGTAATGGGGAAAATATTTTATGATGCAGATTAAAGGTATGCCATGTCTGCAGGTGTTACTCTGTGAACAGCAGAAAAAGAATTGAGGCAGTATTCTTCTAGTATTCAAAACTTATCCTGGATTCAACAAAGAAGTCATTCACACCATAGATGAATGAGGGAAGTTCTGACCGTATGTCTCCGTTGTTCCATCCTATTTACATAACTAGATGTATCAACCCACATTGAGGTTGGAACTACGCTCACTTGTGAACTGGAACCAAAAGCTGAGTATGGTTACAAGACTTCAGCAGAAATGAACCAAAGCATTCTGTATCAGTTGGAGAAAGGCGATTTCAATATGGGTACTTCATATTTTGTTATTTGTAAATTGCATCCTTTATATTAGTAAAGTTCATAATAAACACACACACACACACACACACACACACCCTGCCCCCTCCTCCCTTAGAGAGCTGGCTATTAAGCATTTACCAGCCCACCACTGGGTTCCCCCCCATGCACACTGCACGTCCATCTGGGGTCATCTGTTCACATCCCTCACTCCGGGTACCGGTCATGGCCCTTCCACCACCTGAAGCACTGCCGCCTGCTGTGCCAGGGGAAAAGGGCCACGTCAAAGGTTCTGCCTAGAAGCGACACACACTACTTGTGCTCATGTGCCATTGACTGATGCAGGTCATACGGCCCTGCCTACCTCTCCACCTGCAGGGAAGTGCAATCCTGCCGCGCACCTGGAAAGAAGAGAACTGCAATATGTGTGAATAGCCCTAGCAACTGCCACAGTGTAGCAGTAGGTGTTTATGTGTTTATTGTCTGGCCCACTCCCACACTTAAATGTAACTTTCATGAGAGAGAGACATCTCATTCACTGCTGTATCCCAAGCACCTTGGACATAATAAATACTGAGAGAATCTGAAGGAAACTAGCCTGAAAGGAGGAAGGCTCTGGAAGCATGCTCTTCTAGATCAGTGGAGATGGCCATCATTTCACGTATTCTCCAAATCTCAATAAGCAATGTGATTTTGTTTCTCTCTCTACCACCTCCTGCCATATGCGGCTAGAAATCTGTGGCCAAGGAAATCACATAGATGCACGTGGCTCTGTGTCATTATTATAGGTAAGTGAGGCCCATAGGCCCAGGATTAGGAAGGCATCACCCTCATATTCATGAAAGGGCAGGGGCAGCCCTGAGAGTGGGCATCTCCCTACATTTTGTGCCCTAGGAGTCACTTTAGTCTTGGCCCTGCAGCCAGGTGTCTTCCAGGAACCCCTGATCCACAGCTTAATAGACAATTCCAACTCAAGCGGCTGCTTCTTCCAGACACAGGAGCTGAGGCAAAGTTTCCTTCACTCTTTGTCTGGCTCAGAGACTGTGATAAATTCCAGGGGCTGCGAGGTAACAGGAGGGAGGCAGTACCTACTTTAGAATAAGCCTCGTGGTCTACCTTACTGTTGGAGTCATGGAATTCAGGTGTTGACTGTGACTGCAGCTGGGTTTGATGGTATCACACACCTGGGGTGCCGACAGCACTGACTCCCACCCTTCCATTGATCGAGTACCTACTACGTGCCATGAAAGGACTGCACTAGGTCTTCATGTACACATTTCCTTCATCAGCCAGCCCCTCAGCTCCATTCACTGGGTATTTCCTCTGTCAGAAGGGGAAACTGAGTCTCATGGGGATCAAGTAACCCTTCTAAGGTCACTCAGGAGGTGGCAGAACCAGGATTTGAATGAAATCTTCTTGAATCTGATGTCTGGCCCTTCTAAACTAGGATTTCTCTATCAACCTGTGAGAAAAAAAAAAAAGAAAAAATAGAAACCATCATTCAGGCAACATGAACTCAAGACACTGGGACTTAACTAACCTTGCTCACAAAGTCTAAAAAAAATACCACAGGCACGTCCACATTTGATTCCCATAACAGACTCGCTGAATCGAAATAAATCCCAGTTTGACCACGGCAGTTTTTTTTTTTCCTTTCGATTTTTATTGAACACAAGTATTCTGACAGAATGCAAAGTCAAAATTCTCAGTTAGTACTCAGTATTTACACCAGTGAGAATGGAAACAAAGGTGGTATCGATGTTTCACTTGGTAAAAAGTTTTATAACAAGAGAGAAGGCCCCCAAAGTACAGAATGCTGGGTAGGGATGTTAATGGAGGTCTGAGAACCACCATCCGGACAGACAGCCGTGAGTGAAAACCTGGGACTTGGAAGGCTCCATAGAAAAGTGTGAAAATAGAGTTCCACTTCAAAAGCTGCACTATATACACAACGGCCCTTCAGGATCGGGAGGCCCTGCGCACGGCACTGGCGTGCCCCTCCAGCAGAACTTGGCCATGCCGGTCGTTATGTGAATACATATGTACGGTGCATACACATACAGACACAGAGACACTGGAACCTGGTGGAGTTGATCCCTCCTTCAAAAAATTAAAAAAGGAAAATTATAAGCTTTTATCTCTTAACATAAAAGATAGAACATCTTGAAAATAAAGTGACTCCCTCTTTGATTTTAGAGAAAGCATTGTTTTTTTTGTTTGTTTGTTTTGTTTTTTTAAAAAGGAAAACTCATGCATGCTGAGACAAACCTATGTGTAATGGGAGAGGGGCAGACCAAAGTGTGGGTAGAGTCTTGGGTACCAGCTAATGGCGGAGCCAGGGTTCTGGGGGGTCAGCTGCCCTGGGCCAGGTTATCTCAGGGCTGACTACACCTCTGTCTCTTTCTAACCATCGGAACCAAAATCAGTTTGCCTAACCACAACCACTTGGAACGTTCCGCACAGTCTTGCCGAAGTACAGCGTGGGCTTGGCGGGCTTGGTCAAAGCCGTTCAACATCACAAGATGAGGAAACGATTCCGCTGAACAGTCTTGTGACCAGAAGAGCGTGCCCCTCACCGCTGGGCCCTCCCAGCCTCTCACATTCGACCGTGTGCTCTAAGATCTGTCTTCGTGTTCCTTTCCCCCCCGAGGGCCTGTGCATTCGAACCATAGATCTGCGCAGGCCCTAGAATCAAAGGGGCCAGGCTGTGTATTCTGGAATCCTCCATTTCCATCCCCAGGAGCTGAGAAAATGCAAAATAACCCCACATTTAGCAAATGACAAGACCATTATTTTTCACAGTTTGAAATTATAATCTAGCATCGCCACTGATCAGACTGCAGAAGTGTCAGAACATTGGGGAGTGTGGCCCACAGAATGGACTCAGGGGCAGTCTTGCCACCCTAACCTCTTGCTGCTTTGTACCTTAGGAAAGGAACGCATGCCGGAGTACTGGTTTCTGTTTACTTAGCGTCATCTTCATCATCATGATCATTTGTCTTTCATTTTCTTTATTTAAAGGCTTCGATTCCTTTTAAGTTATTTTTGTTTCCTGAATATTTTTCTGAACTATCTGCTATACCTTCCACAACCAAACTATGTTGAAGTTTTATTTCAATACTATGACAAAAACACGTTTCACACTAAAATATTCACGCATCCACAGTGCACAAGCTTGCAGTTCTAAAGTAGAATGAGAAAAAAAAGCAAAATTTCTATACAAAGGGCTGGCTTTTCCCTTCTCCCCCCTCCCATCCCCCTTAAAAGTTTCTGTATTTTTTTCCCCACTTGGTTTCCAATCCAGGAAAGTTGTGTTATGACTCCAGACAGGTTGCTGTTTTTTTTTTCTTCTTTTGTTTCTATAAATGCTGCCTAAGTGAACAGAAGGCCGATGTTACTTTACTTCAACAGATTTCCAAAAAAAGACACTAATTCCCTGAAGCACACATGCTCTTCCGCTCAAATCTAGATTCTGGGCTCAAAAGGAAATGGTATGTATATATTTTATTTGGCTTTCTACAAAAAAGGGGATGTTTGGGGTAAAAATGTGTGATCACCAAGACCAGCCCCAACTATACAATCTTCTCTGCTTCATTCAACAAAGCCTAAGGAGTCCTTCAAAAGGAAGGGTGACAGCGCCTGGGGAGCAGACCCTTTTTCACACATGCAGGCAGGTGGTGGCTAATCGGAAAGTGGTCTAACCCCCAAAGGAACAACAAAAAAAAGAACCAAAAATCCAAAGCAAAACCGTTCCAGAACGAGATGGATTTTCACCTGAGTTGGACACAGGCAAAAACTGTAACTCAGAACAGGGGAAGAGCCACTGTAAACAGTCGTATTTCGTAACGTTGTCTGTGCTAAAAGCAAGCAAGCCCGTGATGATCCTACCTACCTTTAGGCGGTATTTGTTACTTAAAAAAAAAAAAAGGCAGCTATTTTACATGGACATTTAAACACAACTGAAGTCAAACATTTGTCAAATTGTAAACACTGGAAAACAAAGTTGGCAGAAAAGATAAAAAAAAAAAAAAGAAAGAAAGAAAAAGAAAGAAAAAGAAGTCTGAATACTGCAAATTGAGATCTACCCCCAGAAGCTGCAATTTGGCATTCTTCCTACAAAACAGGAGTCTAC
Source organism: Varecia variegata (assembly GCA_028533085.1). NCBI lineage: Eukaryota > Metazoa > Chordata > Mammalia > Primates > Lemuridae > Varecia > Varecia variegata. The sequence goes on from CM052438.1 coordinate 109,368,088, forward strand.
GTGGGAACTGAACTCAGCTAGAAAGGGTGGCACACTTTGCATACTGAACAAATACAAAGTGAACAGAAATTATAACTTATTTATGAGGTTTTACAGAGTTCAAACTCGACTGAAAGTATAAAAATAAACTGTGGACTTTGTTCATTCGGTTAGTCTTAGTGCCTGAAAGTACTTCTCCGAAACTGGTCTGTGCCAATTGGGTAACACCAAGTGTGGTCTTCCTGAACCTAGATTTTTTTTTTCTTTCTGAGCTTCCTAGATTCTTAATTTGGGGTCCTTTTGTTTGATTTTTAAATGGTTTCAGGGAACGGAGTGTCCTAGTTTGGCTGTGGGTTTAACCTTTTTGTCTCATTTTCTTACAAGTGAGTGCGCAACAAAGGAACCCTTTCTATAAACCTACAAAAAGGAGATCCCATGTTTATCTGTTTAGTTTTTTTTTTTTTAAAGGCAAAAGACACTAGAGGAATGAGATGTGTGTGTGTGTGTGTTTGTGTGTGTGTGTCCGTGTGATATTGGAAATGCTCTGGTGAAGCTGTTGTGTCACTTTTTATTTTGATCTTTGCTCGGTTCTCGTCACCCATCATGCTTTGCTCTCGTTCTCCTTTGTTTGTGTGGCGTCATTGGGGACCGTCTTGACTTCGGCTGGCGCTGGCTTCGTTTCTGTCTCCTGGCACTCCGACTTTGCTTCTACAGGGCCCTTCCTGTGGAGGATCAGGAAAACAGCACCACTGAGACCACGGTCTGCAGACACCTCACCCCTGCAGCCAGGCCCTCGTGGGGCCCCAGTTACAGCACCGGCCTCCACCCCTGCATGCGTGTCAGCATCAGCTGGGAGCTCTAAAAATCACCCATACCTGGGCCGTGTTCCCAGAAATCCTGGTTTAATTAGTCTGGACACGGTGACTTCTCCAAGCACCTGAGTGATTCTCAAGTGCAGCCAGAGTGGAGAAGCCCCGAGTTAGAAGGACAGGTCCTTTCCTATTCCAGCCCTACATCGACACCAGGGGCTCTGTTTTCACCTGGGGTCGTGGAAGGGGGTAGCAGAGGCAGCCTCTTCCTCACCCTGGCCAGCCACGGTGGCAGCAACTAGGCTTGATGTAAACGAGGCATGTTGGGCTGGGCTCCCATGACAATTCCGGGGACCCTTTGCAAGTGACCAGCTCTTGCCTGCCCCTGCCCTACCCCGAGCTCTGTTTCGGGGTGTCGTCCCTATGGCTTGCCTGGGTAGGGCCAGTAGACACTGAGGCAGCTTTCCACGGGAGTCTAGTGAGGGCTAGAGGGGGCCCACTTGCTACGTGGGAGCTGAGGGCATTTGAGTGGGCAGGGCTATCGGAGTCCTTTTACCTCCTGACACTGAGATTCAGGGCTCCTGACAAGAGCCCCTGTGGCTCTTGGTGGCAGCACAGCAGCATATCTGAGGGGCACCCCCAGGAGCCTCTGTGAAAACCTAGGTCTGACCCTGCCTCCATTAGGCCCAGGGTAGAGTCGGGTGTGAGGAAGCTGCGGGGCAGGCACAGGGCCCAGCCTCAGCTGGTGCCACTGCACTTTGGCATGGCACTGGAGAGACCTGAAAGGTTAAGGACTTTCCCTCGAACTTAGAGACCTCACAGCCATTCCGTGCTCCGGAGCCACTCGTCTTCCCAGGCACCCTAAGGGGGGGGGTGGGCATCTCAGCCAGCCTGTGACGGGGCCTCGGGGCTGCCTCTTTTCTCCCTGCACAACGGTGCCTTTCTCGGGGGGACTCAGCCTGGCACTGGATAACCACCGACTGGGGCCCCGGGTGGCTGATAAGGGCACCTTGGCCGCCTTCACTGGCTTCCCAAGCTAGCTTCACCAATGGCCCAACTGCAAGGGCTCCCCCGGGGCAAACAATCGCTGCTGCTAGGATGATAAGGATAAAACATAATTAACATGGCCTAATTAGTGAGCAGGCGGCTGCTCGCAGGGGCCCGGCTGCCTGCCCCACTCTCTGCCTTATCCCAGCCCCTTGGTTGACGGTCGCCTCAGAGAAGCCCTGGATGAGGCTGAAGACACATCTAACAAGGAGGACACAGCACAGCACAGACGCACACCACCACGGGACACAACCTGACAACAGCAGACACAGAGAGGCCGTACTCGGTCTTTGCTGGCGCAGGCGAGACAGAGCTGTCTGCAGTGGAAGGAGCAAGCTCAGGGGCTTGTCCACTGGCCCCAGCGGCGGGAGCAGGAGAGCCCAGGGCTGCAAAAACATCCTTTGCAAGGTCAATATCTGGGGTCTTGAAGTTCCCTTCGTCCATTTTAAAGTCCTCGCCCTGGGAAGGGTTTGTGGCGCTGGTGGAGGCAGCCTCGCTCTTCGGGCTAGCAAGGGCTGTGGCTGCCTCGGCAGGGCTCTTCGCGGCGCCGGGCTGGGTGGGCTCCGGGTCCGGGCCTTTGGTGCTGGGAGCCTCCTGCTTGGCCTGGGGGGCTTCTGTGGCAGGGGCAGCAGCTGCTGCTAGAGGACTGGCTGCCCCGGCTGGGGTGGGGGCTGGCACGGGGGCCGGCTTGCTGGCCGGAGGGGCCTTGGAGGCCTCCCCTACACTGGCAGGGGTGCTTGGGCTGAGGACAGCCCCCTGGTTAGCCAGGACACTAGAAGACAAATTGCTAGTGGCAGGGGCTGAGGTCGGGGTGTCGCTCAGGTCAACGAGGGGGGCGACCTTGGGGGCTGAAGCTTGGGGCGGGGAGGAGGCAGAGGCGCCGGGCCCCTTGGAAGGGGTGGCCTGGCCAGCGGGCACAGAGTTTGAGTCAGGTGTGGCCGTGGCTGGAGGGGCAATACTGGAGGTCAGGGTGGTGGTCTCACTGGTGGGGCTGTTCTGAGCAGTGGCAAAGGTTTCGGTGATAGTGTCAGAGTTAGTGGTGACGGTGGTGACAGAAGGCAGCATGTCCTCGACAGTGGCTGTGGTGTCGGCAGGCAGCCTGTGGGGAGGACAGGAAGTAGAAGAGAATAGACAATGAAGCTGAGACGTGACAGAGAAGCGGGGCGGGAGGGCTGAAGCCAGGAGAGGGCAGAGAGGGGCATGCAGTCAGGCACAGGCACAAACATAGGCCCACAGAGAGACGAGGACGCTGAGAGGAAGCACGTGCCCAGGCGGGCAGAAGAGGACACAGGAGACGACAGAGAACGTGGCGGTCTCGAAAGGGACCTGCTCGCCCTTCTCCCCTGCTGACGTCTCTCCAGCTCTCTGGACGGGGCTCCCTTTCCCTACAGACCCGTCTGGGGCTTCCTCATCCCTGCCCTGGGCCTCGACTCCGGGAGGGGCCGGCTTCAGTTCAGCGTCCACCTGCTCTGGGCTTCCTAGGTCCCCGAGGAATTGGGCCCAGCTACCCCTCAGCAGTCCCCAGGGCAGAGATGGAGGAAAGCAGGAATAAGGCAGATGAGGATGCTCGGAATGGCTCCTGAGAGCTGTGCTTTCTTCCAGCCACAGATTCTGTGGTCCCATGAAACTCCATTCCCTTCAAACCCGTGGGATCCCTGATGGCCAGGCAGGACTTACAACCACAGCTGGTCGGGGTCTGTGGGTCCCCAAGGTTTCTGGGCACAGAAAGGCCAGGGAACCTCACCAGGTCCCCAACTTCCTTCACTCTTTTAGGAAAACAGACAACTCTAGAATTCTAAGAAATCCTAAAGGGAATTTGCTAAACCTCCCTCCATGAGGTTTTGCCCTCTTAAGCTATTTCCAGAACACACGTGTAACTTGGGAGCAGGGAGGATTCCCATTTACGCAAGGAGCCCTTTGAGCGCAGCCATGGCCACTCCAGGGAGAAGCCAGAGCACCCTCTGTCTGAGGGGAGCGGGGCAGCATCCTTAGCCAGGTGGGTCTTCCGGCCCTGGGCTCCAGAACCCTGGCCTGCACGGTCGGGCCGGGCGCTGTGGGTGGGCGCATGGACGGTGGGGGCAGGGTGGTGAGGTAGGTGTGGGGGCTCTGCTGAGGCGGTGCCAGCCCCTCCCGGCCCACGTACTCGGGCTCCGTCAGTGGCGTGGTCTCGTTGGGCTCTGTGTGTTTCCCTCCGTCATGGTTTGGGGTCCGCTCCTCCTCCGTCCGAACCTCCACGATGGGCTCCTTGGACTCGTCCTTCCTGTGGGGAGAGTCCTGCGGGTTAGACTCCAGGCGGTTGTGGGGTGGGGGGTTCCCCAGGGAAAGCAGCTACAGCTCAGGGCAGCTGGGCCTGGCCCGAGGCAGGCAGCGTGGACATCTAGAGCCATCAGCTTCAGTGCTGAAGTCTCAGCTCAACTCGCACTAGCTGTGTGACCTTGAGCATCCGATTTAATCACACCGCCTCAGTTTCCTCATCTATAAAATGGGGCAAATAACAGTATGTGCCTCACCTAGTTATGATGAGAATTAAATGAGAGTGCTCAGCACAGTGTCTAGCACAGATAACTGCTCCAATATATACACATACACACACAAATCCACATATTGCAAGCATGCACGTGTAGGCACATGTGCATGTGTGTTCATACAGCGCCTGGCATGTGGTGGTGCTAACCACCCGACTTCCTTGCTCTGTCCCTTTCTGGCTCGCCCAGCCCAGCCCCACCAGCGACAGTCTTCAAAGGCTCCCGCTCACTGGCTCAGGGTCCATTTTTCTTCAGGGGCTGCTGGAAGAGACAACAGCTGGATCCTTAGCTCTGTGAGGACCGGGACTTTTATCTGTTTTGTTCCCTGTTGTACCAAGTACCTGGGAACAGTGCCTTGTCCATAGCAGCTGCTTGATAGTTATGTGTTGAGTGGTGTATGAATGAATGAATGAATGAACAAATGAAAGCAAGGCCAGCATGTCCCTTGGATGCTGGCCCCTCCCTTGCAGCCCCTCTCCAGGCTTAGGCTCTTCACACTTGGTGAGAGTCTAAGACTCTAGATCTGGGGTTGGGCCCAAGAGTCCAGTTTACAAAGAGGTACCCCTCACCCCCAAAGGCCACACTTTGAGAAACTTTTCTCTAATGCTTTTTTCCCCTCAGGGCTCCAAATGGGGAAAGTGAAGCTGAAGGAAGTGACACTACAGGCACCAGCTGATGGCTCAGAGTGGGGCACTCGCCGGGCCCCTGGGCTGGGGACAGAGCCCAGACCTGGGAGGGGTGGGCACGTCTGCACTCACGAGAAGGCGGCTTTGCCCTCCTCCATGTCCTTGCCCTTGGCTCCGGGCCCGGCTTTTCCACACAGGTTGACGGCAATGCACATCAGCAGGCCACACTTGTTCAGGAAGTAGCAGGTGATGTCCACGACCACCAGGAGCAGGACAAAGATGACAATGAGGATGCCCACAATGGCCCCGGTGCTCAGGCCTGAGGTGGGGCTGCCATTGGCTTGAGGGGGAGAGAGACAGCCCGTGGTTAACAGACTGAGATATGAGACCCCCAGACCCTGTAAGCGGCAGACCCCGGGGGTGGGTAGGGCCCAGAGGACACAGTCATGGCATTCTTGTCCAGAGTGACACCTTCCCTGGGGCCTTTCCATGCCTCAGTGTGGAGGCAACAGGGTCTGTGTGTATCTTCCAGACAGAGGGATGCTCACGGACTGGGGGAGGGTCCTGCAGCCCCCAGGCCCACTCTCAGCTGGCCTCCCTGTGAGCTCTGGGAGCAGGCCAAACCCTGCCAGTCGGTGTCTGAGGACTCTGCACAATGAGACAATCGGAGGGCACTGCTGTGTCTTCCTGGGACCAGGGCACAAGGCTCTGCAGGGTGGGCAGGCAGTGGTCACTGGTTTCAGGTGGAGCAGTGGCTCCTGGAGCAGTCACAGATAGAGTCTCGAGTGGGGTGGCCAAGGGTTCCCAGGGCTTTCTAGGGGATTGTGGGGACATCAGGCACAACAGGATGCCCAAGTCACTACTCCACTTCCTCTTCCCCTCTTAGGAATGACCCCGAAGGGGCCCAACATTGGACCACTTTGCTCATGGTTCACCCTCTTTTGCCACACCCCAGGGAGACGAATGAAGCCCCCATGACTCTGGAGACATGGAGGCCTCCTGAGGCCCAGTGGACAAGGTAAGAGGTCTGGGAATACTCACCATCTGGGAGCCCAGGAATGCTCGGATCAGACTTCAGGAAAACCAGCAGACTCACTCAGAGATGCACACCCGCACAGACAGGCACACTCACGTGTAGGACAAATGCCCTCAGACAGACATACGCTCTTACATTCCAGCGTCACCCAGCACCTTGGTTCTGGCTGGGCTCACTCTGCAAGACTATGCCCCATGGGCTACTGATGTTACCACAGAAGGACCTTGGCTCAGTTTCCTGGGGCCCCAGGGCCTTATCACATGCTCACTATCCATGTTAGTAGCTCGGGATCAACCTGTCGGCCCCCTTAGTGGTCCCCCCAGTGTGTGGGAGACAAGTGGTCACGCTGCAGGAAGCAAGAACCCACGTGGAGCTCTGTCCGTAAGTCAGTGTGCAAACAATGACTCTGGACTGAAATATGGGCAGTTCCAATGCATCTTTCTTCTGGAAGGAACTGGTTCCAGAACTGGCAGCCCTGCCCCACCACCAGACCCTGTCTGAAGCTTGCTGTGCTCTCAGGGCCCAGGTCACCCAGGTCTGCGGCCAGCCCGGGCTGACTCCCTACTCAGCTCACTAGGCTTTGCTGAGTGTGTGGCCAGGCCCATGGCCTGCCAGCTGCCTGTCATGCCAGATAATGGAAGGAATGTGCAACCCAGGATAGCCGGCACCACAGATGGGTCACACATTCTTCGGTTTTCATGCAGCCTGTGTTCGGGGGTGGTGGTGGGGTGATGCCCCTGTTTGCCTCAGGGGTCCGTGCCCAGGCACTGTTGTGCTTCTCCAGCGGCAGTCCCATTCCACTGGCCCTTATTTCAAACTTCAGTTCAGGGTATGGGCCACAGGGTCAGCATGCCGGAGAGGACCACTCACAGCCTATTCTTAGCACCCTGGGCACAGCTGGGCCTGGGCCGGGGAAGACTCCCCAGCTTGCACATGTTTTTGGGCCCGCTGGGCCCTTGGCCTGCTTCCCAGCCTTTCCTCTGCACGCTGTCCAGTGCGTCCCTTCCAACCCTGCACTGAGGGTCCCAGCCCTTTCCCCCAGGAAGGGCTGAGACTGGCAAAGGGCTCTGTGCTGGGATGGCCCGGCTCTGGCCACCTCCTGTCTGGCTTCGGCAGCAGGAAACTGGCCGCCGGCCCCAACTGTCAGCTAGAATGGGTCGTGTTCTTAGCAGCCCTAACACAGAGGCACGTCTGGTTGGTGACGTGAGAACAAAGCCATCCTTCCACTTCCCCGTGGTCCTCACACGTTCCACCCGCGAAGGAAAGAAAGAGACGCAGCCGTCCTGATCTTCAGGGTCCCAAAGCGGTTTCCCCGAATAGGGAAGACACTTTGGCCTTCGGTTTTCTCTCCATCCTGTGACACGGGGCTCGAGGCCACTGCAGCCTCCTGACACCAGCACCTGACAGGTGTGAAGTGCCTACTTCCTGAAGGAGCCAAAAGCATCTTTTGGGTGGTGGTTGGGGGGGGATATGTCTGGTAGTTTTGGACTCCAGGGCCCTAATTTTACATTCTGAGGATTATGTGTAAATATGGTTTTGTGGAACCAATCATACATCTAAAGAGGAAAAATAAACGACTGCAAACGTGCTCCATGTGCAGGAGGGGACAGAGGCTGGGACAACTCCTGCCCTGGGCTCGGTGGACCCAGTGGAGGGCTGCACAGGTTCTGAGTGAGCTGGGGGAGGGCCAGGAGGGCGAAGAGGCTCTGAGCTGCTTCCGAAACAGGAAGCAGGGCAGGGGTCTCCCCTTTCATTTGATACAGAATTCAAAGTCTTTCTCCTGGCCTAAGAGGCCCTACATGTGCTGTGCACGCTGTCCACCCCTCTGACCATGGCGACTCATGACACCGACCAGTAGCCTTCCTTCTGCTTGCTGGACACACCCAGCCATTCCTCCCCAGGGCTTGGCACTGAGTCTTTGCCAGGGACACTCCCTCCCAATCACTTCCTGGGCGGCTCTTTGTCGTCCTACAGGCCTCAGGCCCAAAGTCACCTTCTCAGAGCAGCCTCCCCGATCTCTCATCTAGTGAAGCCTCTCCACCCACCCAATGTCTACCATGGTACCCTGTTTCATTCTCTTCTTACCACTCTCTGCCATTTTACGTTCATTTACATGCTTATAATCTGGCTGTCCCCTCTAGGACCTCCTAGCAGGGACCTGTCTCTCTTAATGTCTCCCCAGCATGTAGAATGACCCTGACTCATAGAAAAACGTCCAAAGAATATTTGTTGCACAGATGAATGAGTGTATAGCCTGGAGATGAGAACACTGCTTCTAAATATTTAAAGGTGTGTCATGAGAAGGAACCAGGAGTCTTAGTCTGGCACCAAGGTGTGGGAATTATGGAGGTGGGGGCAGATTTTAGTGCCATAGGAGAAAGGACTAACAAACAGAGCTATTCAGACATAGTGTGGGCTGCTCTAGTGGGTGTGCCCCCTGTTGTTGGTGGCATTCATGCAGAGGCTGGACAACCCTTTGGCAGGGATGTTGTACTGCTCTGGATGAGGTTCTTACACTAGGCAGGGGCTTGGGTAGATAGTGTCTTCAAGTCTTCTTCAATCACAAGAGCCTGACCTTTCAAGTCAGACGTCCCACAGGACCCGGCACAGGGTACAGATTCCTTGATGCCAGTTTTCTACACAGTGTGGACTGAGAAGGACATTTTTCTGGAAGACAAAGTACTTGGTAGGTCCCATTTTAATCATTGATCCTTGTGATTTTATTTTCACATGAAAAATAAGTATCTTTTAACTCAATGCATCTCCACCTTCAGTGGAATTCCTGGGGTGTTTTGTTAAAAATTGAGAATTGGGGGCTCCCCAATTCTATGGAATTTGAATCGCTGGGGCTGAGGCTCAAGAGTCAGGATTTGAACAAGCACCCAGGTGATATGAGGACCTGTTCCCAGGTCTTCCCGCCCCTGCATTATAAGGAGCAGCGGCTGAACCCATGACCCATCACCCAAGGGTGAGATGTGCCATCTTGCCCAGCAACCTGGACAAAACGAACTTGACCTAAGGTACTGGATGGAAGGAGAGAAAGCAAAGACTATTCCCTCAAGGAAAAGGGGCCACACTGTCCTCTACTGCTAAGAGCTAGACTCCTAGAGCAAGCGAGGTGCTCAAATTGGAGGGAGAATGCTTGTTGCTTTTACAAAAAGAGGCTGGAAGGAAGGGACAGGCCCAGCGTAGACAAAAGGGCTTTCAAGGCAAGCCCAACATCCATTCCCTCTTGGTGGATGCTACACAATTGTTTAGTCTAGGAAAGCTAGAAGGACAAAGGAGATCTCCTGCATCTTATGTAATGTTTTACCAAAGGAAAAATAAAAACAAACCTCTGGGGGCCCTTTCTCTGCCATGATCTTCCGCCGACTACCCTTGACTAACTCACCCATGCACCTTGCATGCAAAGAAGTCTTCTTGGGAGCAACTCCTCCATGACCCCCGAGGTCAGAGCTTCCCTGAACAGTGAGATTACGAAGCCGGCGCTGTCCGTCTTCTGTGGTTCCTGGCTTGGGAGGGGGTGGCCCTAAATAGGGAAGTGGCTTGCTCCAAGACTGAGGTCCACATATGCCTACTTTCTCGTGCCTTAAAACGGGACATGGGTCTGACATTTGACAGGTGCCTGGATGGGCCCGACTCCTTGTGCCAGAAGACCCAGGTACAGCAGATGTGCTCTCCCCACCCTCACTCCCCCATATGATTGTCAGACTCTCCGAACTGTCCAGCTGGGGTGTTGGTTCACTCACAAACCCCTTACACGTCTGCTTGCTCCTCCCTGAATCAGCTAAACAGACAGACGGCTGGTCTCAGGGGCTTGCAGGAAGTGTCTGACTAAGTGTGACGATCAACAGAGTACGGTTTGTCAAAGAGACTCTTCTCCCAGAGTCTCTCCATTACAACCCTCTCTGTGCAGCCTCTGTTAGGGACAGGCAAGGTTGCCGTGTAATCGAGTGACCCTGCCACAGGGCTGTGCATCTGGTGGCTCAGAGTGTGGCTCCGTCCCCACAGCGACCACGTCCCCAGTTCTGCAAAGGCACTTTCCCCTCCCACTGCCTGCTGGGCTCTCCCAGGTGGCAACGACCCATAACAGCTCTTAGGATAGCTGAGGAAAACACATTGCTCCTCTATAGGAAGAAAACATATTTCCTCTGGCTGGAACTCCATCTGTCAGGCCGAAAAGCTGAGGTGCAACTGAAATGTCTCTCTAGGTAATAAGTTACCCAGGTCCGTGTGAGGTGGAAGGAAAGGGCTTTTGATAGTTTGTTGGACCCAACTATCAAATAAAATCAAACACGCTAGTGAGTTCACATGAACTGTTATTTCCTTTAATAATGCAAAGGTGTAAACGTCATAAAGGCCTCGCTGATTACCTACACAACAATGTTAGCGTTCTTGTTAGTAGAAAAACATGATCCAAACCTGCTGTATAAATATTCCAAAAAGGAGCAGAGGAGCCCCGTGGCGTGCGGAGCGTGGCAGCACTAATACAGGGCGCAGAGGCAGGGGTGGCCGGGCAAGGTGGGGTGCACTCGCTCCTGCAGGGGTCTCTCCTACGGCGCTGGGGCCTACAGCCTTCACTGGGAACTCAGGGGCTGGTGGGAGAGGGTGTGCACTGAGGCTGCCTCTAGAAGGGCAAGCCGTTATAAGCCGTGGGCCTGTCTAAATGAGCCCACTGCAGTGGCCCCAGAGTTGTCTCAGCCGAGCCGTGCTTGGGCCTGGGATGTGCTGAGGGGACAGGGCCATATCATTTCTCTCCACACGTAGGGCCAGATCTCCAAAGGGTCCCTTCGGAAACACTTGACATTGACCCTCTCCTGTAGGTGGACCTGCGACCAGGGTGCGGCAGGCCCCTGAGCTGAGCCCTCCTAAGATGAACCCGTGTGGCTTCTGCCCAAGGCGATTACAAGAGCCAGGAGGACGGTGGAGGAGCCTCTCTGGGCCCTCCCTACTGCTCTCCCCGGCTGACCGGGCATCCCTACGCCAGCCCGGGAGGCACCACGTTCCCCTCCCTGCTGCTCTGCCCTGTGCCTAAGAACCATGCCCGGGCCACTGCCCTGGCGTGAAGCGAGATCAGCGACTGTGGGGAGAGGTCTGCGGCCGGGCTGAGAGGCACCGCCCTGCCTGAGCTACTGAGCAGCGTGTGGCCCCTGGTGTCTGCATGGGGGCCTCTAACTGAGCGCTGGGGACACTGGCAGGCGCCAACGCAGAGGGGCTTTGCCCCTCAGACCACAGCTTGGGCTCATGTGGATTCCCAAAGGGGAACATGAAATCTTTGAACATTAAAAAATAACAATGGAAAAATATATAAAGAAACCAAAAAGAACAAAAATCAAACTTCCGTGGTGATGCTCAATGATGAGATATGTAGAATGATATGTGACCACAATGGAGGGAGGAGGTTTTATTCAGTGGAAGGTCCATCCCCAAGCACACACACTAACATCACCGAGCAGGATTTGGCCCTGGGTCTCCACCTGGGACCTTAACGAAACACACCCACTTCCTCTCCTGGGTGATCTCCTTAGCAGCAGAGAGGAGAAGCTGGCTTTTCATGAGGGTTTTTAAAATGTCACTGAACTAAGTGACCAACAGGAGGGCCGAGCATTTAGGAAGTATGTTAGGTTGACTCAGTCCCAATTTACTGACTCTCCAGGACTGCACAACCTGGGACTGGCCTGTCCCTCCCCTTCCGCTCCGCTGAGCACATCCAGGGAAGGTTGGGGGACTCGTGCCTGGTTCACAGTGGGAGCTTCCAACCTGCCCGCTGGCCTGATGCTCACAGCAATTACATGGGTCACTGTTGGATCACCCCCCCCCCACGACACGGAGGCTCTGTGCTGATCTGTGACATGCCGCCCTGCAGCAGGGACTCGCCCCAACTGGGAGACAAACACCTTCAAAGCTGGCACGAGTTGGCACGTCACGGCTTGGCCCTGTTCACAGAGATAGCATAAAGTGCTGGTCACAATACCAGGACCAAAGTGCCTCCTAGAATGTTCACCAGTCCCAGAAAATATTCAGCAAGTCAGCTTTTTTCCACTGCATGGGCAACAGGGTTACTTAATTTGCCCATGATGTCAGCAAAACACTCAGGTGAATCGCTGTGGTCTGGCTCTCTTAACATGGGCACTTTAATACTTAAATGCAAGCAAAGCCATCTAGTTATCGAGGGGCGGAGGAGGAGCACAGAGTTAGAATGAGGGGAGCACGTGGTGATTTTAATAATCTGATGCACACTTGAGAAGGTACTTAGAATTCTTCCTCTGCTACGTCATTTTTCGATATGAACCAAAAATGCAACAAGTAGCAGATATGCAGAAACCTCTCTCTCAACCTAGCATAATGCTTTTTTAAAATAGTATTTAAAGAAGGAGCTCTCAAATTCTTTTTACTGCCATGAGAAAAGGGGGCAAACGCCTTATGAAGCGGCACAAAAGTATCTGCAAGTGGTCAAAGTCTGGAGGTAAAGCTTTTTCCAATTGCAAAACCTTCCTCTGTTACACACAATGCTCGCTCGGTGGCTGTGGCCGTGGTGGTCGTGACAGGTTCTTCCAAAGGGGGGCACTGATAATTTTCACAGGAACTTGGCTTTTAAGGAAATTTAATTTTTGTGTTCAAGTTCCTAGCAGAGCAAAAGAAGAGTCACTGCAGGGAAAAGCAATGAGACAAAGGTGTAGGACGCAGAATTGCCTCCCAAGGTTGCTGCAGGTGTCAAGCAAGGTGTCCCCAGAGAGAATGTGGTTGTTTAAAAAAAAAATGTGGCAGTGGGGATGTCCCAGTGATGTCCAAGGTGACAAGTGTGACGACAGACACAGGAAGGGGAAGGGGGGAGAAGGAAAGAGAAGGTAGAGACAGAAACAGAGAAAAAAAATAGATAAAAAGAAAAAAATTAGGTCACCTATAGAAAATGCAGAATCAAAGGTTAATTCAACTTAGTAAATTAAACTGACAAAGGTTAGGGGAGATCTCAGTGCGGTTTCAATCCCATAAGGCCAGTTCAGAAGCTCAGCAATGCCAGAAGCAGCACAGCAGGGTTAATTTTGGGGTTAGGGGTCAGCGAGCAAATGAAATTAAAGTGAGAGAACAGAAGCCTCTGCAGTAAAGTACAAGAGCTGGATTAGGAGAGTGTTACCTTTTACTAAGGTGAAGCCTCTTGGACACAGTCACTAGTGTCTCCTAGTGCCTGGCGTTTCCACCCACGGTGGCAGAGATGCACTGGATCGCTGCACTGTGGGTCAGTAGACCGTGCCCAGGGATGGGGACGGCCCTGTCCGAGTTGAAGCAGACTTTTCTCCCCATTGCACAAGTCCCCCACCATAGTTAAAGGGAGTCTAGTTCCGCACTCCTCCTCACCTTCTGCCACCCAGCTGACCACAAATGTACATCTTGCAATTCACAGAGGTTTTATTCTCGAACCCCAATTCAGTGGCCAGGAGAGTCCAACCAAGCACAGAGCCACCACCTTCTCAGACCTGTAGCAGGAGAGCCACAGAGCTATTTCGGGTGAGATGGGCCAGCCTCCAACCCTCTCTGGCTTAACTGGGTGCCTGGGCAATTCACAAGAAGGACTCTGCCGTCTCTAGCAGGTGCCACTCTGGAGGACTAGGTCTACCCAGAATTGCTCTCTCTAGCACACAAAGCCCAGAAGCTGATGCTGCTGGCAGTACCCAGCATGTGAACACAGCATGTCCAAACCACCTACCTACTGAGTCTCATCCCAGGGTCCAAGTGCCTGAAGCAGTCTGTCTTGCTGCAAAGGACTTACTCAAGCCTCACATTCCCCCATCTCCTAAGTGTCCCATAAAGGCTGGGCAGGTCTCAATACATCAGACTGTAGATTTCAAGGAAATACCAAAGAACACAAAGAAAGAAGGGCAGAGGAACAGCAGGGCCATCTCTGTTTGGACATCCTACTAAGCAGTAATGAGGATGTTTCCTGCAGCCATACCCAGGTGCCTTGTCTTCAGTACCAACCATTCGACCAGTGCCTGCACAGACATGCCCACCCCAGCGCGTGCTGGAGAGCCTTCCTGACAACGCAGAGGGGACCATTTGGTGCTTCTGATCTATAGCTTAAGACTCACCTGCCAACTCGCTGGAGCCCCCCCCCACCCCCAGCTACCAGGCACACACATTCAAGCACAAACAACCATCGGGAACCACGCACTCGTTTTGTTTTGTTGCTGTTTGACTAGTCCACTTTGGCACACCTACCCCTGCATTGTAGGCAGCCCAGACCCTTCTGGCCTGTTTCCCCCTGGGAGGAACAATCATGACAACTGAGCCAAGAGCTGGGCAAGCATGGCAGGGGGCTGACTGAGGCCATCTTCCTACCACACCCAAACATGGCACAGTGTGTGAGGCCCCCTACCAGGCTGCAGCTGTATGTCCTAAGCCCACCTTCCCAGCCTGTGGTTGGCCTTTGGCTAGTCTGGAAAAGTAGAGTGATGTTGAAGAGCTCATTCTTCTCTGAGGATTTGGCCAAAGAGGAGACTGGCCGTCAGCGGCAAGGTAAGAAAGTAGAACTCTCACTTTATTCCCACACTTGAGTCGGTCCTGGATCCCTAGAGACAGATCTGCATCTCCTAGAACTGCTGCCATGATGGTCTCTAGCAGACCGGATTGCTTTCATGGATGGTGCTTTCCAGCAACTAATGTCTCCACTTGTTCTATTTCAAGTGGTTCAATTTAATCTTTGTTTCAATTGAAAGGCCTTTGGCAGATGGGGTTTGTAACTAACTGGGCACCATCTCTTCCTTCCCTTGGGGTTGCCAAAGAGAAGAGATCTGGACCACAGTTGTGCAGATAAAGTGAGCATTAGATAGAAAGGACTTAAAAACGGTTATTTGGTCCAAGTATGAAGTGGTAGATGGCAGATAAGGTCTCAAAAAAGGATCCGTACTCAACCAGCTTCTAAGGCTGGGCTGGAGCTGGGGCATTTCCCATCTGAAGGGTCCAATGGACTGGTTAGCATCAGTCTTTCAAGGCCAAATGAGACAGGACCTTTTCCCCAGGATGCTTGGCCAAGCCTTCCTGGGGGTCCAGTACATCTCAACCCATTGCACAGATAGGTACAAAGCAAAACTAAGCTTTGCATGGGCAACCAATCATGAGGATGGCTGGAAGCAAGCAAGTTGTCAGGGTTGTTCAGGCACATTAGGAGGTGCAGCACTTGTGCATTAATTCAAAGCGGAAAACTAACAGAAAGCAGAGGCGGCCATACCTGGGATGGCTGTGGGCTGGGCCGAGGTCCTGAACACAAAATGAGCCGCCTTGGATTTTCCTTGCTGGTTCTCAGCCACCACGTAGACCTCATACTCAGCATTCCAGTCCAGGGACTTGAGCATGACATGGTCACTGCCGGACGGGAGCCTGATCTCTGGTTTCCACTCGGAGGAGAGCTGGGAGAAAGCAGCAAGAAGGATACAAGACATCAGAAAGATCTAGATAAAAACGCTGGGAAGACCAGCTAATAGGCAGAATGTAGGGGAGTCAATAACTGGTGCAAAACCATAAAAATCAGAAGCAATGATGGGATAAAATGGTCTTTATTCTTTACACAGGCCAGGACGTAACCTTGCATGTTTGCAAATACAAACAGCAGCAGATGCCAGTGTAGCATGGGCCAGGCCCTTCAACGTCCCACCACCTTCAGGGCATGTAGGGGCTCAAGCTCCACCCATGTCCCCCAGGCTGCACTCTGGAACACTGGGCACATATGCATAAGGATGTCCTAGAAGAGTAACAAAACAAATGTGCTTCTTGTCATATTTCAGAATGCTGCTAACATTCAGGTGTGTGACTCACCCTCCTGACATGTGAACACTGCATAGATTCCAGTTTCATTAAAAATAAAAAATACTATTTTTTGAGCACCTACTATGTCCCAGGCACTAAAGGCTTTCCATATATTTTCTCATTGTTTCCCTACAAGCAGCCTGGGTGTGTGTGTCAGGCTCTTATTAAACCTGATGAAGAGAAGTGAGAGAAAAGTTAGGTGACTCATCACACCTGAGACTGTCTGGACCCAAAGCTGTGAACTTCCCTTTTCTTTTTCCCTTCTAAATTGTGTTCTTGAAAATAATATTTTAAAAAATTGATACAAAATAGATGTATGTATCTTCAGGGTACATGCAATAATTTAATACATTCATATAATTTGTAAAGATCAAATCAGTGTAATTGGGATATCCATTACCTTAGATATTTGTCTTTTGTTTATGCCAGAAACATTTGAATCATTCTCTTCCAGCTATTTTGAAATATACAATAGATTATTGTAAACTAAAGTCACCCTACTGATCTATCAAATGCTTAGGTCTTACTTCTGTCACACTGTGTATTTATTCCCATTAATAAACCTCTTTTCATCCCCCCAACTTCCTGTGATCTTTCTTTTTCATGGTAGGGAGCTCAACAAACATCAGTTGAACTGAATTAGATCTTTCTATTCCATGCAGCGTGGCCTGGTCTCTACAACTGCAGCTGAAGAGAAGGAGGCATCGCAGGTGTGAGTTCTGCAGTCACGTCCCACAGGGGGCTGCTCAGAGGCCCAGCAGAAAGGCTCCTCTCAGCTCAGCAGGGCATTGCCCAGGGCATGGTCACAGGCAGGACGCCTGACTGATGGGTGTCCCCTTTTTCTCATCGAATATTCTTTCTGGTTATAACCTACACATTCACCAATGAGTCTGTACTGGGTGGGAGTTTATAAAGCCATTGTTAGGAGACTCCCTGCCTAAAAAAACAGCTGTGGAAGAAGTTTCCAAGACCTTTTGAGCAGTCTTCAGATGGTTTCACAGTTGCACGGCCCACCTCTTCATGATCTTTGGCCCTTTCACAAGGCATACGCCCTGACCTATATGCCGGCCACACAGGAAGGCTTGGCAAATGCTTACCGTATGCCAGGCTGCTCCTTGGAGGAGCAGAGCATGGTAGCAATGTCGCCTGGGAGGTGGTCTAGCAGCCGTGTTCGGCCCGTGGCTGAGGCTGGATGCAGAGCTATCTTGCAGCAAAGCAGTCTTCCCAGGCAAACGGGTTTGCACCACCCAGAGAGATACCTTTAGGACATCTGACAGTGTTCATACCACCGCCAGTGACTGTTATGGGGAAATGCCAGAAGGGGAGTACTAGTTTCCTTAGACTCTAAAGAGGAAGCCTGGGCTATGCTGTAAGTTAGCTTGTGTGTATGTCACTATGTGGCCCCATTTTAATTTAAAACAAAGCAGTTGAGCTGTCTGTGTTTTCTCCTCTTTCTCTGTCTTCCTTGGTAAACATCATTATAAAAGAGACAACCAGAATAAAAAGCAAATATTTAATGAAGCAAATATTATGTTATATAATACATATCAATAATATATAATAATATTTAGTAAAAATTAAGTTTTTGATGTGAGAGAAGATGGCTGTTGAAATTTGACATATCTCAGTGTTGTGCCCCAGTTGTGTCTTTCTAACGCGGAGCTGCCTGCCACAGCCATTGCTGCAGCGGCTCTTCAGAGGAACTGACGCCTGAGGTGGCCTCGTAGGGGAGATAGCTCCAGCCCAGCCTACATCTTAGCAGTAACTTTAGTTACTATTTATAAAGGTTTCCAAGTGCCAGGCTCATTTCTGGTTCTTTGCATACATTGTAACTAATCTTTCCAACAACTCAGTAAGCTAGTGTATCTCCATTTTTACAGATTAAGAAATTGAGGTTCTGAAAGATTGGGTGACCTATTCAGGTCACATGCTGGAAAGTGGTAAAGTTGGAATTGGGCGCCATGTCTGTCTGGCTCTAAAACCCATGGTCCCATGGTCTATCCACTGGGCCACATTGGCATAGCAGTGGCCCAAGGCATCCCACCCTGCCACACCATCCACATCCAGTGGGGTGTGCGGGGCCACCTGGGTAATCCTTGCATCCTACTCCGCAGTGAGGAAGCCATAGAGACCTCTGGGCTGGGCCTTAGGGAAGTCAGCTTAGGCCTTTCCTACTAAGTCAGCTCATACCTGCTTGGAAATTAAGTAGGAAAGACGATTGACTGTATTGATGGGGCCTGGCCACGCACCCACTTGGAAAGACGCCTGCAGGGCTCTGAGCTGGGCTGACTCTTCAGCCCTACCAGCTAAAGACCCCACATCACTTCCATGGGAGCTGATCACCAGGCAGACAGCGAGTAAATCAATTTCCTGGAGCAAGCCTTTGGGGGCTACTTGAAGAAAGAAAACTTCTCTCTGGTTCATTCTTTTCTCCCACTTAAGAGGCTATTCCCAGTGCTCAGATACTGCCTCTAAATCTCTCAGCAACTAGTTGTGGCTGGCGATGGCCAAGTGTCATTCTAACACCAGAAAAGGATAATGTGATTCTCAATTTGGGTTTGGGGATAAAAGATGGATTCAAGGGAGTCTTGGGTGTGGGAAAACCAGGAGGAAAAGGCTTAGAGCCAGTTTGTTGGCAGGATTGGAACAGCTCAGGTGGCCGGGCAAAGAGCAGGTGAGGGAGGTGGCACTGTTTTAGGACCTTAGGCAGCCTTGGGCAGCAGCAAGAGCCCTGGCTCTCATTCAGGCAGACCTGGATTCAAACTCTGGCCCACCCAGTGGCGAGAGATCGGACGGTTACTGATGGCCGCATGCCCCAGTCAACTGGGGATGGTCCCGAGACCTACTTTACGGGGTCCTTGTGCAGAGACTTTATCAAAGGTAGCAATATTTAGATATCAGTACAGTATTTGCTGTACTGATACAGCAGTACTCAAAAATGGCAATTTAACTTTGTAGAAAAGTTCGAGAAACAGAAAAATCCATTACGGTGTGAGTTTGTCACCACCACCATGGTCTCAGAAGTTTTGAAATGGTCCCAGCGTGGACATGGCCTAACAGCTACCTAACAGGGCAGTCTTGGGATTTAAAACCCTGACCAGGGTCCATGAATCACCTGCAAGATGCAGAGGGAGACCCGGTCCCACACCTGCCCCACCTGGGCTTTGCATATTGCTGCCCTACCAGGATGAGTGTCAGGGTTGCCGGGACAGGGTGAAGCCTGGGAAGGAGGCCACTCACCGCTCGGTACTTGATCAGGTAGTGCCGGATGGGGGAGCCGCCGTCATCCTGCTTGATCAGTTTCACCTTAATAGAGTTTCCGTCCTCGCCCATCTGCCCTTCGAGCTTAGGTGCGCTGGGTTCCCCTGAAACAGCCAGTTAATTCGCATGAACTTCTCATCCACAGAGTGAAAACCCAGTCCATCAGAATGGGATGTATGATGGGGTGGGGCTGGACACTTTTCTTGCTTTCTCAGAAATTCAAATGGTTAAAAAGCAATACAGATAAAACTTTGAATTCCGGGTAGATGCCTCAGACTTAGGCCAAACTGAGAGTGACCTTTGGGAATGTTCTGGGAAACAGTCTTCCTCTTAGCAGGTTCCTCTCACCCTTTTAGGAACAGGCTTTTTTTCTGTCTCTCTCACTGGTACTTGCATGCCTTTTGACTGCTCTTACAACTGTAGGTTTAATTTTTATGAACCTGACACATCTTGAGGAACAGCCTGAAACATGGGAAAATGTAAGTGTTTGAGTCAAAAACTCACACCTATAAAATTATTTTGCAAAACAGCCCAAGTTCTTCCCTGGATACATCACTCACCCAGCTGGGGTCTGATCCCCTCTTGGGAGTGAATAAGGCTGTGTTCTTGTGACTAGCTTTTCATGAATTAAATTTTATTACTTGGATGCATTTAAAAAAAATAACAAGTTTCCAGTTGTGATTAAATAAAGCACAAGTTGCCACAGGCAAGTTTTCTGAAAGTATCCTGCATTTATGGCTCAGCTGAGTGAGTGATAATCCCTGGCACTTTAATGTGTTAAAGTAACAATCCTTAAAGTCTTTTCCTTTGTGAGAGGAGAGAGAAAAATGTCTTTAGCCTTTCTCAACAGAAAAGCAGTCATTGTTTCTTTTTATTTGGATGGGGGAGCCGCTGGACGCCGTAGGCTCAGCTTGTAGCTCTGTGAATACAAGGTAGCGAAGGAAGATGAACTTGTATGTGACAAACTACCAGGGCTGGGATGGTTCTTCAGTAAGATGCTGATTTACTTTAAGAGAAATTATTTCATTAATACGTGCTGAAAGCAGTGAGGGGAGAGCACGTCTGATATAAAAAGTCAAAATTAAAATTTAACACACTTGGGATTCTTGCACTTCTTGGGAGGTGCTCTCTCAGCATCTATTTCAGAGGCTATAAAACACTTATCTTCTGGGTGGGTCACCCTGGCTTGCTCTCTGACAAATAGAATCACAGACATGTGACAGAAGAGCCAGGAGAAGGTCTGTCACCAGGCTTTGGACCTAATCACTCCTAATTGCACCATTGGCTATTGCCATTCGTGAGAAGGCTGCTGGCATAGCCAGTGTCTACTTAGCCTCCCCATTCAGCTACTTTGGGAACCTCCTCCCTGTGTCATGGGAGGGACCAGGGAGAGAAGCTAAGGTAGAGCCCTGCTACTTACAATGCAAGGGCCTGCAGCACAAGCGTCACCTGGGAGCTTGTTATGAATAGAAAAGTAACAAGACCCCTTGGTGACATGCTTGAATATCTAGGTTTGAGAAGTAGCAGTAACAGGGACACATAAAAGCTGCCACAGGGAGGATACATAATCTTGACGTCTAAGGGATATTTAGGAAAAATTGTGCTTATTATTTGTTTTCTTTAATCAGTAATTAAAGAAAAATAAAAACAGGAATAAAAAGATAAATGGGCTTCAGGCAAAGACTTATCCTGTTTTAAAGCCACTCTCTAGCCACTGGCCCCACTATTCAGGGCAAACTATTTTGCAATTTGGTTTAGACATGTCAAGGAATGTGGGCTTTTCAACTTCCTTTGATTGTCCTAAGTCTTGGATAATATGTCAAGTATGTCTACACCATTATAAACATCCAGTGCTAAAAAGCAAGTCACAAGTGGTGTATTCTTTAGAGTAGGGCAGGAGCTCTTTGTAGAGTCAGCAATACTGAACAGATGGAAGGAGGAGACACTTTACAAATTCTATTCTCTGACTGAATTACAGTGACTGACTCATCCTGGGTAGCTCGAACATTCCAGGATTTAGCACTGCAAGTCGGGAAACCCCCTCAGTCCTAGGTAACCCGGAACGGTTGGTGACCCTAGACTGACTGGAGGTGGTTGTTAATCATTCTAACTTTCGGGGAATCAAGACACTGACTCTGTTGAATGACCCCGTTGCCCTTGGGAGGAAGGGATTTCCATCCGGGTGCACCAGTGGCCTTTCCAACACACCCATCAGGTGAGGGCCACGTGGTTCCCCAAGGCCTCCATGGGAGGCAGACAGAGACCCGTGCATGGGGCTGCACCCTCCCTACTATTTCCCTCAGAACTGAGCAGTGTGGGTTTCCAAGGCTGAATCACACTACTGCAGAACACTGTCTCTGAACTCTGCATTGTGGGGGTCTGTTGCCTTAGTCAAGTCACTGCCTCAGTCTCCACATTTGCAAAATACAAGCGCTGGATCAAATGCTCTCTAGGGTCCCTTCTGGCTCTGCCGTCATGTGACACAGTGACAGCCACTGCACTAGCGTGGACTACCAACTACACCTGGGCTAGCTCTCATGGCACTGTGGAAAACAGTACAAAAAATACATGATCTCCAACTAATTTTAGGGAGATGCACCCCAAGGTCAACAGTTCCACATTTCTAAGGCACAAAGGTTTCAACTTTTTGCTCTACGATGCTGAAATCAAGTTATTTCAAAAAGTCCTATTTTTGAAAAGCATCCCCCCACACCAAGTCTCTTCAAAGACATATGAACAAAAGTGTCTCCCAGGAATCCCCAAAGAAACCAATAGTCCTGATGAAGGCACTCTCTTATCTTTGGATTTGCTTTAGAAAAAATATAATTAGAATCACAGAAAAACCACTAAAAACTGTACCACAGTTAGAACACAATTCTCACATTTATTAATTACCATAGTTAGAACACTATAATTTGCTAACTGCCATGTTACTCTGATATGTGTGTATTATTTTCTCATAGAATTTATATTATTTTATATAATATTTAGATATATCATTTAGGGTGCTTTGCCTATGATTTATTCAAAAAGTGTGTACTGAGTATCTGTAAGGTACCAGGAAATCTAATAGGATGGACATCTCAAAGGTGGGTAAGACACGGTTTTGTTTGCCAAATGAAAAAAAACTTAAGTTATGATCAAGTCTTTTAAAAAATGCTAGGGCCCTTGGACAGAAATATAATGTTTCCTATGATAGTATTTCTAAAGGAAGATCATATTCAACTAACATCACAGAGATTTTGACCAACTTGGTGGCTCTGTAACTTGCTGTAGGTACTTTAAGAAATGGAAGAGTAACTGCTTAATCAATTGTCTTATTCATTCTCACATGTTCCCTGTTGGCCTTTTTGCTTAAAGATTAGAAATGGGGTTAAAGAAACTCTCCTAAGCTCTCTGCGTAAAGCTGTGCCTGGCGAGGGAGGGGCTGTAGGCGAGGGAGGGGCTGTAGCCAAGGAAATTGGGCCCTGCCATTCAGCAGTCTCACTGCTTTATCGAGCGCATTAGCAGAAGAAATGATTGAGAGGGGCCCAGCGTGCACTGTGTTCTGAGATGGCTGCTCTGATTGAAATCATTACAGGTAATTTCAGCAAAACCAATATTGTAATTATTTATAAATGTTGGTTTGCAATTCAGCAGCACTCAGCAGGTGGCTCCAAGATGACCCCTGGGGTTAATTACACCCTTTGAGCCTGGCTTCAGGCATGAGTCCAATTTTCCCCCCAAAATATTTTATGTAAAGACTAAAACAGCAGAACCTTAAGAAATAAACCTTGCCAATAACAAATATAAAATATGGGGCAGTTCTGGTATTTGCTGGAGGAATGAAATCACAAATGCAAGGAAAAAAGAATGTATTATAGAGGCTACATATAGCCAGATATATCATAGGCAGGTCCTGTGAAATTCCCCCTTAGAAACCGTAACTGAAATGTGTATTTTTGGCCATGCAGGTGGTAGGTTCTTCCTTTGTAATTACTGTGTCCTTAAATCTGAGTGTGCTTCATGGCCTTCTTCTGCTCAGCAGAAGCCCTGGGGGTTAGAAAACTGACACTGGATATCTGACTTGCACAAGAAAAATCAGAGCAAGTCCAGGGCACTTGGACAGCATTTGTGAATTTTAGAAGGACAACAATATTATACTTCCCACTCAATGCAGCCCAAGCACCAAGAGTTAGTTGTATCTTCCGAATGAAATGCTGAGGTGTCAAACAGCCATCCCCAAGAAAGCCTCCCTCTGTGTTCAGTGTTCACCCACTCTTCCCTCTCCGTAGAGATCTGCACAAAGTTTTGGATATCTGAGTATAAACCAGTGATGGATGTAGGGCTCACATTAAAATCTTCTACTTTTCCTACAATCCCAGCAATTTAGGAGGCCAAGGTGGGAGGACCACTTGAGGCCAGGAGTTCAAGACCAGCCTAGGCAAAATCGAGACCCCGTCTCTAAAAAAATTAAAATAATAAATTAGCTGAGCATGGTGGTGCATGCTTATAGTCCCAGCTACTCAGGAGGCTGAGGCAGAAGGATTTGTTGAGCCCAGGAGTTTTAGGCTGCAGTGAGCTATGACAGCGCCAGCCACTGTAATCTAGCCTGGGCCAGAGAGTGAGACCCTGTCTCTTTATTACAAAACAAAAAACAAAACAAACAAAAAATTTTCACATTTACTATCAAATAGGATTTTCTGGCTTTAAAAGTACTGTTCATTTTGTTTATCCTAACTCCTGTTTCCTTCGGTTGATTATTTCTTACAAGCAATTTGAGACTTGTGTATACCTTTATATTATTTGTTTTTAAAAAGTCAAAAATATATAATTTAGCTATTCAAATATAGAGCCTATTCAATTTTTCCAACTTGGGAACATTATGATTACATCCAGAGGTTACAAGTTTGACTAGTCCTTAGAGGTTCAGCCAATTACCTTAGGGAATCAGGATATAGAATACAGAATTATTAGATCACTAATTATCTTTCCTGAAACAGAGCTCTTAGTCCTAGATGTCAAACAAAGAACTGATGTGATCTACATTGCATATGTTCTTGGATCCTCAGGACTCTCTCTGATGCCTCTTTTGGGAACCTCCCTGGCTGTTCTAGGAATGCCGGGTGGCTTTCTGACAGTCCCAAAGAACGGCCTGACAGTGTAGAGATGAGTATCAACCTGACTTATGCATTGCTCCTCCAAAATCAGGCCTTTGGAGTAAAGTCTTCTCTTTCCCCTGAGCTATTTTTTTTTTTTTTTTTTGAGACAGAGTCTCACTCTGTCACCCAGGCTAGAGTGCTGTGGCATCAGCCTAGCTCACAGCAACCTCAAACTCCTGGGCTCCAGCAATCCTCCTGCCTCAGCCTCCCAAGTAGCTGAGACTACAGGCATGCGCCACCATCCCCGGCTAATTTTTCTACATATATTGTTAGCTGTCCATATAATTTCTTTCTATTTTTAGTGGAGACGGGGTCTTGCTCTTGCTCAGGCTGGTCTTGAACTCTTGAGCTCAAACAATCCGCCCACCTCAGCCTCCCAGAGTGCTAGGATTACAGGCGTGAGCCACCGTGCCCGGCCTCCCCTGAGCTCTTTCCTCTTCAGTGTAATGGATTTCCTTGTGTCCTGGGGTGACCAGACTCTCTGCCATCCTAGACTCTGGCTCCAGAGAATGCTGGGATACAGAGTGAGTGGGTAGGGTGTGGCCATTTCCCCAGTTCTTACAGAACTGCAGCCACACTCACTGAGGCATCTGGTCCGTTAATCCTTCCTGGCACCACTTCCCTTAGGAATTATGAGCCTGAGTGTGTGTGTGTTAGGGTGTGGTGGCAAACAGCAGCACAAAGTGCAGATTAAACAGCCACGAATGAGCTCTGACAGACTGAACCACAAAAATACCAATTCCCTTCTCGCGGGTGTCATGAAAACACCAACAGATTAATTGATCAATTATCTTTGTTTCATCATCCTAAAAAGAAAATATGACCACGAAGGTATGGCTTGTGGTTATGGGGCTGATCCAGGCTGAGGAAGTTATGACAGAAATAACTGCTATCACCAACAATTAACTCGGCTCCTGCCTCCGAGGCCACAAGGGGGGTTTGTGCACGTCTTCAACACTATTTCATGGACATCAGATTAGTTATGAAGAAGAATGAGGCTCCTGGGATGCTTCAGCCCTCATCCTGGCAACCCTGGGAGAACGGGGTCCCTGCAGCGGCTCCCGGTCCCTGCCCACGGGATTCAGGATAATACACATCACTGCCTTCTGCTGCAGCTCCTTCCCACTAACTCCCTACCCTGGGAACTGCCAGCTCGAGGAATCCTTAGAAATAAAGGATTAGAGCAGAAACCGTGGTGCAAAGTCTGTGTTGACCTGCCAGAGGTCGAGGCAATCCAGACACACAGCTGTAAAAAATAAAGGAGGGAGTGGAAGGGGTGGTTAGTGATGTTTTCAATCTAAGAAGGAAGAGTGGGTGTTAAAGAGCTTAGTTCATCAGAATCAGCATTTCCTAGTACGAGTCAGTGTCAGTAGCTAAAGAAAAAAAATGTGGTTATGAATGGGCAGGGAGGGAGCCATGCTCCAACATGCAGCACACAGACAGAAGGGGTGCAGGGGCTGCTCGCCACACACATGCTGCGGGTGGAGAGGCAGGGGCAGTCCCATCTACACAGAGTCCTCCGTAGCTGTTGGACAAAGCCACGGCTCCACGGAGTCATTGGAGAAAGCCCTGTAGTTGCACAATACCATCGAGGGGCATTTTAGTTCATCACAGTGAACTCATGCCTGGCATCCTGGGACAGGTGTGTAAGCTTATCTATCTCTCCTGAATCTCTACGTGAAAAGCTCTGTGGGCTCAGAAGCCAAGGAACCACGGAGAACGATGCCCAATCCCCATTGCAACCTCCCTTCTCTGAGCTGCCTTACTTCGTTCGGTGCTGCTGGACGCCGTAAACACCACCCAATTGAACTTAAGGTGGACGCAGCACCCGGCATATGTTAAGCACATCCAGAGGGTGGGCAGGGAACACTGGATTTCATCAGCTGTTGGGTGTACAACTGACAGGAGAGAGTCTCCCAGCTTGCTTTAACCTTTCTAATTTAGGCCCAATTCAGCTTAAATCCTTACTAATACCCGGGGAAAGGAGGCGATAACTGTCCTTAACTAAGCTTTATTTCTCTCCCCCACAAATTTTATTTGCTCTGACCTCTCCATTCCCTTAAATTTTATTGTTAAAGGCCATTTCCTGCAGCTCGCGGCTCACCTGAATAACAAGTGCTCTGCCTTGCAGGAGAGGGTCTGTCATGGATGAGAACACGGTTTGATGAGGGGGTAATCATAGCTTTGGAATTCCATAAGGCTCTCAGTGTTTTTTTTTTTTTAGTACTGGCCACATTTTTTACTGACAGCCAAGACCACTGAGAAGGAGTGTTTCTACGGCAACTGAAGAAAACATCTTCAAACATTTCTTGCCTTGCTTAAAATGTCTGGAAGAGATGGCTCTTCAGAGGAGAGTCAATTAGTCTCTACCTTGTTAGCACTGTGCTTTGCTTCATTCTGCATTACAGCATTGCACAGAAATGACCACACTTGTTTAAAAAAAGAAACTGACAGGTTTCAAGTCCAACATCCAGCATCTGCTCACACTTAAGATTTCACGGGGAAGGTCCATGAACCTCAGCCCCCGAGTAGTCACCGCAAATCTGAAAAAAGTCTGCTCCTTCTGGGGGTTATCCTTAGGGAGACAATGAAACCACAATATTTTGGGTGGGTCTTGGAGTTTAGAAAATCTCAGGCTCCCAATATTCTCTGCCCTAGGACTCATCGAGTAAGATAATTTTTTAAGGTCAAATTTATTAGCATGAACTGCATCTTTTGCTCTGGGACATTCTCACTTTATTGCATACCATGTAAGTATCAAACATCTCCTTTCTGGAAATGAGGGCAGCTCAAAGGCAAGTCCAGGAGTCTGGCTGTAAATGGGACTGCATTATGGCAAAGCTGCCACACCCACAAAGCCGAGGTCCTCAGAGATGGCACATGTGGAAGGTGAACGAGAGGGAGCATACACAGGCTGACACAGGTGAGGAGTATGAAACAAAAGGACAGACCAGGAACAAAGAACATGCGAGACGAACTGTTGACGGTTTTGACTTTGTGGATGTCGCTCAATCAGTTCTCAGAGAAGTGAGATCACACAGGGACCCCTTGCATGCATGGGCACGTGGGGGTTATTGATGTTAGTTTTGCTTTTGTGGTCAATGCAGCCCGTGTGTGTTTCAGGGTACGAAGTGAAAATTTTCAGTTAGGAGCAAACAGAATGCATATGACTCGCAGGGCAGGTTCTGAATAGGTGTTTAATTTTAGTGGGGGAAGCCGTGAGCAGAGGCTTCCTTCTCTCTTTATGGTAAGTGAGAAATGTTTTAACAAGGTTGTGACAGTCACAATATTAACTCATTATTTTGTCACTGCTATGTGCTTAATTAGGCTATAATTTTATTTCCTTTGCTGCAAGGGTCAATCATGTGCTTCTTGATTACACGGAGATCTCCAGTCATGGTAATTGCCAAGTGACTTTTGCTTTGATTTTCTCCCCCTCTGCCTGGGGGAGGGCCACTCTTAAAAAGTGACACCTCAGTAATCGCAAACTGCTCTAATCCAAATTCTTAAATCTCTTTTTTCAGAAAGTCCTCAATTTGCATGAATTTTATGAAGCACTCTCATTGGTTTTAAACAAACACAACCTTTGCAATTGATAGATTTCTCTCTGTAGCATTTCAAGGTTGTAAACATTTTCAGGGGAATGTAATTTGTTTTAGAATAACTGTGATCTTTAGAACTACTGAATAAAGTTAAATTAACAATGCCATAAAGCTAATTTAGCAAACACCTTTCTGGGCAATAATTTCTATGAACCATCCAGTAAAAATTCAAGTTTGCAAACTGGGCGGTGGATAACATGGTTGTGTTATCAAGAGCAGTTTGTGTGATCAAATTTCTTGAAGCAAAATATTAAACCAAAGGCTGTCATAATATCAAATTGTCATGTCAAGATTGCAAGGAACGATGGATTCTGGACGTGAATTGAGGACAAGAGGAAATCTCTCAAATGGCTTTGCTGAGGAAATCTGAGACAGAAAGAAATGAGTTGGGCCCTAGGTGCCAGGCTGCAGTCCCAGATTTATTTCACTAATCAGAACAAAGAGTTTTACCTTCTGTTCACCAGCGTGGACGACATCATCAGCACCATGCAAGCCACATGACAAAGTCACATGATACGCACGCACATGATTGGTTGAAAGGAAAGTGGAGGAGGTCACATGGAAAATACAAAAAAATTAAAAACTGATGTAAACAATGGGCAGGGAGAAAAATCAACAACAAAATCACAGACTAAATAAAAGGAGGAATCAAATTAAATTAGCAGCATATATAGGAAACATTGGGAGGACAGTGAAACTGCCCAGAAATAGAATAATAAATCATAAAGAGCATTTGGTTAACAACACCAATAAGCATTAGCCACAGCTGCAACACTGCATATTAATACCACATCAAGGAGCATGTAAACTTGGTTTGAAATGGGGTGGTGTTGCTGTCAGGACTCAGATGTCAAAGTCAATCCAGGAGACTGTTAAAGGAAAAGAAAAAAGCACGTTATTATTATTCACAGATTCCAGAAACGTCTTGGCATCCTTGGGAAACAAGGGCAATGAAACAGAACATGGGCCATCAAGGAAAAGTCCTGAGATTTTTAAGGCGAAGACTGTGTGCGCTGGAAAGAACAAAAGATTGCATTAAATTAAGAAAAGTCATTTCATGTTTCCTCTGGTGTAACAAGGAGAGGAAGCCTAGGCTGAGTGAGGCTGGTGGACACAGGACAGAGATGGTGGCTTTAAGGACCTTTTATCACTTCTCTATCCACAGGCCCACATCATTCCTCAGGCCCCAAAGGGCTGCCCCAAAGTCAAGACTCACATAAAGGAAGAGGCCAGTGCAGTCCGGGGAAGAGGTTTCCTTCTGGGGGTTGGGACAATAGCTCAGCCGACACTGCAGAGCAGAGACTGCAGTCCTGGCCCAGTGAACTGACAGCCTGACATAAACAAATGCTGGGCCACTTATGGGTAACGTTTTATCTTTAGACTTGTGGCTGCACTGATAAGACATGAATTTGAGATTAAAATGAAAAAAATAGTCTTCTTATGTGGACTTATCTATGTTCCTTTGGGTCCTATGTTGTATTTAAATTCTAATTTGTGATGGAATTTAACCCTGACTTGTTAAAGGGCATTTTGGGTTTCCCACCTTAACTTCTGCAAGCCAGAGGAAGTTCTGGCCATTGCCAGTTAAGGCTAAGGGAGAAGAAGGGCAAAGAAGGGAGGAGAAGATAGCTTTCTTCCCAAAGCACACTGCTGATCAAAATAATTTCAGAGAAGTTTTTTTTTTTTTTTCCCAGAGAAATTTTTTAACCACGTTACATATTCCCTTGCCACTGTGAGCTGGTAGAATGTGCACTTCTTATTGTGCACATTCTGTGCATTGATATTACACAGATTCCGGCATGTTCCTACCAAGGATGTCCTGCAGGGATTATATACAGCCGAGCAGTTTCTCTTTCGATTTTATTTAAGATATGTTCATTCACTCATAATTATAAATGGATCAAGACACACACATGCAAACACTCACACATACGCAAAACTGGGAGATATTTATTTTCAACCTTACTGCTTGATGATCAGGGATTTCTGCATGCTCACAGCTACTCTGCTATTAGTTCCACTGCAATTCACATGTGCTACATTTTGTCTTCCTGGGAGGAATATGCTCATGCTAAATACAGGCTGCTGCCCAGTTGTGACTGTCTTTCCTTCGTCTCAGTATCCACTGGGACCTGCAATTTGGGTCAGTAGTCAAGTGGTTCACAGTAAAATGACTCAAACTTTCTTCCCTTTGGATGTCACAACTAAGCATTTTATCTGTGGGCAGAAATGTCTGATGTTTAAAAATTAAAGACATATTAGGGGAGAAACATCTAATTCCTTTTTCAGGAAAAATCTGGAACCAAGATTGTGTTTCACTAACTGAGAAGACCAACCTACAATGAGACACCTTAAATCTGACACAGTTGTGGAAATGCATTATGTAGCTTTCTCCTACAACACCTGGACACACATTACATCAAGCTGAAAAAGGACAGGAGCAACCCTGTAGCTGTGGGCTGCTTTCCTTTTCCAAATGCACAGGGCCCCATCCTCTGAATTAAACTCGTGTGAGCACAGCCCATTGTCACCGGCTCTGCTCTGCGGACAAAATGAAACCTCAAAAGCATCAGGAATTAAAATTCATCGCGGCACACACACGGAAGGAACACCAAGAAAGCAGACCCTTAGCTGTTTTCTGCAGTTGAAAAAAGAACCATTTCATGCAACACGCAGAACCACGAAACTCTCTTTTCTTCTCTGTTCAGTTGTGTATCAGAAGCCTTGGCCCTGGGAGCGGGAGCTATACTTCGCATACCTGCTTTCTGCCTTCTCGCTCTGATTACTGCTCAATGGGACACATGTCATTTTTTCCCTGTGCACCCAGAAATATAAAATCTAACACTCCCACACAGCTTTGGTGCTGAACACTATACACAGGCACACAGACTCATGTTGACTCGCCAGGGGATTTAAGTCCTTGACACACATCTCACTTCATTAGAGCATCACAAAGGCCAGCTAGCACCATGGTACAGTGGTGATTCAGCGCAATGTGCTCCGCAGAGAAAGCGGACACAGTCTGGCTCTTGACTCTATCGTCAGGAGATGAATTCCTGCACTTTCATCTGGACTCACAACCCAGAGAGAGCCTGGGTTAGGCTTCTGTGGCCCATCATTTTTCTAGCACGGAGGTGGAAGCAGGAAAGGAGAGAGAGGAGGGAGCTCTCTCCTTCCCATGTGCTCTGTGTGCAGAGAGACAAAGGAGGGCGCGCTGTCAGGAAGCAGCGGCTCCTTCCTCCTCGGCAGCTCCCTCTGCCTGTCCCAAAGCAGCCATTTTCTCCCGCTCCTTCCCTTGCTAATTCTGTATTAACATGGGTGCGTGTGTGTGTATGTGTGTGTGTGTGTCTGCGCGCGTTTGTATTTCAGAGAGAGGGACAGCAAAAGCTAGCAAGGAGATGCTGTTCTCTTGTCTCCCTTTCCCTAATCCTTTTCTATTTTTAACCAGACAGTCAATTTGGAAAGGCCTCCTCATGCACAGAGAATTCTTCAAATAATCACGCCCGTTCTTTTGGTGAGGCTTGGTTTGCTCTCTTGGCCAAGCACACAGCATGCTTAGGAAACCACACCAGGCCAGGGGCCTCCATGCATTCCCAACTGTTGCTTTTAATAAAAGGGAAAACAACAGGCAGTGCTGTAACCCAGAAGTCGGCTCCACGACAAGCAGCGAGCAGAGGTCTGGCCGAGAGCAGCTGAGCTCTGTACTCACTAGCCGGTGCTGTGGTTGCAAGGGCAGGAAGAGGCCAGGTTGCTATGGAAACATGAAGGACAGAAAGGGCACAGCAAGGTGAACGAGAGAATGGAGACAACTTATGTTCATGAATATATATGTATATATACGTGTGTATATATTTTATACGTATCTAGACATCATTATTAAGAAAAGACAGATGGTGAAGGGGATATTTTCTCTCTCTCTGGTTTATCAATATGGATACAAATATCTTAAAGAGATTATCAGATTTTGCTGACAAATGACTCACACAGCAAGAAAGAACAGAACCCTTTATTTTTATTCTTACTATTAGTTCTAGCTGCTACATGCTGCCCACTGTTTTCACATTTAATCTTTAATTTTCAGAAACACTTAAAAGGTAAGTGCAATCTATCCTTCACTTTGGAGATTTGGGGAGGCTGAGTGACCCCTCTAAGGTCACGGAGCTGCAGGCTGATGTAGCGAAGGCGGGGCCTGAACCCAGGTCTGCCTGGTTCCAGAGCTTGCCTTAGAACTCCTGCCACCAGGCAGTGCCTGGAAGAGCACTGTGTGGGGTGGCAGGGAAGCTTCTGAGTCAAACAGATGGACACAGAGGGCTTTGGTGCTTGGGGCTCGAGTCGCCGCCTGAGGCTGAGCCCAAACTGTAGGGGCTTCTGCTATTTTAAGGAGAATAAAGCCAGCCGGGCAGCACCACTCTGCCCACACACTCGCCACTGTCTGCTGCTCTGGGCGGATGTTGGCATTACATCCTGTGCCTGCCTCAGCTGTTGTGTCACTTTGCTGTCCCCCCCTAGAAAGCCAGGTTCAAAACTCCAAACAGTGGCAGGCCTGGAGTCCTCTCTACTCCTGAGGGCTCAGGAGAACAAAAGGACGGGGCAGCGGAATAAAAATAAGATCAGAAATCAAGGCTCAGCCAGGACGACAAAGCCAGAGACAGACCGGTCGACATCACTGCCGGCTTGGTGGTCCTGATGCAGGTGGGCAAAGCACAGCTTGATAAACATTATAATGTCTGCTGTTTTCTTTAGGGGGGTGGGTGGAGGGTGACTACTCATCCTATTTCAGAGAGGAGAAAAACAAGGCTCCTTTGTGAAAGGTTAAGTAGTTTCCCCTAAGCACCTACTGCCAGGCACATCTGCAAGAAGGCGCTGTTTATTTTCTCACAAATATTTATGAGAAATGTATGCATTTACAGATAAAGCAAAAGCTATAGGCCCCACTCTCATTTCAATGTCTGAATCCTACTGTGCCCATTAAAATGAAGGGTACAAACACAGCACCCCAAAGCATTTTTTATGGCCCTGCAGAGCAGATATTTTTCTCAGTAAATTCCTCTGGCTTCTCCAAGTATCAGCTTTGGTCCGGCCCACTCGGAATCTCGAGGACAGGGCTGGCTGTCTGCAGGGTTTTCTACCCAGAGCAACGCTTTTCACTTGCCTCCCTTCCGGGGAGGCTGCCCCCATGAATCTGAGAGGCCCTATGCCTATTTCTCTTCTCATTTGCTTCTCTAAAACCCCGACGCTGCTTTCCGCCAACAGAGTTGAATTATCACCTGGTGGAGGAGATAACATTAGGCAGCCCAAACTGCGGCTGGTGGAAAGCAACCTGCAGAGAGACGGATGAAGAAAATGATACTCACTATCTGGTGGAGACAACGGAACAGGGGTGGGAGAGCTAGCAGATGCCGCTGAAGGAAGAAAAATGAAGGTGAGAAAAAAGGAAAAAGCATCACTGAGGCACACAGATACTGAATGAAAACATGGAAGCCACAACCCAGGGCGTCGGTATGAGGAGCTGAAGCCGGTTAAAGGGGGGAGGGACAGCTCCGTGCGCGAACAGGTGGCCAGCGAGCCAGCGGGGAGCAGGGCTCTCTCCGACGTCAAGCCAGGCGCCTGTGCGCCTGCCAAACCCTGCCGTTCAGGTAAGGTCTGGGCCAGGAACAGCTGCAGAAGCCTCAAACCTCGACTGAAAACAAATAACCAATTCAGCAGAAGCAGCTGTCTCCCTAGGATTAGAGGTGCAGGAGGAAAGGGAACCTGGACCTCAGCTTAGGGTAAACAAGTGAAAAGGAGAGAAAAAGACTTGGGCTTAGAGGCACTTATTTGCATATATGGCACATATTTATAGCAAAACCTGTATGCCTCACTGATTTCAATATCTGAATAAAGTGGAAATGAGTGTCCTACTTACTGTTTACTACTGGGTGAGGTTTGTGATAGTCTGTCATACAGATGATGCTATAACCACCGCTGCCCTCCAAAAAGCCCTTGACAGAATGTGACTTCTGAGGCTACTGCTATAGAAGAGCAGTGCAAAGAATGGTCAGTGTCATTCTCACTCCCCCAGAGAAAGGGGATGTTGAAGGAACGGGGGCTGAATAAGTAATGCTAACCAACTTTCTGTATGTAGGATGGTTAGAAATCGTGCATCTGAGACACTGGGACACTGAATGCATCTTTAGTTTTCATTGGCAAATATTCGGAAGTTGTCCCATCAACAATCGTAAAACAAAGTCCCCTTTGAGAGCTAGATGAAAATTTGGAAAAACACCAACATAACTCCAACCCTGCATTAGTACTCATGGTGTGATCTTCCTTTACCTCCAAGATGAGGGCACCTCATTAAACCACGAGC
Organism: Varecia variegata; assembly: GCA_028533085.1. Lineage (NCBI taxonomy): Eukaryota > Metazoa > Chordata > Mammalia > Primates > Lemuridae > Varecia > Varecia variegata. Next base: position 109,402,264 of record CM052438.1, read on the forward strand.
ACAGTGTCACTGGAATCAGAGCAAGACGGACTAACTCTGCGTGACTGGATGGTCTGGCTAATTCACGTAAAGGCGTATCTCTCCTTCCTTCCCCATTTTTTATTCTTTGGCTGGAACTGTTTGCATAATTGTCTGTATTATTTTGGCAAAGGGATGGAATTTTATGTGCTTTAGCCACATATATTGTAATGCATTTAATTTATAATTGCAATGTGCCATCATTTGGGGGATAACATGTGAAAACAAAAATCTCAAGATGCGTCTTATCAAAAGTAGAGACTCATTCATAATCTCTACACCCTGAAAGAAATTGTCTATTTTGCTTCATGGTATGGAAGCAAATTATGTGGTAATGGTCAGGCAATGAAATTCTGGAGATGCGTGGCTCAGTCATGGAGGAAAAGATTCACAGTACATTATAGGCAGTTCTGACAGGGAAGCAGCCCCTCCCCAGGCAAATAGAGGTCATGAGATTTCCACTTGAGTGTCTTGCTGGCATGCAGACATTTGGCTTAGAAATACATGAAATGGGAACATTCTCCCAGGTTAGAGTTTTATTTGTTTGCAGTCACAGCTTCCTCATTACTTTCATGCACATTTATGAACTGCACACGAAGGAACTTCCAAACAGGTAAGCCATGCCTTCTAATCTGGCAGCTTGTGCAGGGGTCCTTCAAGTATTGGTGGCTTTTGCTAGTTTCACCCGTTCATCCCTGCGTGGATATATCCCTGTCTCTGAATGTGGAGAAGTCTACTAAGGAACCAAGAAAGCAGCCCCATTATTGAGGCACCTCAACAAACTTCAAGTGATGATGAGTCAATTTCATACACACTGGCCTCACTGAATGCCTGGCGAAACAGGGGTCTGGCAGCCACGCCTCCCTGTCCCGTATGCCAGCATGATCCTGTGCTTTGTCTTCACTGGGGCTAAGAGTGCACCCTGGGCTTAACTCCAGTGCCAGGGGATCCAGCTGTGCATCTGTACCCCAGTGGTATTACAGGATAGGGGTGCAGTGTCGATGGTGCCTAGAGCTGGCATCTGAAACCAATATCACTGGTGCTTGAGCTCAGTGGAAGCATGCAGATAAACTGGTGGTGGATTCTGTTTACCTGATTTCAAACAACCTTTGTGCCTGCCATGCAATGGGAGTGAGAACTCAGAACTGAGACTTGTTCTCACTTCCTAGCAGCAAAAAGTTGGGTTTGTCACAGCAGTGGTAACTGCTGGCAGCATCGTCCTGATGGTATCCTTTTTCAGGATGAGTCTAAGGGCAGCAGGATACCCCACAGGGCAGGCCCTCACTTCAGCGACCCTGGGAAGACTATAATGGCACAAAGAAAGACCATCATAAGGTATATTTAGTGAGAGGATGATGTTCCCACATGTTCACCACCCCATCCTGCTGAAGTTCTTAAAAAAGGCACACTTAACTCTAAGACTATGTTGTGATTCCACTTATCTAAAAGAAGTTTGCCTTTCGATTCTTTAAACCATAACGTTATTATATGATTGAGAAATACTGACTTTCTCTGTCACTAGCAATGCCTGCTGTTGTATCATTCCTGATCTCCTTGGAATGGAGAGATGACGCCATTTGCCAAAGGGCCTCTTGGATTCTTGGTTGCTTGCCCATTTTTATACTACCAGACAATAAGCAACAAGGTCTAGGGGTGGTTTTTTTTTTTTTTTTTTTTTTTTTTTGGTTAAAAATTTAATCTAAGTTCAAATTTAAAATCAAAATTTAATTAAACATTTAGCTTTTAACATTGACTTTAAAAACATAGACTCTGCTATAAAAAAAAAAAACAAATCTCACCTTTACAAGGGCTGAGCTGGCAAAGAATGAAAACCACTGTGGTCTTTGAAGTCCCAGACCCAGTTATTCTGATTCAGTACTCAAACTCCAGTGACTGCTTAGAGACTCAGAGGGAGGCCTCATCCCAGCCTTCCTCTCTTAACGTAACTAAGCCAGCACTCATTTATTGATCAAATCTAGAAGACAGGAAACCTGAAGATTCGGTTGAAGCACCAGTTAAGGATCAGCAGAAGGGTCCATAAGGAAGGTTCTCTTATGCCCAGAGCTGCTCCCCCGAACTTGCTCAGGGCCCAGCTCTGGCCCAGAGCAGACAGCTGTCAGCCTACCTGCCGACTCCATCCCCCACCTGCCATGCCTTCCAGAGCTGGTTCATTCAGACACCAACTCTGCTGAGGTAGTGGATTTAGCGCTTGCTCAAAATCTCAGAACGCCTACATTTAGCTACTTAGTTTTTGCTGTTGTGGCAATATTTATGAATAAATTTTAAAAAGATAAGCTTCCCTAAGTGCCTTTCAGGAGCTAGGAGCTCTTTATAAAAACAGTGTGTGGCTTCCTGAATAGCTTTTCTTCTGCCTGGATAATACTTCCCTCCACTATTCTCTGAGCTCAGCCTAGGAAGAAAGAGCCCAGCCTCAGCAGAAGTGGAGCTTGGGGTGTCCACACAGGCCGAGGAGGTGAGCCCACAGTTCCACTCCCCTCTTTTCTCTATTTACAGCTTACACTATTAGGGTGTCCTGCCCACGGGGAATCTCCCTGATACATGCATGGCAGGAAAGTTACTAAGTTAGCTGGTCAGGCTCTCCCGAACATGAAAATGCACGTTGCAGGTGACTTAGTATTAAGGAACGGAGCTGACCAGAACTGGGGATTTAACCCCCTACAGCTGTGGGGAGGACATGCCATGACTTGGAACCGAAGTTCATGCTACATTGTTACAATGGCAGCTGCTGCAGGGGCCTTCCGGGACCAGTCCTCCTGTTCCCCTCTAGCGACCAACCTGACAGCCAGCAAAGCAAGGAAGCAACTGAGCTTAATTCTTTTATCTCCTAAAAGCAAATGTGAAAATCCTTTCAGGTTCTTTTTCCCTTGAAGGAATTTTGAATAGTGGCCTGGTGAGGCTGTGGTCACTTTTCTGCCCTCCTGGCTGAAGGAGAAATGGGGCTATCGCGTGTTATTCAGGGACCATCTGCAGACTTCCACCAGGCTTGGCTCAGCAAATGTCAAAAAATCTTTGCCACAGGGTAATAATCATCACACACAAAAATTAATAAATAAGCACAATTTCAAAAGACACAGAAGTTGCATGCTCTAAAACAGAAGAGTGTTAGCCTCTCGGAGTAACCTACAGACGTTAACAAGAACACGACTAGACTAAGGTCAGTGTGGTTAGGGCCCAGACAGTATCTACTTCAGCCTCTAGGGGACAAAAAAGGCACTGGAACTAAATTAAGAACTAGGACTAGCAGATGTTAACGCTATGGGGACAGGTAATGAGGTATGAAGAGGCACTTACGTGGAGGAGGGCTATCTGCATTTCCCATGGATGGAACACAGACGAAAAGAAAAGACAAGAGACAGACCCAAGAAAAAAAAAATAAGATGTAAAAGAAATGAACAGAATCCGCAGAGCACATGGAGCTGGAAACTCAAATATTAAATTACTTCAAATCCAGAGAAAGAAGCAATTCCTGTAGAAGGAAGATGACACAGGGTTTTCTATTTCTGGGAAGAGGGAAGGGGGTCCCTTTGCAGGCCCCTGGCTCCAAAGAGAAGGAAACAAAGGGTTCTCCTTTGTGCATTTTAAATCCAGGGGTCAGAGAGAGCCCAGGGAACTCTGTGACCCCTCGGGAGTCTAGTTCTACAGTATCTTCTTCTGTGGGATGGACTCAGGAGCCTCCCAGGGCAGCAACTCTGTCTGCAGAGGGCTATGGCTGGAGCAGGGCTCACCAGGAGCCTGGCTGCTTGTGGGAGGTGAGGGCGAAGCAGGGCCGGCATGCTTTAAGGAGAGATGGGATGGCGGAGGAAAACAGAGATGTAGCCCTGAGCGGAATCAGGGAGAGCAGCTCTCCTGAAAGAGGCTGAGAGGCAGGGAGACCCTGACCACCACTCCTGGTGTGGCAGGGGAGGAGGAGCAGGGAAGGTAAAGGCCAGGGCCACCCTCTCCCCTTTGGCATCATTGGGTTTCTGCTCCTGCTCCCACATTCTACAACAGTCTCCTTTCCTCTGCGACTTAATATCTCTGTTGCATCAAAAATCCCAGAACGAATTATGTGACCTGTCACCATCTTGGCCTTCTTCCTTCAAGTCACAGGGTGCTGAGGGCCTCTGTGGCCTGTGTCAAAAA
>CM052438.1:109406924-109461323 GCA_028533085.1 Varecia variegata
GGACGTTTTCTGGCAGAACTAATTCTCAGTAAAACTGGGTTGGACCGAGTCTCTGAATGGCCGAGATACCAATATCTCAGCTCACTCCCAACTCCACCCTAGTTACACCACATACCAGACCAACATTAAAATTTTCTACAGCAACAAAATATACTTCACTGAGTGATTCCAATTAAACCCAAAAGGGGGAGTCAGACATAAATAGACTCCATCCTTAGATGGTCTGGGCTCAGAATCTCAAAATTGCAATAATCCAAGAGTGATTTTTTAAAATCTTCAGCTTGGAAAGTTATAGGACTGATTTAAGAGCAGACATTCCATGCTGGTTCTGCTCACTTGGTTACTATCACAATTACATGACAGTCCCTCAGTATGGATACCCAGGCGGGACCAGCTGGGTGTGGGCAGGGAACTGCAGCTCGAGTTAAGTCGAATATGCAGGGGATGGGTGGACTGGACTCGCCTGGTTGTGCTCAGCACATTTGTGAGGCTGCTGCCGGGAATGTGGTTGAGATGGCCTCACCTGTCCTGGCAGGGTGTGAAAACCAGGCTCTGAGGCACCAGGGGGCAGGGGCAGGGGGGGAACAACTCTACAGGAGATGTGATCACAACCTAATTCTGGAAGGATGGTTCCTAATTCTGTAGGAACACGACAGGATGGCAGGTGGTGGCATCTGGCAAGCTCCAGTAGGTGAGAGTGGTGTGCCACTCTTCCCAAGTGGGCAGCCAGGATCTGGTGGATGCTGGGGGTGAGAATGCACCCCAACACTAAGTGCCGAGACACTCATGAGCCCAAAGGAAATGAAGACTCTTCCTGACTCACCTTCTTTGGCATCATACCACTTGGAATGCCATGCTTCTTCACCCATTGCTTTCCACTCGGCCTTGTACTTGAGGATGGGCACCCCACCTGTGGCTTCTGGCTCGTCAAACTGCACCTGTGCGGTGCTGGAGTATGGCTCCACCCGGTCGATGGATGGTGAAGACGGGGTGTCTGTGGGGAGGACACATACGGAAACCCAGGTGAGCCCAATTTGGCCTGGGACCATAACTCCCAATCACAAGGTGTGTCTCTCTCATTTCTGCTCACTCTTGGGAATCTTGTCGCCTGTACCCTGTCCTCTTGGTCCACCCTGCCGGTTGACTCTCCCCCATATGACCCATGCCCAGATCCTCCAATGGCTCTGTGCTTCCTGGCCCCCTGGCCTTGCTGACCCTGGCATTACTGAAGTACACAAAATGGGCTGCAGGGTAAGGGTGGTGTGGAAGCCACTGAAAAGGGCACTCACCTGCTTGGACAAGGATGAATTCCAAGGACTCCTGTCCAATGCGGTTCACTGCAGTACAGTTGTAGTTTCCGAAGTCATTTTCAGAGTCTGGGGTCACCTTTAGAAGGAAGGAGCTCTTGGGTTACAAGTGTCCCGTGGGATGGCCACAGACTCAGATCCTTATTTACTGGATTAAGTTAGTAAAGAATAGAACGAGTAAAACATGAATCTTTAGCTCCAGCCCAGCCTTAAATAAGAGAATGGCAAAGGGGCTCACGGAAGAGGCACATTCCTCCTCTTAGTCCCTGCTCTAGCTGCAGGGAGAGGATCCGTGCAGTAGGGGACAGGGAACCTGGGATGAGGCTCAGTTTCTTTCCCAGCCAATGCCTTCCCTGCTCAGGATATGGCAGGGAAGCAAGACAGAGAGGACGTCAGCTGCACGCAGAAGCCTACCCGCAGTCCAACTGTGCCTTCTCCACCTGGGCACCTGGCCCTGCCCCCAGGCTGACTCACCTCCAGATAGCTAGCAGATGGGGTGTTGTAGATCTTGATGTTGCTGTAGTTGGAGCTTGGCAGCAGCTGACCGTCCCGGAACCATGAGATTGTGGCACTGGGGTAGGCAAACACCTCGCAGGTGATGTTCACCTGGTTCCCCTCCCAAGTGTACACGGCCACAGGGCCCTGTAGCTTGGGGGCATCTGCAAGGAATGATGATGACGATCAGGATGACTGCCACTCTAATGGAGCCCCCACATCCTGTCTCCTGGCACTGGGAAGACAGGTGTGCTCTGAAGCAGAGGTGGCACCTGGTAGAGTAGAAATCAGGGCTGTTTTGCAATTCCTGTGCACACATGTGGCGTAGGGAACCTTGAGGGGCTTGGCAGGCTTATAAGAAGCCTGGGGATGGTGTGTGTGTGGTGGCTCAGGGACACAGCTCTGAAGAGGCCTGGCCTAGGGCCAACTGCCAAAGGGGACATGAGCAGAGCTCCCAGGGTAGGGCACAGGTCCTTGTTGATGTTTTCCCCTCATCTCGATCCTGCACTGTCCCTCCCTTGCCCGAGTCTTCCCCAGTCATTCCTCACATTGCACTTCCAGGTACATGGCCTGGGAGTCCTGGCCGATGGTGTTGCTGGCAGTGCAGATGTACTCTCCGGCGTCTGTGTACTGGATGCTCTTCAGGGTCAGCGAGGACACGCGGGCGTGGCTGCGCACCACCATGTGCCCATCCAGGGTCTGCCGGGAGGGAGGGTGCGTGTCAGAGCCCGAGGCAGGGTGGCAGCAGCAGTGCTATGGCAGGGCGGGCGAGGAGACTAGGCCATCGCTTGTTTGTGACCAGTCTCACCCCCTCTCCTCTCTGCGACAATGGCTGAGTCTTACTTTAGGTGCCATCTAATAGGGGAGGCTGTGGGGGAACACCGTGGGACTTGGGTGGATCCAAAACAGAAAGTGGGACTCAGCTATGTCAGGTGGCCTTAACTAAGTGCCAAGACTGGTATGGGGCTAGGTGCCCCAAGACAACTTTCTTTGGGACATCTAAAACGGAACTGAAAGCCCTGGCCAGCAGATGCTCCTGCAGTGGCAGCCTTGCTTCATGAGATTCTGGGAGCCTGCCTTCCCCTCCTCTCCTTCCCATCTGCCCATCTGCCAGTTCCATGCTACATACACATGGGATAGGAAATTCGAATGTGCTCAACATAAGAAATTATACAAGAAACCTGTATTTCTGCAGATGCCTCTCTTTCCTGGATGCTTAAAAGTGAAATAATTCCACTTAAGAAACAAGTCAAATAACTCAAAGCTCAGGAGTTGAGCTGTTGATCTGGAAGTGAGGCTAACTGGGTTCTCTCTAAAGGGACAGTGGTACAGAGAGTCCCAGGCAGATCTGGGATCCTGGAGACCACGGTCATCACCATTTCATAGGCCTTGATATTGCAACTGGCTTCCTGGGTCTCCAGAATTACAATGACTGGCCAAAGAGAGAATAAGCATAAGGTCCTTAGGCAATGAGCACTGGAATATCTCCAAAGGTTTTTCCCCTTGACATTCTAAGTAAAGTGGCTGCTGGCCCAGAAAGAGTCTAGGCTTGTGGCCCAAGTTCAGATCCTCAGGAAAGCTGGTAATCTGAAGAAGGGGCCCCCTGTTCCTCGTGGGCTGGGCCACCCTCTTCTCTCCGGTATATGATGTTCTGCAGAGATGGAGAGGAGGCTGTGCTGCATCTGGCATCTGCCATCCCCTCAGCTGGGTCTTTAAAAAATGAAAGAGCACTTGGCTTCAGGTTCTATTGGTATACTGGTTTGGAAGCTCGAAGCCCAGAAATGCAATGTCATATGGCAGCCAGTCTAGAGAGTCAAAAACAGGGAGCAATGGCTTTGTGCGGCAGCCTCAGACCCACCACAAGAAGTCCCTCTGCCATCACTAACAGATTTAGTCCACTCCAGTTATTTAAGCCCCCTTCACTTTTCATGTCTGGAAGCTGGAAAGCAACTTCTAGCAAGAAGACAGCAGCGCCAAGCAAAGCCATCACTGCCTATGGCTGTGTCTGTCACTCCTCCCTGAGATGAGTGCTGTGATGCTGCCATTCGACCTATAAATCTGGGAGCCTGGTTGGTTGAGAAGCTGCACCCCATGCTAATGAGAGATGACAACAGACGGGTGTGCAGCACGTCCCTAGAAAGCCTCGAGACACCAGTTTGTTGGGTGGAGCATAGGACCCCCTTTCTCGTGGGCTAACCGTGTTTTGCTGATACATCCCAGTGGCTCTTTACATACACCGCAGAAAAATCCTTAGCTGTCAGTCTACACCAGTGGCAAGAAGAGCATGAAGCCATCCTTGCATTTATCTCTAAAGGGACAGCCTGATCTGCTTGTCACTCCTGTTTTCCAAAATCACAGCAAGGCTGAAGGCAGAGGGAACTCGAGGTCCACCCCTGGCCTTTCTAGTTACCTCTGTGATGCCAGCCAGAGACTGAACTACGACTGTTTGTGACACAGACAGGACTGGTGCTGGGGCTGCCACCACACCCCTGGAAATCTGACCCTGATCTTCAGGAAGTCAAGAGGATATTTCCATAAGGAAGAGACAGAGAAAGCAGTAAAGGAGGCAAAGAAAATCATGATGTAAAAGTAGGACTTTAACAACAAGGAGGAGCAGTCTTTACCCGGAATAATCTAGAAAATAAATGGTTGAAGAGAAGCTCAGAAAATGGCTGCATGGACAGCCATACTTTTTTTTTTTTTTTTTTCCCCTATCTGGTTTTTTTCCTGAACTTTCTCTATGTGGAAATTTCTCTCCTTTAATGATGTTAACAGACCAGTAGGTCTGTCGAGAATTCTGTAGAGAATTCTTACTTTGCAGCGGCTCACTACAGATCTGATGATGGGATTATTTGCCAGATACCCAGTTTTCCATCTGAGGATACACAAATAGACCCCGTGTGATTAGACTCCCACTCCTTGACATGTTTTATCTGGTCCCAGGATAAAGTCAGAGAGTGCCACCTACAAGCCATCCAGACCAAAAGTCATGCTGACACCCAGGCTGTGGCAGCAGAGGGAGCAGATGAGCTCTGGGCAAGTGTGGAAAGGTCATGGTGGCAAGAAGACCCCCCCCCCTTTTTTTCCAAAATAGTATGAAGGGCAATTACAATTCTTCTTCTCATCAAAATATTTTTGTCTCCCTTCTTCCAGGTAAAAATGCTAAGGCTTTTTAGAACTTACAAAATGATATTGGCCCTAACCGGAGCCTTCTCTGACACTCGTCTGGACTCAAGGTCTTCATCTCTGCATGAGGCAAATAGGAGAGAAGAGAACTCTCCAGGGGCAGCCTTCACTTGAAAGTCAATTATGACCAAAGTGAGACTCGACAAGATAAGGACACTTCTGGAAAACGGAGTGAGGTGTCTGCTTTCCTGGGAGTAAACCTATTACTTCCACTTAGAATAATGATTCTCTTAACATGGCCTTAATGCTCCCTGATAAATCTCAGCTCCTCCTCTAAATCAGAACGACAGAGGAAAGATGTCCAAGGCCAAGCAGAATGAGATCTGTAGCTGCTTAAGAGTGGCTGACAATTAACCCTCTTCTCTCCCTTCCCCAATCCCAATGGGTCCATGATTTTTTGGGCAATAAAACACCCAAGCTGTGATAGCTCTAAGCGATTCTTGTGCCACAGGAGGGAAGCATTTCACCGAGGATGCGCACTTAACTGCAGTTCCTATGACATGGAGGAACGGGTGGTACAAAGGGGGCTTATAATGAACTAGATTTGACAATGGCAGTGTGTTCACATGCAGAAACTTGTATCAGTGCCTGGGGACAGGCAGTCAACTTTTAAATATTAAACAGCATTAAATATGCATAGCCATGACCTGAACACATGAATTATATGTTCTGAATAATTATCATTCCTGAAAGACTGAGAGGATAGTCTTTAAAATTAATATACAGAGTCTATAGGATCACCATATTCAGCAATTGCTATTATAGTACCAAAGCTCCACTGGAGAAGAGACAAAAGCTATTTTTAAAAAAAGTATGTATAGATTAGATCCTTGAATCTCATCTAAAGTGTACTAGTTTTTATTTCATAATATGTCATTTAATCGACAAATCAGGTAAAAAATGATAGGCATGATCATAAGTATGGTCTTGGGATGTAGCAATTAAGATCTAAAGATTAATATTTAGCTTCAGTTTTCAAACTAAGTCCCACATGACCGAAACTGAAGCAAGTAGTCAGAGAAATTTCAAAGGGTAAATGCCAGTGACTTTAAAAAACATAAAACTGTTTGTACCAAATCATTCTAATCTAGTAAATTTAATGCTCTATAAAAGTAACATAGATATGTTTAGCAATTTAGGAAAACCAACAAGAGATGTCATTTGCATTGCTTTTGAGATGAAATACGATGTGATAATTTTCCAAGACCAATCATTATAAAATAAGCGAGCAACAAGATGAGTTGAGCTGGAAAGGAAAGGGATGAGTGGGTGTTTAGATCACTAACTCTGTGACTTTATGGTCCAAAGCCACATGAACCACTGAGAGTTCAAAAACATTTCATCATTTCAAAACTCCTGGCCTGGGAATTGGGGCAATTTATTTCTATCAGCATAATTACCTGGATGCGATTTTACCAGCACCAGCAAGAGAATAAGATCCAGTTTTAGGAAACTATAAGGATTTGTTCATCCACTCCCAACACAGCTTGCTTGCTCATCCTAAAAGGACACTATTGCTAAGTAACGTCTACCACTATCGACCTATTCTGTCATCTAACTAAATTATTAATTAGTTTAGCATGTCTGGTTATGAAACTGCAACGGTGAGTTAAACCGCAATGCTTTCAAAACTAAAGACTGGCTAGTGGTCAGGTAAGCTATACCTCTTGCTTCTCTGGTCGAGTCCACGAAGCCTGGAGAGAACAAGATATAAAACACAACAAGAAAGCAGTAAAATTTTACAACATGTTGCTTTAGAGAATTGATGTATCACACTGCATTCCGTGCACATGCAGCTTCTTTTTAATTCAGAACTTTTTCCAAGGCCCACTTTCAATGGTGTGTTTATTACCCAATTTAATTTTAAGATTTAGCTTATGTTCATCTTTTTTCCCCCTTATGCACATTAAAATGTATAATTCATTTTATACATTAGGAAAGGTAAAGGCTTTCCTAATCTTTGGAGACATATACATGGATAGCAGCAGACATATCAGACTGCTCCTATTCCAAAACACTTTAAATATTCCTTGTAGTATTTGGTGACACTCCTAGTTCTAACCACATAATCCAGAGATACTTAGAGAACAGGTTTCCTCCTTCAGATTTTATTAGACAGCTTATCACAGATATACTAATGCCATTTTATGCTCATGCATTTTATAACTTTTTGCATGCATTCTATTAAAAATCAGGAACAAAGCAAGGAGCAGAGAGGTACACTAGGAATGAGAAGTATGCAGTCCTTAAGACTAAGGGTCTGGAAGCTTTGAGGATACCCGAAGCAAGTCGTTGTAGTAGAGCTTCAGTCCTTAAAGGCAGAGAACGCCCCAATGGCATGCGTGTTCCAGCACGTACCATCTGCATCAAACATGGCATTCACAAGGGAGTGCACCAACTCAGGGACATAGAGGTCTGGGGGATTTTCCACCCATGTAGATTTTTTATTTCTCTGGCACTTGGGATTCTACTCTGGTTACAGTTTTTCATACCAGGAGTCAAAGACATTGTAGCTGCATTGTTCTTTTTATTAGGTGGCACGACTACCTAATTGTCCCTGATGTTCAGATGGAACCAAGATAGAAAAGATGCTAGAAACACAGCAATGCAATCCAGGGAATGCAAATGAGGTAGCAAACATTTAGTACGAGTTCACTAAATGCAATGAGCTTTTGTGAGACATGAGGATGGAAATATTGGGTTATGTCACACGATGTTGGAATGAAGAAGAAAGTGAGAACAGAGGAACATGCATAGACTAAAGGAACAGTGGGCCAGCATGTCAAATGTGGTTGCCAATTCCACATCACTGAGAAGCTTGTCTGTCACATGCCAGGGCTATATGAATTAAGATCTTTTTTTAGGAGCCATATCATATATAGTTGTTTGCTTTTCAAATCTGATACTTCTTGTGTCTCTCCCAAATCACTATGGTTCTGTGGCTTTTAGAATAAATAGTTGACAGTAACACAACGCTTCTAGTAGCCTGACTTCCTACCCGCATATCTGGTGGAATGATAGGAAATACTTTGGCTCTAGTAATTTGGTGAAGCCGTGGCCCACTTTAAGACAAACTGATAAGCAAATATACACACTTATGGAATACATTAGGATATGATTAGTAATGCTCCAAAAGTTGTTCTAGGTTGTTTTAATAGTCACATGTTTTACTGTCTTACAGACAAGTCTGCAGGAATATATATACAAACTAAAGTGAAACATGTCTGCAATTATCCTAAGTAGTTCCTATTTTACATATGCCCACACTATGGATAAACCAGACTCTGACTGCTCAATGCAGTCACCTTTTCCAGTGTTTGAAAGTGGGCACTGGGTTTGTGTTGAATGAGGAATTCTTTTTGGGGAAAAGAAAGCAGCAGCTTCCAAAGAATCCAGAATTTCAAAAAGGTCTCGCTTATTTGTAGGCTATTCTGTCAGCCCTAGATTCAAGGTTCACAAGGTGCTTTTCATTTTTTTCTCTCTTTCTTCTGATCTCAACTCTATTATGCTTTTCCTTAGTCATTAAGGCTTCATAGACGCTTCTTTGCCAGTTATTTCAAAGGCATGGAGATGTTCAAATAAGCACATGATGGACTTTTCCTGCCATGGATAGAGTATGCAAATCATCATCCCTGGGTCTCACTTAGTATGTAAATAGTGCCTGGAATCTAGCACACCACCCCTCCTAAACAACTGGCAATATTGAACAGGAATCTGGGCAGGATGAGTAATGAAAGAAACGTGGACACACAAACTTTCTGAAGGATCACAGTGACCTTCATACACATGGCTGAACTGACTTATTATGATGGTCAAATATTTTTTGTTTTTTGGTCAACATAAGAGTGACCATTAAGAAATAATTCAAGTTTTTGACAACTTACCTACCTTAATGATCTCAGTGACCCAAACAATCAGACTTAGCCTAAGTATTAATATTCTCAGCTGTTGAGCTAAACCACTTCTACTAGCTGAAGCCTAACAGACTGATAAAGATCATTCTCAAACAAGTGATTAGACTCCAACCAGAGAGGGTGGGACGTTCTTGCTCATTGTATTGGTTTTTGCTTTATCTGTCCCCTTCTTTTTTTAATGAACAAGAACATTGGAGTTCCATTAGAAAGTCACTCAACCTGTGTCTTGGTTGAAAGCCTTTTCCCCCTCTCTTCTCTTAAGAAGGGTAATACTAAACTCAGCAGTGAAGCAAAAGGCAAAGCTGCTTTAATTAGCTTATATTGTAACTAACTTTATTAAAGGAATCATTGAACCTTCCTCGAAAGCCATAAAAATCACGAGAGAGCACCATGGCACTGTGGCAGTCTAAGGGCTCTATACTTGACCTTGTCCCAGTCAACATCTTTATCAGTGACTTGGGCAAAGATATTTCAATTAAGTGTGCATACAAGGTTGGAACTAATACAAACTAATACAAACGTTATATGCCAACTGCATTGGGAAGGCTACTCGATTGCCTGCCCTTGCGCTCTATGCTTAGAGCTGGGATCCCCATGGACTGCTTCTATCTCATTACTTTTAATATGCATATGTAAAATAGGGGGCCCATGTGGGTTGAAATGCCCTGAACCCACAGACTTCTAAGGAGAATTCTGATGAAAAGCAGTCCTGACAGTTTGGAAAGTTAGGCTCAAATAGTCTTTCTCAAGCCAGCGGGGTGTTTGTACATGCGGACTTTTTAGTAATGCTTAGAGGTGGCCACAGGCATTTAAGGCGAAGGGAAGCAGCAAGAGATGCTCAATATCTTGCAATGCATAGGACAGTCCTAGGGAAGGAAGATTCTTCCCAAATTGCCACAGTGACTCTGTTGAGAAACCCTGGGCTGCAACAAACAAAATATAATTTCTTAACAGGAATAAATATAAAATTCTGCATTATTGGTCAAGCAATCAATTGCATAAGAACAGGAGAGGGGATATGTGGCTTCAATGCAGCTCATGTAAAAAAGACCTGAGCATTTTAGTTGACCACAAGTTCAATAGGAGGCAAGAGAATGAGGAAACTGCTCAAGAGCTAATGCACCTTTAACTGCGCGACGGTGTCCAGATCACAGAGGCAAGAACCCTACTGGAGTCTGCATTAGTTGCACTGGACATGTCAAGATTTTAGAAGAGCACGAGTGAACTGAAGCTATCTAGTACAGGACAACTGGAGGAGTAAAAGACGTGGAAACCATGACATAGGAGAAACAGTGAAAATAACTGATGTGTTAAAGCAAAGATGAGCAGATCGACTGAAGGAAAATTAAAGAGCGCTTTGATGGCTCTCGTCCAAAGGACTGAGTGGCAGAGGTGGGGAGGACTGAGTGAACAGGGTACTAAAGTAGTCCTTTCTGTCCATCAGTGTTGGCCAACTCCCCTGCATCCTTCACACAGGGGCTGGGTGACCTCCTGGCAGGAATGCTAAAAAGGGTGGAGGTGAGACTGGATGACCTCAAAAGGTACCTTCCAACCTTCTGTGATTTTGTGATTTTGGTATTTTATGTGTCTCACTCTCAGGAGGCTTCTTTGCCTGGTCTATTGTCACCTGCTCAGCCAATCATACTGATCTTAAAAAGAAAATTGTTTTCTTTGCTCCTACAATTCAGGGATGCTAGTAATACTGGTACCTAATTACATATAATGCAACTTTGGATGCAGGAGAGCATGGGGAGAGGCTGCCAAAGTAAAAGCAAAATCTATTATCTGGACTCCAACCTGCTCATGAATAGCCCATATTTGTTTTCTTAATTATTAGCCATCCACAGTATAAGATGGACATCATGCCTCTTTATGTCAATATATAATTAATAGATTAATGGGAAATTTTCTTATGCAGCTTCATGTAGGCAAATCCATTAATCTGGTCACATCACTGGCTGATTTGGAGGACTCGTTCTAACATTGATTCACTCAAGTCTCAATCACGTCACTTCAAGTAGACTTGAAAGTAGTCCAGAGTAACAAGAGCCATAATATTCAATACAACCCATGTGGCTGGGCTTAAATAATTATCAAAGACAGATGATCTATACTGATAACGGCATTATATTAAAAGTAGTCCCTTCTAGGCTTGAGATAGTCTCTGCTGAACACCTTCAGTCTCAATATTGAGCAGGTGTAAGTGTGTATTAGTTCCTGGCTATTTATTCTCATTCTATAAAAATGAAATCACAGATCCAAGCCAGAAGTGCCAACCTATTAAAAAACCTTGGTAGGCACAAATCTTAATAACCCTTCTGGTCTAGCTTGGCTGTTGAGCTATTCCTAGAAAAGATATAGAATTTGAAAGCATCATTCATCTGAGACAGATATTATTTCTGTCCTTCACCGTAGGTCAAAGATATATACTGGGTCACTCTGGACAAATCTACTTTTAAGCTGATGTAGAAAGATCTGCCAGGCAGTGGCCCCCTGTGGTATAAGCCCTGAAATGTACATTTAATCCACATAACACACATGATGGGAGCTGAAATCTTAGCTGAGGGTTTAATTCCAATGTTGATAAAGAATATATCCAAGTAAACACCACATTTCTTAATCTAGTTGGTTTTCACAGTATCAAACAGCATATGTGAGTTTCAAAAATACTTAGCAGTTCCTCAGTTGAGATTTTGTTAAGTTGAATTCAACTCTAGAGGTAAAACTTGCAAAAAAAATAATGCACTATTTGAAATAGCAATTTATGTTCCTTTTGATTTAGTTTTGTTTTTTATTAGTTGGTCAGAAATAAGTTCCTCAAATGCAAACCCCAAATTTAGCTCTAGGATTTCACACTATCGTTTTTTTGGCTTTATTTGAGTTTATCCTCTCTAGGGATTTCCTTTAGGCAGGCAGAAGAGTGAAGATCTATCATTTCTGACATTCTGGTCAATAAGCAATCCATTATAAATGTTCTTTAAGACTAAGGCCATTATTCCTGAATAGGTGACAAAACTTTGGCCAACTGAAATGAAGCCCATTACTGTAGGATGTGCGAAATGAGATTGGAGAAGAGCCATAAGAGGGTTTAAGTTGCTTTAAACCCAAGCTTTTTCCTCTAGCTTTTGACCTACTCAATAGCCAAGGGTTGCATGACATGTGGTCACTTCAATTTTTATATATTGTCAATAATAAAGATAGCTTTCCGGTGGCCTATAAATCCATGTGCTTTAAAGCTAAATCTCTCCAGTTATTTTAATTTGCCAGGAAGGTTGGTACAATGTTCTTAAACTTTCAGTGAATATACCATATAACTGGTATTATCATCATTCAGAAACTGCTAATTATTTTTGCCTTTAGAACAAAATGGTATCCAAATGTGACCAAGAATACAGGCAGACACAAAGGCAACCAAGCTTTTGTGCATAAGTGCATATATAGCATGAGTATACAAAACACAAAGAAAAGAATTAATAGGCTTATTTTGATCCCGATTATTTCTGGAAGATATTTCCTTAGGTGCTTCTGAGATGATGATAATGTCATCTTGTGCACCAGGATCTTGGCTTGTCCTTGTTCCTCACAGCTCTATAACCCTGGGTTTGAAAATCACTATTGCCTCCTTCCCAGAACATCCAACGAGCATGCCCACTAACATCGCACCCCTGCTGCCCATCTATACAAGGAATCGTGCCTGTTCCATTGCAAGGGGATGCCAAGCAGGCCATGTCCTTCAGGCTGGGGGAGGAAGGCCACAGGCCCTGGGTATGGCCTCTGCTGACCACATTCCACCTTCTAGCTCACCAGAGAGAACTGGGCACAGGCAGACTAAATCTGCTTCAAGTCTATGTTCCATGGCCCTGAAACTCTTGGGCAACATTATACCTTTTCTTCACTGCTGATGTTCCGGGTGGAAGTTCTCCAGGTGATGGAGGGAAGGGGGTCCCCAGAAGCTTCACAGGTGAGAGTAACCTGTTCCTCCAATTCCATGGCAGTCTGGTTCTCTACATAAGTGATTTTGGGTTTTGCTGAAAAGACAAAACATTTCTGTGAGTTTACCTAATGACTTAGCTTTCTGGGTTTCAATGAAGACGTGCACCCATTCAACCGAGGTTATCTATTTACTAAATACAAGGCCCTGATCTAGATGTTTTAGGAGACCCAGAGCCAGACCTCCAAGGAGCTTACAATGAAGTAGGCATGTGAAAGCTCAGAAACTACAGGAATAGTTAAAACAAACGTGTCCTGTAGAGTTCAAGTGCTAAGAGCAATGGATGCGGGGGAAGGACGCAGAGGAAGAACACTCCTCTGGCTGGAGCCTTTAAGAGGAGGCAGCTTTGAGGCTGGGCCATGAGATGTTCAGCACGTAGAACTTTAGGGTAGGGACGGGGTCTTTCCCAGTGCAGAAAACTGCTTGAATAAAAGCAAAGAAGGGAGAAGGTGTGAAGAGAGGGCTGGGAAGATAGAAGCGTGGCGTGAGGCAGCAGGAGGCAGGCTGGGCTGCTAGAATTTTACCCACTGGCTGGTGGGGCCCAGACCATGGGCAGAGTTTGATCAGGGGAATGAGGTCATTTGTATTTCAAGAAGGTTAATCTAGGAAAATTTTAAGATAGTTTAGAATGGAGAAAAACTCGAGGTGGGAAAACCAATTTGGAAGCCCTGGCAATGACCCACCCGGATGTGAGGTAACACTGAGTCCTGAACGAGGCCGTTTCGGGGGAACAGAAAGTCAGGACAACTTCAAGAGAGATGCTGAAGGGAGGTTGGCAGGACACGGCAAATGGACTGAGGGCACGTGGGGATGGAGAAGTTCAAAAGAAAGAGTAAGGACGAGTCCAAATGACTGCGACACTTAATGACTAGAAGATGGTGTTAGCAGGCGAGGAACTGGGTGGGGGCTGGGGACGGGCTGAGGAGGGGAAGGAGATGAGTTGAGATGAGTTCATTTTCCAAATGTTTTGGGTAATGCAAGAAAACACAAGCATTCCAAAGCTGAGTTAAACGTTAAAACATTAGAGAAAATTGAATTTTCCCAATTTAAAACAATTATACTCTGAAATTGCTGAACTTTCCATAGAAGAGAAAAGATAACGCTGCACAAATGTAACTTATTTCACTAATAGAGAAAAAAGGCCAGGCTAGATAAACAAGCAAACAAAGAAATCAGAATTATAGCTGGTTTTTTGAAATAACTACATTTGCTCTATATTCAAACTCATACAGGAACGCCAAGTAGGCCAATAAAGAACTGCCTGTGTATAGCCTCCAAGTTGAGGTCTTTGCTGCTGCTTTAATAAATGGAAAACAGTGATAGAGCTATACATTTTTTGTAGCAAATGCCTGTCTTCCATATAAAAACACCTATCTAGTTCAGATATTCTCATAAAGTTAATCTGTACTAACAGCCTGCTAGCAAATCCTTTTCTGGTGGCTGGTACATAGGCACGTCCCAACCCAGTGTGGCCAAATGGTCACAAATTTGAGTTAAGTCCACATGAATGAGGTTTTCCTGGAGGAAGGCTTTGAGTCTATCTTGATAAATACAATTTTCAAGGAGGTTATAACTTGTATTGAAAGGAATAAGTTTTAAGTGCCATGGAACAGGATTGTTTTAAGAGGGTAAAATAATGCAAAATAAAGGTAAAATACAATAAATACAAAACACAAAAAGGCAAATAGAATAAAAGTAAAATAAAGGTAAAGTAAAAGTCAAATTTCTATACTGTCAAAATCATAGAATGAGAAAAGTAAAAAAAACACACAAAAAAATTCAGCCAAACAACTGAATTTACTAAACTGAACAGTGGTTTTGGGGTCTGGAGACAGTCCTAGGGAGGCTGAATTTCTGGCCTCTGGGAACCTGGTCAGACTCTGAGATCTAGACAGTGTTTTGCTGACCTTCTCCTGACCTACAGCACTTTGTCCTGGCAGCCAAAGGTTAACAGAAGACAGACAAGGGTCAGTTAACATCTATTAATATTTGGTCTTGGTGGCTCCATTACCCAGATGGTTACAAAGGGTGCATTGTACAAGTCCTTAGAGAAAAGCAAACTATATTCTTTTTAAAAACACTACGAACAATGGCTAATCTTGTACAGTCTACAGAGGGCTGTCGGAAGGAGGGCGAGCTTCTCACTGATGACTTAATCCTCTGACTCCAGAGGCAGTGCTATTGTCAGAACTAACTTTGAAGGTTTAGAATACCGCCTTAGCAAAAGCAATATATGTAATTTTTTGTCTAAATTGGGACACTCTTGAGAATGAAGAGGGGTGCTCTAAATAATTACATCAGGACAAGGGGCATTATTGGGCAAACAGGGACAGATGCTGGGTCACCCTACTTAAAAAAGATGCCCTCCCTCTGTGTTCCAGCACCTAGAGGAATCTCTCCAGGTCGTATCTTCTGACAGTCCTTGCTGCATTCTTAATTAAGCTCTGCTGTGGGCCCTTGGCTTTTGGATCCCTATTCTATTCTCCTCCTGCCTCCATGGGACTTAGTGCCTTGGACTGTTCCACTGTACCTTTCCCCAGGGACCCTCTGGTAAGCACAGCTGTCCTGGGAGTGTCCTAAGCAAGCCTGCCACTCAGGGCCAGCCTTGTCTACTCCCACTCCTCCAATCCAGGCTCCTGCAACCCTAGCCCGGGGAGCGCCCTGAGGCCCCTGCTTCGCTGAACAAAGATCTTGGACAGTATACCTGGGCATACCCAGGTGCACCTTGCTTTGGGCTCCTGCTTGTTCTTTGCTGTAACCCTCAAGGATTGCTTTAGTCACAAGGTATCAGCTAAGCAAGGCTTCCGTCTGCTGGTGAACTAGCCCACAGCAGCCGGAGACCTCAAGAGCTTTAACACGAGATAATAAGCATCTAGGGAGACAAAACTTCTTTACAAGGGCCCACGGGGAAAGGAGCAATGGAAATTCACTGCCAAATTTAAAGAAAGGTAGGATGTAACTGCTTAGTAAAAAGAGTGCCTAGCTAATAACTAGGGTAATGCATGCTAGAATGTATCCTTCTCTTAGGAGAAAGTGATGTCATTTAGGTACAATGGTGACAGTTACCTAATTTAGATATGTCCCTTACCTACTGACTGCCATCCCTTCTTGAAGCTACCAGAGTTCTGAGCTCTTCCTTACTATCTAAGCTACGGGGTTCTTTCCTCTTCTACCTGTTGCTGTCGACTCTGCTACTGCTGGAGAACCTGCCCTATTTCTCCTCCAGTGATGCAGGAGGGTGTTTGTGTGTCCAAGGTGGAGGGTGGGAAGACAAATCCTGTGTTGCCAGTTCCCCCATCCCACTTTCCCGGCCTCATCACCTCCTCCCCTTGACCTGGCCCACTTTCTTCATTAGCCCACGGCCCCACGTGGCCCTGCACTCACTACCCACCCACTCCTCTTTCCTAGGGCAGCATCACCACCAGAGAGGCCAGGAAGGGAAGCTGAGGTCTGCTCTTGCCCAGCCACGCCATAGCTGAGTGTGCTCCTGTAGAGAAACATGAGCTATGTGGTGGTAGAGGCGGAGTGTGCTAATTCTAGTATTGCTGGTCATTCCCTATGTGATCTAGACGCAGTGTGTGTTCTCTTGGGTTTCATGGAGTAGCAACCACCACTGTGAGCTTAGGGAATGGAATTCGAAGCCAACTGCCTTGGTTTGAGTCCCGGCTCCTTGGGTGGAGCACCTCATCACTCTGTGCTCAGGGTCCTCATTTGTGAAATGGGGATCATAATTAAATCTAGCTCACAGGGGTGTGATGAGGATTAAGAGAACTAATTTATGGCTTCCCATGGTGCTTGGCACATTGTAAGTACTTGGTTTGTGTTGGGGTTATCATTATTATTACTTTATGGGGTTAATGTTTAAAATATTAATAATTTCCTAAAGACAAATGATGATAACATGTTACCAGGCTTATCTCCCTGCCACATATGCTATGCATCGTTCACATGGAACTAATGGCAGTACCTTCATTTATTCAAATACTAGTGCCTGTTATATGCCAGGTACTGTTCTAGGCTCTGGGGACATATCTGTGAGTATAACAGACACAGCCCCTGTCCACAAAGAGCTCTCGTTCAACAAACATATGATTTTCCTGCCTCTGTACCTGTGCACCGGCTGCCTGAAATGTCCGACCACCCTGTCTTCCACTGGGTAATGCCTACTCATGAAATACCATGTGGTTGTGATGACTTCCTTAACTTATGACATGCAGGACCAGAAATCTTTCCTGTAAAACGCTGTGCATATTGCTCTTATGAAGTCATTAGAATGGGTTGTCATTTCAAATTCCAGTGGTGACCATCTACATTAGCCTGTGAACCTGCTGATGAGGACAGAGTCCATGCTATTCATCTCTGTGGACTCAGCAACGGCAGGGTCCACAGTGGTCACTCACTCAAATGCTGCTGACACTATCCTAACTTATATGCTTATCTGTTTATTTCCCTCTTTGTGTTTCTCAGGGTCAAGGGACCATATCCCTACTCATCTCTGTAGCCCCTCTATCTAGCAACAATGGTGTCCAATAAATATTTATTAAATGAAGGGGTAAATTAACAAATGCATCTGTATTTTTCTATAATATGGAAAAACTTAATAAAATCTCAGTGAGAAAACACTCTCAAAAATATTTTTCAAAAAGTTTACCATTCACTCCCAAGTACATATTATACAAGTAACTTCAACCAAAAGGATAACCTGTTTCTAAACCCAGTGGTCATTATGGAATAAATAACAGGTCATTGGCACATGAATATTGATTTTCAAAGGTCTGTGTTTACAAACGGTTCTCCTGATCAGGCTAAACAAACAGGGCTCCACCCTGGTTCCCAGATGCACGTTGTAACTACCTGGGAGCTCCACGAACCAGAGCAGCCCCTCAGGCATTTGTACTCTAGAAGCACCTTCTACAGGGGACCAGCTTATCTGTGTTTTTTTAAACAGACGTGAAGAGAGAATTGAGAGCCACTAGGTTAAACATTTCTCTGCAACAAATGCTCTTTTTTCAAGGCAGGTCAAAATGCCTTTCGGTTCTGAAAGAAATGAACGTTTCCTGAGCGTATGAAGACAGAGTGAGTAGAGATGCAGGGGGCTCTTTACACAATGTCCTATGACACTGCTTCACAAGGGCCGGGGAAGGATGCAGAGGAGGGGTGGCAGCCAGTTGGACACTGTGTTTACCGAGGGTCTATTGCAGATCCGGTGCTGTTTAGAGTCCGGGAAGCAGCGATGTACAAGACAGCCGGTGTTCTGCCATCTTGGAGTTCACACGCTAGTGGAAGTGAAAGATGAAAAATCTCCCAAACAGCTTTGTAGGTGAGATTAATTCAGGTTCTTACAAGTTCAATAGACCACCGGTAAGAGCCGTGAGAGGATGAGTGGAGATGGGTGGGCGTCGGGATGGAGGAGCTGTACTAGCCAGGGTAGTGGGGGCAGGAATCCTCGAGAAGGTGGGTTTGGGTTGAGATCTGCATGATGGATCAAAAAGGTGGCTTGGAGGGATCTGAGGAATGATATTCCAAGCAGAAGAAATAGCAAGTGCAATGTCCCTGAGACAGGGAGCAGGCTCGGTGTGTCTGAGGGACAGAAAGAAAGCCTGTGTGGTTGGAGAGCTCTAAACGTGGAGCACAGTGAGGGGGAGACCAGGCTGCAGAGGAAGGTTTGGCCTTGTAGGCTCTGGTAGGGAGTCTGGATTCCATTCTGGCTGCAAGAGGAAGCCGCAAGGGGATTTTAAACAGACGAGTGGCACTTAGGCCATTCTGGCTACCATGAGTAGAAGGAAATGAAGGGGACCAACAGGGAATGCAGGGAGACCAGCAGGGATACCGTCCTACTGTCCAGGTGAGGGTGACAGTGGCCTGGACTGGGGCTTAGGTGGTAGAGCTGGCGAAAAATGGTCATATTTGGGATACATCCCAAGGTGGCATGAACAGGGTCTTGCTGATGGGTCAAGTGTGTGGTGTAAGAGGAACTGTGGCAGAGCCATGACCTTGGCCTTACCAAAGACTTTGAGATGGATGGATGCATCCTGCTCTCCAGCCTTGTTCTCAGCAATGCAGACGTACTCGGCCTCGTCGCTCTTATCCACCTTCCTGATGGTCAGCTCAGAGCTGTCGTCGCTGAAGATGTACTTCTCATCGTCTTCCTCATTCTCTATCTGTTCTCCATCCCTGCAGGGTAAAGAAATGCAAAGGAGCATGATTTTGACCACAGAGTTAAGATGTTTATTTGTAATTACTTTCCACGGAATGCTGACAACTTGGCGTCACAAAAGCCAAGCTGTACTTCCCCATATACCTTGTATTTTCTACTCACTCTTGGGACTCTATCCAAGGACTGTAAACTTCACAACATGAAGGTTTCAAAGAGCCCTCCCTACCCCAAGGTCACACCCTCTGGTTCTGCCCCTGCAAGACTGAAAATGAAGGAACAATCCAACGCACAAGGCAAGAGAACCTCACAGAAAGAATCCATTCTTCACCTGCACGTGACACTCCCAAGAAGTCTACATCTAATCTGCTAAAATGCCAGCACGGAGCAGACCCAAAGATGCCCTCTTTTCCAGGCCATGATAAAAGGCATGAGCCAGTTTCTTACTTTGTCCAGCTCATGGTGGGCTCTGGGAAGCCGTCAGCATCGCACACCAGGGTGACGGACTGTCCGAGGTTGGCGGTGGCATTCACAATGTTCTGCCTGGCCTGCACAGTGGGTGGCACTGAAGGAAAGAAGGGTGTCAGGTGTGGTTGTGAAAACTTGGAAGAACTCAAAGGCCTGGAGAAGAGACACCTTCAGGGGACTTCAGGTCAGGGGGTCTCAGCCTGTGAGTCAAGGGTCCTGGGCAGCTGCAGAGTCAGTGTAAGTAATCTAAGTTCATGTGCGTATTAAATAACTACTGCAGTGAATAGGCGATTCTCCCACAGACATGCATTCTTGTTTTCCAAAAGTTGAGAAGCTATAATAATACATTTTACTCATGTCAAAACAGTATTTGATTTACAGCAGCTATTTTTCATTATGCATTTTCTCAATCAATGCATATAAAATATAATAACTACAAGGGTCAGTGGAACTTGACGCTAAAAAGGGGGCTCTGGATACTGGAAAAAGCTGGAAACTACTCCTCTGGGTGGTTAGATGGTTAATGCCAATTGGAGATGCACCAGCTCCCCAAAGAGTGACATTTCTCTGGGATTGTCATAAACAACCTTGTGCACAAACTGTTTTTTACCAAAGGAATGAGAGGGGGAGAGTTTGGCAAAAAAAAAATATGTATCAATAGTCAAAACAAGTTAACCATGATTTACTTATTTTCTTAGTACTGACATTATAATTTCCTGTAAACATCTTGTAAATGTCAGATCGATTCCATGGGTGTGTTTATTTGACACTGAAAATTAAGATTAATAAGCCCATGGACCATGATTCTGACTCTTCTGAAGCCTGAATTGATTATAATACTTTCTTTGAACATTGAACAGGGGACTAACTTCACGATTACAGTGACACCAAGGACAACGAGGGGAAGAAGAATTTATCAGTAAGCGTGGGGAAAGTTTCCCGTGCTGCAAGACAGTGAAGGACATTCAATCACTGCACGAAAAGCCCCCACAGTTGAGGGGCGATCCAAAAGGCAAGTGTATTTTTAAAAAACAAAAAAAATACCCATCCCCCAGGTTATGGTGGGCAGGGGATTCAGCTGAGATGGATGAATGCGTCAGGACAGGATTTATTTTATAGACCAAAGAGGCATTAAAGAGAATGGTTTTGGGAAACCAAGGTTGTAGCAATGCAGGCAGAGAGCAGGGAGAACGGATCTCCTCACCATTCACAACGACCTGAATGTCCTTGAAGTTGATCTCCCCCCGCGCCAGGATCCTGCCCTCACAGCGGTAAGTGCCCTCATCTGTTTTCTTGATGCCTCGGATCTGCAGGTAGTTGTTGGACAGGACTATGAATCGGACTAGAAGAGACAAGAGGCGGGTTCACCCAAGGATCAGTCAGAGAACTCTGGTAGCTGCCGGCAGTTAGCCCAGCCTCTTTCCTTCTCCCTAACTTCAGCCCTGTGGGGTGGGGTTGTAAGCTGAAACAAGAAAATGTGTTCCTGGCTCTGAAATATAGCCAGGAACAAAAAAGTCCGCTGGAAACTTGTCTTTTGCTTTGAAGAGGAAATCAAGTGTCTGAATATACCAACTATAGACATATTTCCATTCAGGACCTGGAAACTGCATGCAGGTTCTGGTACACTAGACTATGAGTTTGGACTGGAATGTCTCAGGTGCTGGTAGAGGTAGAGAAACTAAGGAACTTGGTGGCCCAGGGAAAAGGCAGCTGCCGGGAGATTCAGGTCTCACCATCTTTTTTCAGGACGACATCTCGGCCTTTGTGTTTCCAGATAATGGTTGGCGGGAGGGAGCTGACCACATCGCACACGATCACAGCATCTTCCCCCTCCCTGAACTCTTGTGGGGTTGGTGCATTCTTGAACATGAGCTTCTCTGGAAAATGAGCAGAAGAATGAGGGAAAACAGCTGGTTCTCCTACAAAGATCCCTTTCCACTAGGGCCATGCTGCCTGGACTTGAGTTCCGGCCAAGTTTGATCCTGATATACAGTTGTACAAGAGGGGCACCTGGCCACAAATGCCAGGTGGAACTGCTGGCATAAGCAGGGGAATACATTATCAATGCCCGACAGCCAATACGTACTCACTGAGTGCTAAATTTATCACACTTTGTGCAGAAAAGGGTCTATAGGAAGAAAGGAGTGTCTTTACCAAGGGGTCACTGCCCCATGGGGTCCCTGCCCTGAGGGACAACACCAGTGAAACACAATGCCCTGGTAGAATGAATTGGGAGAATTCTGCAATGAGTAGTAGCAGTCATCAGTCCTTTTTTTGTCTCCCACTTGGTCCCCTACCCCCAGCCCCACCCCAACTTCCCTACGGAATAGAGAATGCAGAAGAAAAGATCATAGGAAAATCACATAGTGGCAATACACACAGTGGCAATCAATACTGTTCCATTAGCTGTCACCCACCATTACTCTGACCAACGGGACACACGCATGGTAACAAGGTAATGAGATGACACCTCCAGACGGGGTTTCAGTGGCAATGGGAAACCCCTGCTCTGAGTGGCAAAGAGTGTTCAATAACAATCCCCCACCCCACTGAGCCTTTGGGCAGGGCAGAGCGAAAGAAGGGAATTGTATAAGCTCAGTCAACACTTGGGGAAGGGACAGAGGAACCCCTAACAGACCTCTGGGAACTGTGTAATTTGAATTTAGAGACTGGTGGCCTGTGGGGGGTAGCTGTGACCCGTGTGAACCAGGGCTATGGGTTCTGCGTTGGCCAAGCGTCGTTTAAGAACGTACTAGGGGTCTGAGCTAGGTCAGAAAAGACTCAGGGAGAGAAGAAGGGACCTGTGGGGCCCTCCACTGGTCTTCTGTTGCCACCTCACCCTTCCTACGGCCCACGTGTCTCCTTGACAAGGAGAGGACACAGAACACAGAAGGAGAAGAAGGAGGCTCTTACGGAAGATCTTCACATTGACGGTGGCCTCTGACTCACTGCCATCCTCGCCAGTGACCACACACTTGTAAATGCCGGCGTCGTCGATGTTGGCGTTGTAGATGGTGAGGGTGGAGGAAGAGTCGTCGTTCCACACCACTGAGATCCGCTGTTGGTTCGGGGTGAGCTTTTCCCCGTTGGGGGAGAACCAGGAGATGTCTTTGTCTTTGGCATCTCCTGCCACTAAGGAGGAAGAAGATATTTTTAAACTACCGAAGTTGAAAGGACTAAGCACCTTCCAGAGTGGGGGACTCACTAAGAGTAAATGAACAAGAGATCAACCAAGGTGTCAACATCAGGGAGGTGTGACTATTTACGTTAGAACGGTATGTAGTCCTTCTTGGCTTCTGTGTGTAACTATTATATACATAACACCTCTTGCAATAGTTGGAAAGAACTCAACAACCACTTGTGCTGATTTTTTTTTATCATGGTCCTATCCTTAGCGAGGGAAGAGAAGAGATATTTGTTCAGGACCTACTGTATGCTGGAACTTACGTGCCTCACAGAGCAGGGAACGAAGGGAGTTAGTATAGCTAGGATCTGCGCCCAGGGCCCAGCTGCTCTGAGCCGACTGATCATCTTGTTTTCAAAGGCTTAGATTATGGTGTCCTGAGCTGAAGATGAGTGTAGTGTAGCAGTGCAGATTCCAACCACCTTTATTCTAGCATCTGCCTGCACAAACTGGCGTAACTGGCATCTCAGCACCCCCGGCCTCAGACAAATTCATCTCCTTCCACGCTGTAAGGAAGGTAGCCAGAGTTGGCCAGGCCTCCCTTCCCCAGGCACCCCCGAGGAGCGGTCTGCAGCTGCAGAGCACCCCAGACACGGAGCTGGAACAGGGTAAAGAGCTCTCAGACCCGGTGGACCTGGCTGCACCCTGCCTCTTTGCACGGCGCCCTTCCCAGCCCGCGCCACCCAGCCCTGCACAGATGCTTAGTATGGAAATGAAGCAGCCTTCCTTTCAGGGCCCATCATGTTTTCAATAAATATCGCTATTTGCAAGATGTGCTGTGGGCTCCACGGCTGCATCTCCAGATCATTGAAATTGCGGTAATGAAGGCAGAGCTGGAGTGAACACATCCGGCGGCCACAAGCCACCTCATCTGACGCAAATCATGATTGCATTTAAGGGCCCCTCCCTGCCAAAAGCTGTTTGCTAAATGTCACAGTTTACACCTTGCTCAGCTCTTTCCTGGTTCTTCCATGTTCTGAATCCCAGTCATGTCATATACAGAGAATCTGAGCCTTACTTTGAAGCCCTTCCCGCCCCAGGACATTTCCTGATAATTATCTGAGCGGTGGAAATAGGGCATATTTTTTAAACAAAAAACAAGGACGCCAGGGCTGACATATCCCAGAACTCTTTGGTGGGGACCATGGGACAGAATGTTGGTATTCACAATAGATCTGGAAAACACACTTACAACAAATAACATACCAGTATTCAATTTACTTTCAGGCAAGTTTTAGACCTTCTTAGATTTTCAAGTTCTGGGTGATTCTAAGAAATAAGCCTTACACCGACCCACAGCATTATTTCTGAGCCAGTGCTGTTCTCCATTGTCATTTATAGAACTCTGGGTGTTTACAGAGCAGCACATCTGGGATGATTCAATATTCTGAGAGTTGTGCTGATTTTCCTAAGAAAACTCTGAGCGTCTTCCACTGTCAAGCTGAAGTCTAGATGACACATTTCCCTATTCTGGGGCAGCCTTTGTGAGGGGAAGGGAAAGGGCCTGAGAACTCGCCTGGCTCTTGAGTGGTCACACTACTGACCCTGTAGCAGAGCAATGCCCAGAATTCTAGGTGGGGTGTGATCAGCCCGGCACCCATGGCCCATTGGCTCCTGCTCTGTCTGACGAATCTCTGAAGCAAATTCTAAAATACAGCGGGGCTGGGGGCACTTGCCTTGGCATAAGAAGAATTTGGACTCTCCAACGCTGATTTCCCCTTGGCTGGGAACAATATCCACCTGCAGAGAAACTGAAAAAGACAAAGTCCAGTTCAAACATACATTCGAATTTTAGAGAACGAAACCCAGAACTTTCATTCAACAGCAGCAGGGTCCCTTGGCTCACTTTAAGAAAGAGTGAAGGGAGGAGGTTGTTTGGGTTTGGAGAACTTGTCATCACCAGAGTGTCCTCGCACTGCAGCCAGGAGCAGACACAGCCCAGACCATTCCTTACTCTCTGGCACTGCCATCCCCTATCAGAGAGTGCAGGACCCCCGGGAGATTCGGAGTGATGTCTGCCCTAAAAATGTTTCTGGCCCTTTGAGACGGCTTATGGTCCTGCTCCAAACAGCCACTCTGGAGTTCCCAGAAATAGCAGCCCAACCAGTTCCTTTTGGATGTCAATCTGAAGTGTCCCCACGGCTGTGTCAAGAGCAGGAAGCCTGACACTGCAGAACCAAGCTCAGGGGTCTCCCACCAATTCCCGATGCTGCCATGCTTGATCCCTGTGGAGATTCGCACTGATTCAGGCAGGGGATGGTTAAGAGTAAATGTTCACCTTCCCTCACGACTCTAGGATCAACACACCTGTCTCCATCACAGGAGACAACATCAAACGTCATCACCTCGATATAGTCAGATACTCTTCTGAAATCTTGTAGTCTCTGCCCTGCAGAATTCCCCGTAGCCCTTGGCTAATTTTTCTGAATTTTTCTTTGAATATCTACACGCTGCCATTCCGTTGCACTGATAAGACAAAATACATTGCAGCAGATCGCACAGATTCCTGTGTTCATCTGCTCCTCATTTATCTGCTTGGAGCAGATAACCATTCCTCATGAAAATACAGTTTTACGGTAGAAAATATGCTT
The DNA here is from genome assembly GCA_028533085.1 of Varecia variegata. NCBI lineage: Eukaryota > Metazoa > Chordata > Mammalia > Primates > Lemuridae > Varecia > Varecia variegata. Next base: position 109,432,215 of record CM052438.1, read on the forward strand.
TATTCATTCGAATTCAACTTCCTTCTGCCTCTCTTCCTCTTAAGTACAGTAAATCCAAAATCTAAAGGCCAACAGACATTTGGTTCAATGCATGGAGCTTCTTAAAGCCCATAAGAAGGAGGGGCCTGAACAAAACAGGCAGGGGGAATAGAGACTCAGTGAGCACATCCTTCCAACAGCCATTTTCTTTTCACAGTAGAATGAAGGGAATGCTGGTTGCCATGGCGACTGACTTGCAGGCAGAGCTGCTGCTGGTCTCGCTCTGCGCTCATTTGATGAAGAGGCTACAGTTGCTTGCAGTGGACTGCAGAGATCAAAGGGCCTGCCTGGGGCCAGGAAGGGGGTGCATGGGGGCACCCTGCTACTGAGGGTGCGGCGTTCCTAACCGTCCCACCCACAGACAAGGCAGGTCATGGAAAAAGCCAGCAGAGGCTGCAGGGAGGAAGGCGTGATGGGGTGGGGACAGCAGGAGTGGGGGGTTTGGGGAGGACTGGGGCAAGGGGCAGAGGCAGGGCGAGGATGCCAAGTGCTCCTCTCTGAGGATAAGTGGGGGGACACTGACTTCCCAAAGCTGGTTTGCAAGAAATGTGGTCGTCCAGGGGCAGCCAGTCTCTCCCTCCTGGGACTGCTGCCGCCCAGGACTCATTCAGGGCTCAGGACTGAAGTCTGGCCTGAGAGCAGTTTCCTGAACTTGGCCTGCGGCACACAGAGCTGCACTAGAATACGATGCTGGTGAGGGTCATGGCGGCCACGTCCATCGTGCAGGTGTGACCGGCTGTGACTGCTTTCTCCCCTCATTCTCCTCCACATCGAGTTTAGGCGCCACTCAGTTCCATGCTGTGAGAGCCCCAGGGCGGGGTTCAGATGCCACCATGTCCTGTCTCCTCACTTTCCTGATGAGGAAGAGGTCACTTCTAGTTAGGGCCACGCTGGCCCCAGAGCCCAGGCCTGCTAGCTCGCAGGGAGGTGTTCGTTCCAGTGTGCACTGCTGCCCCTGTGCATAGGGTAGAACATTTCCATTCCGTGCAACACACAGTCTGGGACCTGAGTACCAACTCTCGGATTCGCCATCCCTTAACAAAACAGAGCACACCCAGCGCTGATAAGAACCGTGGTATCTGGGGGAACCCAGGGCCTTACAAAGACGGCTACAGGCCAGTGCCGTCCACCCTAAGGCCAGCCAGGGCCTTTTCTATTGCTGTATGTGGCTCACATTCGACCGGAACGACAGGCCTATGATGCCCAGAAGCTGTGCCTATGTCATGGTCACCTGAGTCAGGGACTTTTCTGGAGTTTACTGGGGCATTCTTTAGAGAATGTGAGGCAGACCCCTCCTGAGGAGTTCCCCGGCCCATGTGCTGAGCATCAGCCCCGGCGTCAACATTTGGATCCAGTTACTCTCGCATCAACCCTTCCTGCCCGGAGGAGGATATTCTGGTCCCGAGTGAAAAAACAGCCTTCATTTGCTCAGCTCTTTTCAAATAGAACATGACTCTCAGGGGGCCGGAGAACACGGCCAGGCTGAGGAGTTTCATACCCAAATGTGGCCAGGATCTATCTTTGGGCCATGGGGAGAAAAGAGAAATGAGAATTTCAAAGGAATTCCCAGCTTAATGGGATCCCCCACAAACATTTATCATCATAGAAGTTTTTTTTTTAAGGAGAGAAACCTTGTTTTAGATTCCTGGTCTTTTGCACACATGGAAAAGATAGTGAATCCTCCTGCAAGACACCAGAGACAAAGCTGGGCTGGAGGGACCCCAGACTCTCTGGGAATCAGTGCCGGGATGTTTCCCACTGCAAAGGCACAACGGCTGATTCTTCTCCAAATGCAAAACCCTGAAATACTAGGTTTAATGACAGTATGTGGAAATCCAGCTCCAAACTCAAAACTCTTTCCCTCTACTTCTTGTCGTCCTTCCCTTTCTTCTCTATTACTGCTTTGACTGTTTCCAATAAAAATTCCCACCTCAACGTTCACCTTTCTCCAGTTGCATATATAAGTGAAATTTCCTCACCACGCATAACTCATACCTTTAAAGAAAGGTGTGACAACATTTCTCCCAGATAAAGTATCTCATCTCCTGCTTTCCATAAACACTCCTTGCATAAACACTGCATCATCTTGGCTGCATCCAAAGACCCACACTTATAAACCTAGGTGTCTGGACCTGGGGGCCCCCCGGGCAGGTCAGAGAGGCTCTCCACCCAGTACCTCCAGGGCTGCCAATAAGTACTGATCCCCCATGGCCTCGTTTGCAGTTGGTTTACATGTTTCGGTTTACAAACCACACTTCATTATTTCATCTGATGCTCACAACCATTCTGAGAGATCAAAAGGCTAATTTTATTGTCTCCATTTTACAAAAGAAAAAAAATCGAGGCTCAGAGAAATGAAATGATTTGCCCAGGGTCCCTCAGCCAATCAGCAGTAAAGGCAAGACTAAAAATCATCTAATGCTAAGACTCCAGCTCTTCCCTCTGTACTCCCCAACTACTGCTAACTTTTTGTCAGCCTCCGAATAGGTTTATTATAACCTATTATTTAATAGTGACCATATGCTCCCTTTCCAGACCGTGGGCTAGAAAGAGCAGAGTCTTTGTACAAAAATCTCACCTCAAGTTGCTGCCATCACTTCTCTCCTGTTAGCTATAACCGGCCTCTTTCCTCGCAGATAATTGTAGCATTAGAACCTCTATTTTGCAGCTGGGAGAAGGGAGACTTACAGCCATAGGTGAGGGTAACGGTAGGGTCAAGATTAAACCGGGGTTGAACAGAGTCCAAAGCCCCAGCCCTTTCTTCCATGCTATCCTATCCCTTGTAAACAGACAGAAAAAACGTTCTGTCTTTTGAGAACCACATGATACCCCTCTCCCTGTCTCACTTAAGTAAAATAACCCTGTGGGAGACTGATATATTTTAAAATGTGTCTTCTATTTAAATGTCCTTTTTTTTTTTTTTGGTTGATGCGATGTTCTGAAAGGAACGCCAACTCTATTAGCAAATGGCTTCAGGTGTAGATAGAAGTTTTGTAACTCCCAATCCAGAGCAGAAATAGGCTATAAAGTCTTAGTTGCTGAAGAAAAGTGAATTAAAATTTCAGTTCATAAAAAGTGCTACAGTACTTATCAGAAGAGGTGGGAATCTTGCTAAGGCAAAGCAACAGAATAGAACAGTTATGATTTCAAAAAGGAGCTCACAGATTTCACTAGAATCAGCAACTTCTTGCAGCAGTTTAATTTTATTGGTTTTCTTTTCAGATTCTAATGTGCTTGAGGAGGTAGGAGCTGAGAGCGGAAAGTGAACCAAGGTCTCTCCCATGGCTAATTGAAAATACTCTCTTGTTACGAGGTTATAAAGACACTGGCTGCTGAGGAAAACAGATTTTAGACCTGCAGCGGTCCCAGGGCCAACGTAGGCACACCTGAGGAAGACGCCCTGATCACTAATTTAGGAGATGAGCGAACTACAGAGGATTCATCCGGTCAGTGACTATACATGAGCTGAGGGGATCTTCGAGAAACTATTTCATAATGGTTAAGAACTTTTGAAAAAGGCATCGAGTTATAGCTACACATTTATTTTTTTTGGCTATTGTTCTAGAAAGGAACCTCAAAAATTGCTATATGTAACCACTTTAACGGAGCGGGTTTTTTTTTTTTTAATTATTTTTTTTATTTTTGAAAGTATCACGGAATGTTAGTTACAGTCTCTTTCATTTGACCATACCTGTGGGAAACCCGGATGTTCAGACCAGGAGCATAAGAACCGAGGCCTCCCCACTTGCCTGCAACAGTTTTTCTCATTATTAGCAAAGCACTCGAGGGAAAAGAAAGGGCCTCTTCACTGCTGAGCCTGCCGAACCCAGAGAAAGTAAAATGGAAACTACCATGGGAGCACTGCAGAGTGGTGATGGCCAAGGGCGCTGCTCAGACCGCTGAGTTTGAATCTCAGCTCCACCACTTACTAGATTTGTGACCTGGGCCAAGTTATTTAACCTCTCAGCGCCTCGTCTGTAAAATAGGGAAAAACAGAACCATCCTCATAGGGCTTTGGAAAGACTACATGAATTAATATACACAAGGCACTCTTCTCTTTCTTTCTCTCTCTTTTTATTTCCTCTCTTTCTCTGCATGGATTTCTTTGGGAAAAAATAAATGCTCAAATAAAAAAAATATATGGTACATAATAAGCATTTAATACCTGTTACGTATTATTCTTCTTAATCAACCTTTAGTGACAACCCTTCTCAAAGAAATTATTTTGGTTAGTATTTCTGAAGGGAGCAATGTTTTTCCTTTATGGTTTAAAATAAAGTAACCTTCCTGAATGATCCAATTTGTGGTCAGGTGGTCCAATTCTCCTCTCTAAATTAATTTATTTTATTGGCTGGTCAGCAGATACAAAGACTGAATTAAATCAGAGCCAAAATCCAATAATTCAGGGAGCTCTAGACAAGTCATTTCACCTTGGCCTCAGTTTTCTTGTCTGTAAAATGGGTATAATAATAAACAGTCAGGAGAGGGCTGTGGTTCAGGAGTCAGGGAGAACTGGGTCTAAATCCCAACTCTGATACTTCGTAACTGAATTCTCGGGTGAATCTCAGAGCCTGCATTCCTCATCTGTAAATGAACAGAATGACCCTATTCATCTCATAGGGATACTAAAATAATTTAGAAAGGTAATGCAGATAAAGTACCAAACACAAGGTCACATTGTGCTGTTGCTGTTTTTTTTTTTTAAATGACAGTACACATGGTAGTACTCTGAACTTACACACATACATGCCCCCCGCCCCAAACAAACAAAATCCCCAGTGATGCTTATAATGGGAGTGACATATCAGGAACTTTTTGTGTACTACGAATCCAACTTGTCCAAAATCTATTAAGATGTGTGTGTATTAATCTCTGTGTGTATGTACGGATACATCCACTGAGAACCTATATAAATATTTGTGTGTATATTAATAGAATAATGCAACTTGTCAGACTGACATTGTTGTAAGAAATAGCCAAACATAAGTAAACTTATCTTAGGGGGAGAAAAACCAAAAAATTACTAGGGATGAGAGAAGGATCTCACCCATACTTGACATGTGAGTCCTACAAATCTGGCTTAAGCTGCTGTTGACAGCAATTGGGTGGAAGAAGACAATGAGGTAGACTGTTCAGCTCTCCAATGTTAACCCAAAAATTAGATGCCATTTTAAAGGGACTATTCAATATGCATTCTTAAAGATTTTGGCTTCTGCTTCTGTAAAATGGCATCATCATGGCAGACCAGACTCTACTTGCCACTGGAAGCATCCTCATTGCTTAAAGCTGGCTCACAGCAGCAACAGAAATTATCTAGAAGTTGTACTTAGGGCTGCCAGTCCTTTGTTCAGCCTAGCCGGGGTCCCATCTGTATAAATTCCCAGAATTCTATCTCATTCTCATTTAAACCTGAATACCCAAAAGTAATTTAGGTAGGTTTCCAAGTCAACTGAAACAAGTTTATAACCAAACCCTTGGGAAAACCTCTGTGTAAAGTCCCCAGAGCACCCTGGACCCCTGGCTTTCCCCCACCCCCTGAGTCACAAGGCAGCCTAGAGAATGAAGCTTTCACCCTCGTGAAAGCTGTGGAATTTCCTGCCCAGAAACCTTAGCACATAGCAGATGTGTGAAAACAGAATTTGAGCCTGGAGGGGGAGGGAAAGATGACTCTTGGTGGAGGTAGCCGGCTCATTCTCTTATGCCGTTAGAATGGAGAGAGCGGAGCTTCCTGGTATAAAGACAAAACATACAGACAAGTTGCAGAGAGCACACAGACATCTATAACCAAATTCACTTGAGAGAGACACTGGGCTCTTTATGCTTCTATACCAAGCAGGTTCCCAAAATCTATCATTTTAATAAAGCTACCCATCCTGGGTATTGTTTCATATACAAAAGCCATGCAACAAGTAGTCCTGGTGAAAATTCTCTTTAACCTCCCCAAATCCCATAACTCTTCCTACCGGACTGACGGGGGCAGGGGGTGGAGTATGGAGAAGGTGAATAGGGCTTCTGTGCAATATGATATTACAATTGATACTATGATATTATAATAAGGAAGAAAAAATATTGAGCATCACTGCACAACTGAGGCCTCAATGATTATCTTATATCCCATCACCCTAAACAGTCTCCTCTGGAGCTCTTACGGCCAAACAACAAAAAAGGAACTTGCCAGAAATAGGATGCTCTATTTCTTAGCATAGTAAATTACATGAGCTGCTGAGAACCAGGCATAACTGGGGACTGGCTCTGTGCCACGGGGCTTGCTTCAAATTGGAACACGGAGCTAAGCCAGATAACAGCTTCGGTGCTCTTGGCCTCCTGAGCTCCCTGGGTCAAATTAGCATTTCATTAGGTCCAATTCTAAAAATTGGACGGTTTAGTTTTATAGAAAGATGTCAGTGGTTTCAAACCATGGTTCCTGTACCCACAGACTACCCAGAAGCTAGAAAACCTGCCTATTTGCATGTCACACATGTCCTGTGCTTCTGGTTACAGGGCAAGAAAATCTACATGTTGGTTAATCTGCTCAGAAGTAATAGAATCATGCTGTTCCCGGGCTCTCAGTCCCACCACAATGCCCTTCCCCCAAAGGTACCCAGTTCTCACTAGGAGCAGCCGGGAGCATCGTTATGGGTAGTCAGAGGAAAGGACTCAAATGGGTACCAGGCAGTAGCAAGAGCCAGCAAGCTCCAGACCCACAGATCAAGCTCACAGCCTGGAGAGAATCTGGCCTGACTCTGACGAGAAGGAGCTGATTTGTTTGTTTGACAGTTTTATTAGAGCCTCATAAAGAAAGAAGCTGCATTCAAGATTTCATCATTTTTTTTTTTTTTCCAAAGCAGCAAACAGTCAGAAGTATCTCCATAGATCCTCAAAAGGGCTAGATTTCGGGCCAGGAGTGAACTCCTTTTCCAGTGGGCACTAGCCCAGGCTCACATAGACCACGACAGGTGAAGGTAGGAATGTTCCCCAGCCTCTGGCACTGAGGAGCACGCAGCTGCAGGCCTGAGTGTGTGCCAAGAGGTGGCAAACCTGGTCTAATTATAATCTATGACTTCTCCATCTTCTACTTCATCAGAGCCGTGGCCAAGGCTAAAGAGTCATTTAGTAACAAAGAAAGTCCGATCTGGAAAGGACCTGATGCATCATCTCCAACCCCTTCATTTTACAGATGGGAAACACCAGGAGCAGAAACCTAGGATGCCTGCAGCAACATTCGGAAGCCAGGGATTTGGCCCCCCATGCTAATGCCTGACCCAGGGCTGCTTCTTGCCTCTGTGTTTCATTTTCTTTCTGTGTCCTGAGTAGCTGTTTCTTCAACTGTTTTCTCTGTGCCCAGTTTGCCTTGGGCTCACCTCCGTTCAAAAAGAGCAAGAGTCATCAAATAGGGAGAATAACCCTATTAAGTGCAGCTAAATAAGCTGGACAAATGGCATGTCCTCCACCACTGGTCCTGTGACAGCTGATTAAACTGTCAGTGCCTCCAACACCAGGGGCACTTTTTAGTAGAGGCTCACGTTTCTTGCTCCCTTTTCAGGCCACCTTTCCTGTTATTTCTCTTTTCCAGGCGGACCTTGATCGTGGGCCAGCAGTTCACATGAAGCTGAATTACTGAAATGTAGGGCAAGGACGCAAATAGATGTTTGGAACTCAGCTAAGTTTCTCCAGATAAACAAAATACAATCTATCAATCTGCCCCGATAAGCCAGGCCTTCCTAGTAAATTGCTGCATGCTATCTGATTGCTTCCAGGAGGCTCCAGACGATGTTTTCTTATGTCTGCTCTCCTGAAACCTTGCCTTGACAAAATGACTCATCGAAGTTCTTTTCTTTCGGCTATAAAAAGGTACTGATACAAGGCAAAGCGCTTCCCTCCCTCCCAACAGCTTTTGCCAACATGGCAAGAAGTTGGAATTATATCTTTCAATATTTGTCCAGCTGTTGTTTGCAGATGTTGTATTCTTTACACCCAGAAAATAGAAATTTAGAGAATGCTCTCACGCAACTTCATCCTGAGAATTTCAGATCCTGCCCGTGCCTTTCAATAATGTCCTTATGTGTTCATAGCTTTAAGCACATCTGGGCTATTGAAGATACACAGGCATATAATCTCTCAAACAACCAGTGCTGAGATTTGTTACATTTGGTTTCTGTCAAGTGAAAAATTCCACACTCACATACATATATATATGTATGGATGGTGATTATTATGTGCCAATCACCGTACTAAGCACCTCATTTAATTCATTTAATCCTCACAACTGTCCTATGAGATAGGTACGGTTCTTATCCTGTTTGACAAAGAAGGAAATTGAGGCACTGAGAGGTTAAGTAACCGGCCCAAGGTCACAAAGTTGGTCAGTGGCAGAGCTAGGATTTGGACGCAGGCAGATCCAGCTCCACAGTCCTTGCTCTTAAGTATGTATTTACATAAAGTCTGTGTCAAAGTCAACTTTGATGAAAAGAAGGTTGATTTTTTTGCTGGATGGACTGGCAGATGGGCACATAGAAGAGAAAATCACTGTCTTAGACTAGGAGCTATGCCGGTCCAGGTCTGGGATGTATGGACAGAACAGCGGCTGGACATGAGGTTGCTTGGATTCCTGAGCCCAGCAGGCCACACGCCTCGCCCTGCCGTGGGCCTGTCTTCCTCTCTACCCCGGGCCTCACCACCCATGGGCCTGGCCTCGCTGCCTCCCTGCCACTGCTATAGCTCAATGCTCGGCATTGGTGGCAGCTGCCAACAGAGACAGGCCCAGAGGCTGTGAGTTGGACTTTCCCATCTATGGGTTTATTTCTGATCCCCGGGTTGCATTCTGAACAAGCCATGCTTTCCCTTATTAAAATGTCGACATTAAAATTATTTTTTGATGATACATAAACTGCAACTGGTTCTCTCCCCCTGGCCCCCCTGCAGGACATGCCTTTGAAATGGATTTCTCCTGTGGCCCAACTTGCGCTCTCTCAAAGCAGTCGCTCTCCTTAAGAGGCCATCTACGGAGAGCCCATGGCAAAGGGTCACATTCTTTCCTACTAGTCCATTCCCAAGCCCCCCAACCACTGTCGCCCCCTTATCAGACGGTGCCTGATCTGCTGGATAATACAGAGAACTAAGTTATACAAAATTTTGAAGGGGACAGAGCAGAAGGAAAGCCATCCATTTAAATAATAAGTTTCCCAATAGTATACCCATTATTCCGGGAAATAACTGTGTTGCTTTCTTGAGTCAGGGAACAGATAAGGCCATGTCCCTGGCACCCACAGCTCTCCACCACTAACCAGGGTAAGAGCTGGAAGGCCTTATCATTACCACCACGGCGAGTCAGGAACTCAGAGCAGCCCCAATCCAGGAGGATGTGGAGAAGGGAGGGGAGGAGGGGCCGCAGCACACAGTGGCCGTGGTGGTGCCACACCTGCAATGTACACCTGCATCCCCTGAGTCTGCCATATTACATCTGCCAACATCACGATGCAGCCATCCACACAATCACCCATAGCGCTGCTTCCTCGTGCTCGGCTGACAGTCCTTGAGCTGCACGATGGCCTCCTCCTGTCTCCAGACAGTGTGGTTTCAGGGACCCAGAAGAGTCCCACAGACCTTCCCCCACCCCAGGCTGGTTATTGACATTCTGTCTTCATTCTTGGCACTTTTACCTTATGATTTATATGTCTAAGAACAGCAAGGGCCTCTGGCAGTGCTCGAGGTTGCCATCAGTCTTTTCTACTTATAATGAATCAAAGGTTTGGGTGGAGTGTGTTGGGAGGGCCGGGGTGAACGGTCCACTGGGCAGGGGTCAGGAGCGGGAGAGAACACAACAGAACGCACAATCCTGATCACCAGGGCCTCCCCCATGTGCTAATTACACGCCTTTCTTTCTGCCCTGACTTACGCTACAGCACGAGAGACCTGCTAATAAGTCACACAAATTAAACATGGTAAGAGATCCTTCTCTCCAGTGTAGACTTTTGTCTGGGTTTTTGGTTATAGTGGGGTTATTTATTTAAGCAACCAGGACTGAGTTCCTTCAGTATTTACTTAGACTTCTCCCCTCCCCCAATCCAAACCAAACTGTCCTTGACAAATTCACTTTGCTTTATCCAATAGGCAAGAGAGCCTTTGAATCCCGGTCTTTGAAATCAAAGACAGAAACATTAAAGACAGGCCCCCATGGCACCGTGTCACAATGCGCTTTGATGTGCAAGGACTAACGTCTGAGGGGGATCCCAATCAAAGGTCAGGGACAAATAACGAGGAGGCTCGCCCATGAGAAACAAACAAACCAAACTCCTCTGATGGTGGCTGAATCTTGTTTTAAGAAGAATGTCACCGAGGCAATGCTTCTGAACGTCCCCCGCAAGGTGACAAACTCTAGTTATGAGCTACTTTAAAACCAACTCACTTATTTCTGGATCTTTAATGTTGCTATCTAAAGGAAAGGGAAAAACCTACCAAGAGGCAAATTCTCTCTTCAAGGGAGGTTTGTGGAAAATTTCCTGCCATCTTCAGGAGAACAAACCCTTTTCCTGGCAATGCGAGATTCCAGGGTCCATGATGACCCTGCCTGGAGGTCCCAGCAACGAGTCTGGGAGGTGGGATGCAGGGAAGGAGCCACATACACACACAGATACACACGGACAAACACACACCACTGTCCCCACCCACTGTCTCCCTGGACAGTGAATGCCCCTCTGGGAGGTAATCCTTTGAATTTTCAAGATAGTTTCAAATCACACTGACCAGGTGAAACTGGGTACCTTTAAAAGAACTCTGGTCACTAGTCACCAAATTTTCCTTCTTTACAAATAGAATCAGCCTCAACAGTAGCCAAACTTCGGGGTGTAAAAACTAGTTTCTGTTTCAAACTGGACTGCTGGCTCCACAACCAAGAAGCCCTAAGGCTAATACCGATGTGAACATACTTAAATGTGCAGAGCTCACACAGGGTAATGTGATTTTGTGTTGAGAAGTTTAAGTTTTGGTTTTCTTATATCCCCATAAAAAACTCCCCCAAACAAATGCCATGCTGATGGGCTAAGAACCCAGACAGCCAGTGCTGTGATCCTGCTGCCTGAGAAGCGGGAACGCATCTGTCTGCTCTCAGATGGCTACAGAGTCCTGGGGGTGACAGAGCAGCCCCCTTTTCAGTCTCTCATCACAGTGGAGAGTGACACAGTGGGCTGCCTGTTTGACATGGGCTGGGATCTTCCTGACAGGCCTATCTTCTGTCTGATGGCATCCCTACCTTCGGCCGCCTCTCTCGCCACACCCTCACAACTCCCAGGCTTGCCCTTCTGAATACTTCTACGAGATAGAGACAGACAGACAGACAGAAGTCCTCCACACCCAATCACGGCAACAACAGCAACAAACTTTGGCCAAAAAGAAAAGCCCTGATATGTATGTGTATATACTCCCATTCATGCAACGTACCTTATTTTATAACAAGACAAGTTGCCTTTATTTCTATAAACAAGTCATAGCTGTCAGCATCACTGTTTGGCCTTTAAAGATGCCGGTGTCTTATAGAAAGCTATTAAACAGTAACAACCTGACAACCGAGTCTACTAAAGCATCAGAATAGCCAGAATAAAGGGCCAGGAAAAAAAGAGCATGCGATCCCAGCAGCAGTCCCCAAACTCCCACTGCTCCAGCGAATTTGTCTCTGAATTTCATCCCGGTCTCTGGAGGTGTGAGTGATTGCTCTCGCCTCCTCTTTTCCGGTACTGGGTTTACACATAGCTTTACGTTTCAGGAACCGTTTCTCTCTGAGTCCCTTTAGGCAAGCTGACCCATTTTGAATGGCCTCCACAGATATTATCAACACACACATACACTGAGATCTCCCATCTGCACCATGTCAGACTCAAAAGTCACTGACTGTGAGTTGTGTGCCTATTTCCTAGGGGAGGAGAGGTGTTGATAAAATGCAAGCTTACCCCCCAAAACTGCTAGGTAAGTCATAAGACTGAGAAATCAAATAAACAAACAACAAAATAGCCATGAGGTCAAAGACTTCTTACCTTCTGTGTTCTCTACTTTTCTCCCCAAACCCTTGGGCAAGGCTATCAAAGGACCAAAACAGGTTCAAGTCTAGGGTTGGCCTTTGTCTTGAACCAAGATCTTTTTATAATGTCATAAGGGAGAGTGACCCAGAGACCAAAGGCTGAAGTCAAGGGAGCCATGTCTAGTTTCCCCAAAGGGAAAAATCTCCTGGTGCTAAACACAAGTTTGGCTTATTCTTGCCTCTTAGCGAAAGGCTCGCTGTTCAGCTCAGAGATGAGGCTACCTCTCACAGTGGAGAACTCCCTTAGATACCAGTCGCAAGAGGCAGACCTGCAAAGGTGGGAATGGGTCAAGAAAGAGAGCTAAGAACTGCAGTCTAGAAGGAAAGTGCCATTGGGGTAAAGAAAGCAATGGAATTAACTGGGTAACATATTAGTGTGTGTCACTGAAGGTCCCTAAGGAGCCTCAGTAAGAAACCACCCTCTGTGCTACCTCTGTTGCTTCTCACAGCCTTCCAGAAACACCAGCTGGGGTATTAGCCTCACACCTGTGCTATTTGTGAACAGGCTTGTCCCTCCTGCTGTAAGCTTTGGAGTCATAGGCTTCGCTGGGACCTTCGATGAAACTCTGACTATCTGCCCAGAGGGCTGGCACAGACTAGACTGAACAGAATACAGGGTGTTCCCCTACGGTCTTCAAAATGTGACACTTCTGGATTCTTTCTCCTATGAAAAATCAACCCAGACCACGAGAGGGCTGATCTAGGGCTATCTCCTGATCTTATCTGTCAAATCTGGCCAAGGGTTCTCTAAGGCTATGGAAGCCTTAACAGGAGAGGATGTGAAGGTAAAGAGGGAGAAAGGTCACTTCATCCTCTGTGGCTCCGTAGCATTGAGCATGTGGCTCTATCTCAGCATCACTGTGGGGTAATGTACTACTATCTACTGAAATCAGTGAACTCTGTAAGAACCGAGCCTGCATCTGCAACGCCCAGCATCGTGCCTGGCACACAGTGCCCGATACATACCTTAAAAGATAGTTGCTGAATTAACCTGAAGATCATTTTGTGACCATTGTTTTCTGAGATTCACAGCAGTCTAACGGTTCCCAAATGCAGGGGTGCAGGCCCTGGACCAGTGTCAGGTTACCTACTTAAGAATCACTTGGAGAGTTTATGATAAGTGAATTTCCTTACTGCACCCCTGAAGATTCTGAATCAGTACCTCTGCAGTGGGACCCCTGTGGTTCCAGCTCTAAAATCCTCCTCAGGGGATTTTGTTATGCGGCAAGGTTGGGGATCACTGGCTTAGTCAACAGCCCACCTGGGATAACTGATGAATTGCAAACATCACACCCAGTTAAAGTCTTCAAGCCCCTGCCTGAAATTTGGTATTTTTACAGTCGTGCTAATGCTGCCCTGCCTGCTTTGCCATTTATCATATTAAGCAATGTGACGTAGCTCTGCGGAAACCCTATTTCATGCATTTGCCTTCAAGTCTGTCATAGTAGCACTTTAGGAAGTGTAGAACTAAACAAGAAACCAACTGTGATCGTTAATTTTAGGTATCAACTTGCCTGAGCCACGAGATGCCCAGACATAGGGTCAAACATTGCTCTGAGCCTGTCCTTGCAGACGTTTCTGCATGAGGTTAACATTTAAATCAGTAGACTGAGGAAAGCAGGTTGAACTCACTGATGTAGGTGCACCTCATCCAATCTGTTGAAGCGGTAAATAGGATACAATGTTGAGTTAGAAAGAATTCTTTCTCTCTGCCTGAGTGTCTTTGAGCTGGGCAGTCAGACTTCTCCTGCCTTCAGACTTGGACTTGGACTGGAGCTTACACCATCAGCTCTCCTAGGTCTCCAGCTTGCTGACTGCAGATCTTGGACTTTCGGCCTCAATAACCATGCTAGCCAATTCTTTACAATAAATTTCTTTATATATATACCCACACACACTTATATTCATACATATGTATGTATGTGTATATCTATATGTATATATATCTATCTCCTATTGGTTCTGTTTCTCTGGAGAACCCAGACTAAGATACCAATATGCATGAAAACATTATGTTTTTCTAAAAGTAGATAGATATGCCTTTCAATCAAAATGGCTATAATGATGAAGGAAGTTACAACTGGGTACCAGTGTCCTTAGCACACAGTTTGACAACCTTGGTCTACCTAGCCTAGGATGACAACTTGCATGCTACAAATGGAAGGTCTCAATAAGTGTCAGCTGATCAACTGGGCAAACTTTCTGTGACCTTGCTAAGTAGGTCAGCTCAAAATGTTCCCTGTATGAGCCATGTCCAAAGCTCCCTCAGATGAATGCAGTGGTCACTAAGCAGATGTGGTGTGAGAAATATATTCTGGAAGCTCAGAGGGGATCCTTGTTAACTGTAAGAAAAAAGAAAGGTGAGGGTAGGCATGAGGCATCAGACACTATCTTCCTAAAATGGGACTTCAAGGTTCTGAAATAAAAAGTCTTTAGAAATTCTGAATTAGCTATAAATCATAAAACAAGATGAATTACTGCTATTGTATCTTCAAAATGGCAGTTAAAAGGATACCCAGCACTAAATGGCAGACTTTGAGCCCAGAAAGCTTTCTGTTCCTTGGTGTAAGGAAATACCTGTCTCTTACCTTTATTCTGCTATATTGATGAATTTCAAACTCCTATAGGAGCATTAACTAGGATTCTCAATCCCCCCGCTGAACCCGATAAAAGAAAACTTGCCATTGTTTCAAACAATTCCTAGCTGAATTCATCTTGCCTTCAAAGTCACAGAGAACCAAGGACAAATGCTCCTCCTCTTGGATGGAAAAGATGATTATTTATTCTTAGTGTCTCTATGCTTGTTTATTAACTTTTTTCCTCCTCCATTCAACATACTCCTCACTTTACAAGAAAAAGTCATTTGGTGATTCATTAGCTCTTTCCCGAATGTGGGAATGCATAATTCACAAGTGTGGGCGCCTTTCCCACTGGAGTTATAGATATTTCTGACCAATTATGTGGATCTCTCCGGGTTCCATACATCCTACACATCGCCTATGTGTAGAAAATAGAGAAGAAAATGTGTAAGGACATTTTCCTATAAATTCGTTTTGTTTTCTCTACTTTACACTATCAAGAGAAATTCAAATGCCACAGCAGTGTCTGCATGACAGCTCACTGTGTTGAGGACACTGACCCTCAGGACCCAAAGCAACACCCTGAGCACCAAGCGGGGTTTCCGTTAGCTCTGCAGGTGGCTGGTGCATGTGAACACGGGAAGCCCCCAGCACATGAGCTCTAGCCAGTTAAATCGTTGGTACCTTGCTCTCAAAATTAGAAATTGATAACAATACTTCAGACGTGACTCAAGTAGTAAATTGGCAAAGAAGAGGGAACAAGAGAATCACACCAAGAAGCCAGAATATAAGCTACCTAGTGTGAGGTCAGGTCATGTCTGTAATTTCAGAGTGTCTTGCACTTGGTTTTATACCCAGCAGGTTCCAATAAATGCTCTCCACTGCCTGACAGCAACCCTCCTTTCATTTATGTTTTATCTCCTGAGGTGAATATTGTTTCTTAAATTACTTGGTTAAAAAAATGTATTTTAAAATTGTTTCCAATGGAAACACCTGGAACCATCCCTAAGAGTGAGACAGCAAGGTCCCATGAAAAGAGGATCTCTGTGCCTACGTGGCAGGAAACCCGGGTGCTGGTTTCTAATGTTTCCGTGTGTGCTGTGGCACTCATGCCACGGCTGTAAGATTAGGAGAAAAGCAGAGGCAGAGGGCGGCCAGGTGGGAAAAACAGTTGAAAAGGAAAACAAAACCCAGGGGGTTTGTTCCAGCCTTGCCCCTACAACACCCATAGGATTTGAGACAAGTTGTTTCGCCTGCCCAGGTCTCAGCTAACTCATTTAGAAAGACAGAGGTTGGACTGCCTGATTTCAAATGTCCATTCCACCTCTATAGTCATGACTGGGGCCAAAGTGGCAATTTATCAAGGAGGTTCCCAATTTTCCCATCTTTCCTCCAGGGCTGGCTTGCCCCGGGCCTGCCAGGTGGGGCTCCAACCTGCAGGCTCAGGCCCACCTAGTTCCTGAGCCAATTCTCACCGATCCTGGCAGCGTATCAGAGGCCCCAGCCCACCTGGGCAAAGCCAGGGTTGCCACTGCAAGCCTGGGGTCCTGGAGTACCCAGGAGGTGCTGACCTCTTGTCAGCCCCCTCCCAAATGGGGGCTCTGGTTAAAGTTCTGGTCCAAACCAGACAGACCACCCAGAGCACAGCACTGCCCCCCACTCAGAGGGAATACTGCTCCTACTCTCAGCTCCTACTGCTGCTGACCTGGGGGAACCAGCTACTCCCGGTTCCTCTTTTTTGGAGAAACAGAGATGGCAATACTAGCTGCATCACAGCGTGGTGGTGAAGGTAGGTGCCTGTGCATAGCAGCCACTCTACAAATGGTAATCATCATTAGAACCATAATACAATCAAGGCAGCAAAAAGCAAGTGCCGGATGGCTGTTAATTACACAGTGTGAGGGCCTGGAAAAGACGCATCCAGGCCAGGTTGGCAGAGGATGAGTGAAACGAATGAGCAGATCCTCTCTCCACACCTCCTGCCTGATCCACACGAGGACCTCCCCAGGCTGGGCCAGGTGTGTGCATCTCTGATGCATTCCCAGTCATCCCTGGACACATTAGCATCTGGTAGGAGAGTGCGCTTGCAGAAATAGAGACTAGGACAGACCATTCTTCTATCAAGGCTTTTACCCCCCTAGGGGACAGTCAAAAAGCTTGATGTTTCTTCTAGTGTTAAGCAATCCCTATGGGCTTAAGGGAAGAGATATGAATAACTCCGAGGACAGTACGCTGTGTTTTACCAAAGCACATCGTTACAGCAGGGGCTGTAAGAAAAGCAAGGCACTAGAAAGACATTGCTATCTCGATTTGTCTCTCTCTCTCTCTTTTTTTTTTCCTTTGGGTTTATGCAGTAGTAAGCTACTTAGACACATGTATTCCTGATATACCCCTAGGGCGTACTGCAAGGAATACTTTTTGAAGCTAAAATGGCTAAGTGGTCTCATTCAAAAAATTTTAAACTCTGGAGGCTTGCATGTCAGAAATGAAGCGGAGTGCCCTGGTCTCATGCCGAGTGGCTACCTGTCAATGGAAAGAAGTCGTCAGAGAGGCGGGGCCAGGATCCCTGGGTGCTTCTGAGGACCAGTCCTGTGTTCTGGCAAGGTGAGAGGCCAGCTGGATTAAAACCGCATGGAAAATCCATTTCTTAAGGAAAATCTGGCTACCTCTTTGTCGGCCTACTCACACTCAAAGCAGGTGCTTGGGCCTCAGCCCCTGTGCCTGCCAAGGCCAGAAAGCCTAAAACCCACCAAATAAAGCTCAGGACGACTGGGCAGCTGGTGAGTGGGCAGCCCAGAGCCACGAGGCTGGTGGCCTGAGAGGCTGCCTGTGGCTGTCCCACACCCCACCTGCTCAGATCAGCTCTCAGAGCCTTCTTTGTAAGTCAGCAGCAAATTCCTGTCTGGATTCTCCCAGCTGTGGGAACTCATCTTTACGGTATTAATGAAGCTGAGAAAATGACCAAGCAGCTCCATCAGTAGAATCAGCATTGCTACTCCAGATCAGAAACATCTTTAATGATGTTTGATACTGTACCAAGGAGTAAGGAGAAACTGCAGAATGAATGAGACCCCCACTCTAGACACAAGACTCATGTCAACAACCAAGCGTTTAACTCTGGGCCAGATCTTCATAAACATCCCCTCTGGGACCCGGCATGGTCCCTGCATGCATTGATTGAATGACTGAACCTCACGTCCACCCACCCACCATACAGGTAAGGAGACTGAGGCTTAGAGAGGTTAAGTGAATTGCCTGACATTACAACACAGCTAGTAGATTGGAAGCTGCATTTTTAACCCAGTTTTGTTCTGCTCCAAAGCCCTTTTCCTTTCTTTCGTACCATGATGTTTCCAATAATGCAGTGAGGACAGACTCATACTTTTTCTACTCTACTCTTAAGTACAGGTCCTTGCTGTGTGTGCTTAGGGGTGGAGTTGAAGAAAGCAAAGTTAATGCTACAGGAAGTCTTGTCTTCTGCAACGTGCATTCACACATCATGCCCACACTTCCCAGAGATCTGGGGATTCTCTTAGCTGCACTCTGCTCAGGAATAGGGGCCCCAACATAAGGCTTTATGAAAGATCATTCCAGAGAATGCCTTGTAATTCTTTTAGGACCAAGTCTCATGCTAAGAAAGGCTCCACTTTATAGCCTTTTATCTCTAGAAGTTTATTTTCATCCTTCAGCTAATGCTTCCCAAGAAGAAATCTTGGGACTAGCTATTAAGGCCAATCAAATGTGCTTTCTCCTGCCTTCCAAGGCCTCGCAGCACCTAACTCACTCTTTGTTGGGGTAGTTCTTATCTGCTGGGCAGGATGAGACTGTATGCCTCTTCAGGACAGGGGTTATGTCTTATCCTTCTCTGCATTCTCCAAGTGCTCCGCTGTACCTGTGCCCGGCAGACGTTCAGTGCCTACCAGATGAGGCAAGCAGCACACAAAACGCTCCGCACAGCACCTGCCACAGTCAGTGGTCCACAAGCTGCAGGAGTGAGAGGGGAAGGAACAGCAGCTGCAGTGGTGGTGGCAGATGCTGCTGCTCCCTCACTGTCTGAGAATTTGGGGTTCTGTTCTGCATGCCCCCCCGCCTTGGGAAAGCGCTTCGGTTCCTTCGTTTATAAAATCATAGAGATTGAGTGTGAACATTCTTTGCCTCTAGAATATTAATGAGTTGAATCCTTCCCTCTCCACTCTCTCCTATTAGCCAAGATGTCTCTTAAAGACACACTGTCACAGAAGCCAAGTGCCTCCATATTTTAAGAGACACAATTTAAAGGCAAAGGAAAATTCGGCATTTCACGCTAAGGAGGTTTCAGACATCCTCATATCTCTAGCAATTTCTGTGTGGTTTGTTGGAAGCGCTTTCTAAAATCTTTTGGTGATTGTCTATACTTTATCATATTCCCTGAGGGATGGGAGAGAAGAAATGGCCCGAGTGTTGATAGAAAAGCCTTACAAAGACCGTCTGGCAGGATTCACTTATTAAGTAAAGCAGACAGAGCAAGAAATGGCAAAAGCCTGTACCTGCCTCCCCCCTGCCACTGTGCTGCCACACAATAGGCCTTTGGCAGCAGCCAGCGTGTCAGCATCATTCCCTCGCACAGTGGGTGAGCTGAGGCGAAGATAATTTTCCAGGCTGTTTGGCTATCAACAGACACCAAATTGCTTAGCTGAGCAGACACGATTTCCCTCAACTTGTTGCAAAATTCTTAAACAAACCCTGAAAATGGAAATGTGTTCTCATTTTACTTCGTAGCTAAAGGATGGTGAATTCTTTACTTAGAAATAGCAACAAGTTGCGGGGTACACACATAATCATATACTCTCCCGGAAAACAAGACCAGGCATTAAAACAGTTAAAAATACACAATTTAAAAATATAGGATACGGTTTCTTCACACTTCCCTCCTGCCTAGTGGTGCTCTGGTAAAAGTTTATCAAAAGGCTCTTGGTGGTAGGGGAGCCCTGATTTGTAGCACTTACCAATATCTGTGGTGTAAATACTCCCGCCATGTAATTTCACGCTATCAGCATCACGTTACTAAGCACAGGGTTGGGAAGAGATGCAAACAGCTGGCTGTCACAAGCCAGTGGAGCAGCTCCAGCATATATTCAAAAGCTGGTCCTGGGCTCAGTGGGTCACTGAGAGCCTGCTTCTTCCAGCCTGGTGTTAGCAGCAGGTGAGGGAGCTGATGCAAATTAGAGCGAAGCACCTGGGCCTTTCAAAGGTCGGCCTTCGGACACTGAGATCTCACTGGAATCATCACACACATGTAGTCGTCCCTCCTTGGACTCTACTCCCAGGTTCTTCACTTTTCAGAAATCCAGTGTACATCTTCTGTCCTGAGATCAGCAGGGACCTCCAGGCCATTTCCTCAGGAAGAAATCTGTCTCCTTTCTTTGTTCACTGACCTCCTGACCCCAGTGGGCAGGCTCGCTTTGGTGACCCTGCCTCTGCCAGAAACCAGGCTATTCGCCAGAAACTTGCACAGAAGCAGAGCATCGAACAGTTTGTTAACCAGCTCCGTCAGAGTCCCGTGAGTGGGAGGCAGGACCAGCCTGCACGCACTGCTGCATGTCCGGACAGCTGGCGTGTGCCCTCCTGTTTCGCCAACTCGCTAATGAGATGGATACACACTGGAACCCCAGATCACTTCTAAGGGCAGGCAGCTAGGCTAGGCCTTGTGCAGGGAGGTGACCCCTGCAGCGTCAAGGGGTTTAAGTCAACATACTGATTCACGAGGTGTGCGGGGACGGAGGGTGTCCCCGTCCTAAGTTATTTTCCTCCTCTCCCATGTCTTTCCCTCCCATTTGTCCCCCTTTTCCTGTCTCCCTGACTGTCCTCTGCTGTCAGGTCCACTTTCTGTCTCTCCTCTTTCACTTTTCCCTTCCGAGACGGAGGCACACAGAGAATGGGGTGAAGAAGAACGAAGGACATTTGTAAGGAAGGATGTGTTTGCAATTGTTTCATCTGTATGGTCTATCTCGTGTTCGTTTCTTGGATTTTTTAAATCCCACACAGTCTTTAAGGAAGCTCTTTTTAGAGCTCAGCTCCCCATTTATTTAGTTACGTCTCTAAAATAGCATTCCTCCCACCCACTCCCCTCTAGCGAATTCCTCTCGCTGCTGCTGCGGGCGCCCCTTCTGAGGGAGAGTCCACGGGAGAAGGAAACGAGCACGAGAGACAGAGATAAAAGAGAGAAAGCAGAAACGGGCAGTCCCACCTCGGCTGTCCCCAGGTCTTTTCAAATCGGAGACTGCCCTGCATGTCTCCCCCAGTCCCCTGCATCTCCGGGCGCGCCGGCTGACCTGCACTGCACCTGCCTCCCTCAGGGGGGCGCTCGGCTACAGTCTCTAAGAAAGACGCGCTGCTCCCTTTCCCCGGGTGACTTTTAACAGTGGCTTTTTGGGGACAATGTATCCTGTCTTACTTCTTGGTGGAATTCCAGGCCACGTAAGACAGGAGAACGGCAGCCCCTAGCGCGGTAGAGGAAGGGAGAGGTCTGAAGAGTTGGTGCCCTTCAAGCCAGCCAGGTGGGCAGCGGCGTGCACCTCAGCCTACTTACTCTGTGCACAAGTGTGATCAAACATTCCACCCAGAGAAACGTTTCCATGTGCAACCTCTGAGTCAGAGACAGCCTGGAAAACACATCCCAGGAGATGCTTGAGAAAGCGTCTTGTGACCTTGCCAAATGACCCCTGCCACACTGTCAGGCGAGAAAGTCAACCGAGAAGTTTGGGACGACAAAGCAGGACTACACATTCCAACCTCCCAAAGCCAAGTTTATCCCTCCCGGTAAACCCGGTGCAGCACATCACTTCCGTGCTCTCCTGCATGTCCATGTTTCATCGAGGACGTAGCCATCGTAAGAGGCTGATGGACTAGCTGTTTTCAACAGGCTGGGAAATAAATGGTGTATTTTTTATGGTACAATGAAACATTTGGAAAGCATTTGTTGTATCTGCCTTTAGGAATTTGTTAAGCTAAATTTGGCCCCATCCCAACGACCACAGAGAAAAGCCACATAAATTAAATATACAAAAAAACAACAATAGGGGGGATCTACAGATGTCTCATATCTTAGGATGTAACTAAGAAAGAAAATTAATCTTTGCAAAAACCCGTTACACCTCCCTTGAAAACCATGGAGTGTTTTGTGTTTATCCTTCCCAGACTGGTGGGTGTTCTCGGAGGTGGGGATGTGACCTCAGAACAGACCAGATGGTTTTTCAAAACGTCTGAAAATTGGACAGTAGTCAAACGGGGCTTCACCTAATCTCTTGCAAAATATAAGGATTCAATCAAGTGTGGGTTCAACAACTCTGATGGGCTCTAGAACATCTAGCATCCTTTCTGACCTTGGGGACGCAACTCCCTTGCACTAACTCTTCACCACAATCAAAGTAGAATCTAATTCTGAGTAACATCAGCAATTGTTACCATATACCTTTGCTTTTGAAAGGCAACAGAGCACTCTTCCTGAACTGCTTAGCCTGTCAAGGGCCACACTTGGCATTGCTCTGCACATCCCCAGGCTCAGCCCCATTCCTGGCACAGATCTGGGGATTCACACAGTTGACGAAGGGACTTGAATGAACCCACTCTCTGAGTTTCCAGCTTGGTGTTCTTGCCATTATCGTTTCTGTCAATCACATCCTGTTAGGATGTTGCATTTTATCAAAAACCAATATCTGGATGATGTTTGACCAACCACCCACTTTCTTTTTTTTTTTTAAGCTTGTTAATTAATTAACTATTGATACATAATGTTGTATATATTTTGGAGGTACATGTGATGATTTGACACATTCATATAATCCAATCAGGGTAACTTCCACCCACATTTTTATCATCTTCTTTTCTTTACCCATCATTTCTTCTACCCACTCACTCATCAACTTCTGCATTGCCTCCAATTTACTCAAATAGTATTCCCATTTTCATTATTCTTGCTTTTTTTCTTCTTTCCCTTTATCTTGTATTTTTATATATGCATGATTAAATAATGCATAAATGTGTTGGGTTTATAAATATAGGGACACAAGTATGTGACGAATGTGACTGATGTTTTTCCACAACTGACAAATGGTACAAGAAACATAAAAACAAACATGGCTTATTATTTTTCCACATGAAGACAAAGGGCAAAACTCAAGAATTCATCCTTTTCAGTGTCATAACAGCCTCACTAGCAACACCCTCAGGGTATGCAGGCTAATTCTCTGGAAGCTTAGGCCTGGCCTAGATCTAAAACCAAACACACACATGTGGCACACTGCAAGAGACCACACCTCTTATTGAGGCATTGGAGCTGATGTGTAAAACTCCTAAATCAAAAGGGCTTTCTACAAGGTGAACAAATGGGGAATAAATCAATGACATACATGTGACCAGCAGGGTGAAGTTTCCCAGCTAAGGTGGATGTACACAATTTGAGTGCTTTCCAAATTGTTAGAAAACGCACAACTCACATTCTACTCCTTGCCGCCTTCCTTCAAACAGTACACACAGCCGCCATCTCTTGGGCCAAGGGTTACTGTGGTGCTGTCATTCACGAATCAGTGCAACTGGTAAACTCTATTAAGTTTCCATCAGCTCCTCATGTTGCATTAGAGACCTCAGTCAACCTTTTGACAACAACTGTAAAATGTCTCCCGATGGTTAACATAGCACATCAAAGTTAGTATTCAAAGGCTGCAGTCAATCTAAGAAATACAGATTTCCCGCGGGGGCAGGGCATCACACAGCAACCTCAGTTGCCAAGGCACCTCCGGAGTCTTTTAGGGGGCTGCAAAGAGGAAGCCTTATGTCCCCCAACTTATGTTGGGGGAAAAACTTATGTGCAAACTCCACATGTACACACAACCTTCAGCAGATACAAAGGCTGTATTCCCTGAGTATGTAGACACAGTTGTTGGTGGGCCCAGAGTGACAGTAAACGTGGGCATGATACTTGATGTACTTCGATCTTTGATGGGATCCACAGAGGAGGCTTCTGGCTGGGATCCCCGCAACCCTAATCCACCTTCCATGTTGCTTCCTTCTCTCTACCACCCCTTGCTATGTCTTGACCTTAGTGAAAATACCAATGGAGCCTAGTTTTTCCATGCCATATGCAAGTGAAAAAAATACTAAGTACACTGTATGTGAAAATTTTCACATTCCCAAATTTGCAGTAAGGTTAAAATCTGTACCAGCCAAGGGTGGTTGGAGGAGCCACCGCAGGTGGGGACTATTCCATACCCGTGGCTCAGGAGGAGCTAGGGGACCAGGGTGCAGAATGACTGGCTCACATGCACGGGATACCTCCACTCCAGGCATCCCTGCCTGATGATAACATTTACTGGAACAAATCACTGCCACCGAAAATTATTTTTTCTTGTTTCACTAAAATCTCACAAGTTTATTTTGCCAGATGCAAAGAACCTTTTTGCACAACCTGTGCTCCTTTGCACCAACATTACTAAACGCAGTTGCGGTTGCTCAGAAATACCTCGTGTTTGATGCAGAAATGGAGGCTTTTCTCTGAAAGAGAAATCCCAGTGAGGGCTAAACACCAGCAACCAGTCAGGAAGTGCTGAGGGCTGTGAGGCTACAGAATCACTGCAGGGAAACGACATCCTCTGTTGGAGTCTTCTCAGTGGCTCTGGCTCCGTTGAATAGAATAGGATTGCCAGGAAATCTTCAGGAGGGGATATATATTTATATTTGTGTATATTTAAGATTTTTCCATTTCTAATCTCTCCGATGAAAGTGGACTGTGATAAAGGGGAGAGTGTTGCGTTAAAGGCATTATTCCGATGCACGGGGTACACAAAATCGACACAAACACGCAATGGCACAGGTAACGTGCCATGGAGATTTTTTATTTTGTTTTAACATCAAGCACATTCATTGGGGATAAGGAATGATTTAGGAAAAGTGGCCTCTGGCAATGAGCTAGGCAGAAGCAACAGAAATCCACGCCCACCATCCCGCCTCATAAACCACAGTATTTCACTGCCCAAGGCCAGACCCCAGGGCTGGTGAGTTTTTTCCATGGGCCTTGCACATCCTATTAATATTTTCCTCTACTCTGGAGATAAAGGAGTTGAGACTCTGAAGGTTAAATCCAAGAACACAGGCCTGGAATTAGATAAGAATGAACCTGGAGAGATATTTTCTGTCTCTCCTCCCACCCCCCATGGTGTTTCCAACATATCCTGCTGCCTCTAAAATGTGTATGTTCCAAGTAACATGTTAATATTGGTCATATGTTTTCCAATCCCATAACTAAGTGCTCCCAAGCTTGAAAAATGTATCTGGACAAACCGCAGTTATTAAAACAACGGAGGCCATGCAAGTAGCCTCCTCCCCGTCCGGCTTCCCGTTCTAGCCCACCATGTGGGTAATTTGCACTGCCACGCAGTGACCCTTCTCACTGTACCATTAGGGCTGACGTCCAGGGAAGCAATGCAAATTAGACCCCAGGTTTACGGAGATTCTTAAAATATCTATAAATATTCAAATCAGGGCTGGATCTTGGCAGAATTTTTCTAATTAAAATTACATTCAAATTAAATCAGCCACATTTTGACAGACATGGGAGACAAAAAGCTTTGTGGTTTTGTGAGAGTTTTCTTCCCCCCAACTAATCAAAAACATGGCTAATGTAATAAGAGCAGAGAAGGGATTCTGTCCACACCCCACGGCGGTTTAGGTCGTGCATGCGTGGTGAAGGGAAGGTACCGCCAGAAGCCATTGCTTTCCTGAGTTAACATCACTTTCAAATTGCCTATTACTTAAAAATCTAAAACTCAATAGATCCTATGTGGAGGCTGGAGCTGCCACGAGCAGTATTTTTGAAAAGTAAAACTTGACAACATCATGGGAAAAACTATTCGACATCATTTGCATCTCAGTTCGATCCCAGATTAAGCCTTCAAAACACAGCTGCCAGGCTCAAATTTGCAAATACAGATACAAATTTCCTTTTTATAACAGTCAGACTTGTAAAAGGCAAACAAAATACACAATGCAGCACTTAGAACATTTCCAGCTAAGAAAGGGAGGGAAAAAAAAAAAACACCATTCTAGGATCCAAGGCAAAATACCTGCTTTTCATGGTAAAACAGCTTTATTCATTTCCACTTCCTTTACCGAACACAATTTAAACTCCACATAATTTTTGCTATCAACCCCTCTCCCACAGACTGTAACAGCTAAAATGCCAGTCTGTCTCCGACATAATTAAACAAAATGTGCAATCTTCTAAAATCTGTGAATAAACAATATAAGGCAAAATAAAAGACCCAGACAAAAGAACGTACCAAGATCAACCCTCAAGCTATAATATCCTGACATCCTGGAAAGAAGTACTTACAGAATCCACTGTGGCACAAAAAATAATAATTCCAGAACACGACGAGGAGAAAGTTGTGGCGGGGAGGAGTTTTCGTGCAGTACAGGTGAGGACATTTATTTGGAATGCAGAGGGGATGAGCTTCATGCGGTACCCGAGACAAGAGGGCTTTGATGGCAGCTCCTAGATTCTGTCACAGTATGTGAAGACAGCTTGGAAGAAGTACTAACAACCCAGCCTGGGCTGATGGGATGAGACTAAGGACCTAATGGGAACGAGAGATGAGGATGTACCGCAGTGGTTTTCCAGGGCTGCTGAAATAAAATGCAACACACTGGGCAGTGCAAAGACAAATTCCCTGTCTCACAGCTCTGGAGGCTAGAAGTCCACGATCAAGGTGTCAACAAGGCCATGCTCCCTCGGAAGGAGCTGTGGAAGGATCTATCCCAGACCTCTCTCCTAGTTTCTGGGAGTTCCTCAGCACACAGTAGCATAACTCTAACCTTCATATGATGTTTACCCCGTGTCTGTGTCTGTCTCCAAATTTCTTCTCTTTATAAGGATTCCAGTAGTGTTGGATTAGGAACCCACCCTATTCCAGTGTGATTTTATCTTTAATTATATCTGCAAGGACCCTATCACCAAATAAGGTCACATTCTGAGGTACTAGTGATTAGGACTTAAATATATGAATTTTGGGAGGACAAAATTCAACCCATAATGTGTAAGGAAGAGATGAATTGTCTAATTGTACAGTAAATCCAATTCACTATTAACTTTGGGAGATCAATAAATTATCCCTTTTCATGATGCATTTCAAGCCACATGCCTCCAAAAACTCATCAACAATATGATGGAATGGACCAGAGAGACCTGGGTTCAAATTCTGGCTCTGCCACATAAGAGCTGTGTGCTTTGGAACACACTGTTTAACCTCTCTGAACACCTGTTTCCTCTTCTGTAAAATGGAGATAATGACGTCTACCTGACAGGTTTGGAGTGGGGATTACATGAGATAACATGAATAAAGCACCGTCACAGCCCATGGCACAGGGAGGCAACTCCCACTCATGAATTCACCTTCCCTGTCCCTCCCCCGCTCCCTCTTGAGCCCTGCACTTCCTGCAGAAAGCCAGGTATCTGAGAGCCAAGTCCCTGGGTTTTACCTTTAACTATACTATTGCAGATCGTCTAAATACAAACACAAAGCAACACCAACATCAGCTCAGATTACCCTGCCCTTATTTACAGCATACATGATTATTTTAATGCAATTAGCTTTTAGCAGTGTTGGAAGACAAGCTTAATGGGTTTTTTTCCCCCATCCAAGAGAGCTCTTATTCATGACTCCCAACGTCTATTCCATGTACTATCAAAGAAAAACACCTTCTTTTTGCCCTTAGGTTTTTTTAGTCCCTCCGTTTTATGAACAACCAGGCCAGGAAAACATAAAAATAAAATTCACAGAAGCAGCCCAAACATGAAAAGGGAAATAAAGCAAGACAAGCAACAACAGAAATCACACTATTCTTCTCTTACTGTCCTCAATTCCCAAAACCAGTTCCTCAAAATGATTCTTCACATTATTTTGACCCTTGGATATTTTTTCAAACCGTAGAACATAAGGCTGCATTTTTTAATTTCTCCTTAACACCTGGCCAGTGCATTTCCCCTTGTTTTTTTGTTCACTGTTAGGCACTTGTCACACTTGCACTGCACGCTTCTGTTACAGAAAACCAGAGAGGATGGGCACGCCCAAAGGACAATAATCCCATTTGAAGAGTCGGTAGGATACGAATGGTGGGGAGAAATCATCTGACAAAAATAAAATCAGGAGCAAACTGCTGTGAGTCTCACTGGGAAGAGGTGGGGGCTTGAGGTCTGTGAAGCTGGGGTGGGGTCTGGCATTCCCCCATTAGCCACGGAATGCTAGCCACACTGCTAACACTCTGCCCTCCCTAGTTCAGGCTGCTGTGAGTTCCCAATAAGCTGGCAATACTCACATGCTTTGAAAAGCACCACATGCATGTAATTTGCAAGAAAAAATAGCTTTGATCTATAAAAGAGGTGAAGGAACCAAGACACATGAAAATGAAGACACTTGGAAATCACAGAGAGAGTCCAGACAGACGTGTTATTTCATGCCTCCCAGAAAAAAAAAAAATCCATCAAGCAAAGAAACTAATGAAAGAAAGTTGTAAAAAATATCTCCCATCTAACCCTGAAATAGCAATGTGCAATGACCAGGACTAATGTCTTCATAGAACCAATAGTCATCTTATACCTAAGAACATAAACAAAAATCAGGGAGCCTAGGACAAATGAAAATATGTATTATCTGTTCCCCTATGTGAGGGAAAGCTCAAACAATGTATTTTTGAGGAGCTGCATGGGGACAGGAAAAGGCAAATCACAGTTCATGTTCTACCTTTTTCCAGGCAAACAGCTTTTCTGTCTGCATTAGTAATGTGGAGCCAATCTGCACAACTGATTTTACACTGGGGAGAGTTCAACCCTAATTGTTCTACCAATAAAGGCAAGGTAAAATGAACTGCTAGCGTCGTAACGTAGGTAAACAGGTCTGTCTAGCTGCCCATTAAACCACATACACAAATGTCCCTGGTTTCTGTTTTTGGTATATGGTTGGTACCAACTAGGTTAATCTTGGCCTGGGTTTCCCAAGCTGACTGTTATTTCTGCAAAGCAATCTAGAGATGGGTAAAAAACAGAAAAAAAAAAAAAAAAAGAGAGAGAGAGACAGACAGAGAATCTTTCCTCTTTAATAAGCACACAAGCACATTTACATTCTGCCTCCAAGTTCATGCAATAAAGGCCTCTTTAGGATGCTGTAATAACTCCATTAGAAAACTCATGCTTAATCTCACAGTTAACATTTTCCTGCAGAATTGGTTACCTGGCTTCCCCTAATCAGGACTCCCAACTCTCCCACCTCACACAAGCTAAACACTTCCCATTGATTAAAAATGCTGCTAGTGCAACTTTACTATCATCCGTGGTTAAATATAATTAACTCAGCGTTTCAACAAAAGAAACTGGATCAAATTGCTCTGCAATTT
>CM052438.1:109461423-109509499 GCA_028533085.1 Varecia variegata
CTGGGCAAAAGCATAAGACCCCCGAAATACAAATAGGACAGAGACCACACGATTTTGGCTCTCAGATTACAGACTGATCCACTGTGTATACAGTACCTTTCCACAAAGCAACATTTTCCAAAGAAAGTCCTTCACATGGATTTGAGTGAACTTGGTTATCCAGCCTAACCTGGGAAGAGCCTTACTTGTCTGATTCAATTCGAAATACAATTTGGAATTCAATTCCATTTCCTTTTTGATAAGGAAAAATGTGTACTGTGAAATTCCAGCTTCAGATCCAGTCACAACCTAACACACACACACACACACACACACACATATATACACACACACACACACACACACACACACACATATATATGCAGTTTCCAAAGGAGTTCTAGAATGGATGCCTAAAGATGTGGCTCAACTGTTTAAAGACAGAAGGAAAAATCAAGCTGTTGGATAAAAGCAACAGACATACACACACATTCCTCTCCCTATCGATCATGTTATATCATAAAGCTATACCAAACTTGCCACACTGGATCCATTCTAGAAAAGTCTGCTTGTAAACCTAGCTGAGTGCCAAGAATTAAGTCCTGCTCACATTTTGAGCTGGAGTTGTATGAACCACATGATGAGAACACACAGAACAGGGGCTCCAGGCTAGAGGTGGACCCTCTCTCTCCCTACAGGGAGCTTCCTGCAGACTTCTGCGTGCCACTGACAAACCCCCAACACACCAGGGCCTGGCTTCAGCTGCAAAGGTTAGAACTGAAGCTTTTGAGTAACTGCTGAATGCTGAGGAAGGGTTTGGTGAAAAAAAATTTAATTAAAAAATGTTTTTGCCATTGTGAAATGTGACTGCCTCCATGGTAAAGGGGCACCTGCCTTCACAGGGAGGCCTGTGGAGAAGTGGCCTGAGCCACCGTGTGTGACCCAAGTCAACATTGTATCAGGGAGCTTTTGGGGAGCAGACCCTGGAAGGTGCTTTGCCTCGTGGCTTCCCAGACTGTGGGGCTTTGTTAATTCTGCTCACAAGCCATTTAGCAACACGCCATTTTTTCCAAGAATGGAAGTGATGAAGCTTAGAAAGATATACAAACATACAAAGGACATTTGAGCCTCTTCCAGAGTGAGACACATCCAAGGCCAGTGATTAACAGTAAAAGCTTCAGGGTTCTGGATTCTTTACACTGACACACTGTGTTGCCTGACAGCTCCTCTGATAATGGAAAGATCAAGGCCATGTACTTAGCAGTCAGTATAGTGATAGTGGCATGTTCTATGCATTCTTCAACATATTTATCAATACAGCAGCCCTCTTTAAATGCAAGTCAAAATCCATCATATAAAATTCCAGAGAACGTGAAATTAAATTTTTGTTCATCCAATAAAGGAGTGAATCAGTGAGTGAATTATATAAGAAGCTGGTTTTAAATGTGAAATCTGATCTAACCCAGCTGAATCTGTAATTTCTAAAAAGTACCTAAAATGATTATATTTATATTTCCTTTTTTTGGCTATGTGGAGATATGTATTATGAAGTTGCT
The DNA here is from genome assembly GCA_028533085.1 of Varecia variegata. NCBI lineage: Eukaryota > Metazoa > Chordata > Mammalia > Primates > Lemuridae > Varecia > Varecia variegata. Next base: position 109,462,959 of record CM052438.1, read on the forward strand.
GTATAGTAAGGAGAATACAGCCAACTATTTTTGTCCCAATAATGACTGTATTTGCCTAAGATAGCGCTCCAGATTTCCTTCTATGACAAGTTATCTGTCATGTATTTGAGGATCTGAAAGGCTCCATTACTATCTAACAAAGTCATTATTATCATTACTTAGCAAGGTACAGGCACTAATAACAGCCCCAACCAATATTTGTATTATTCCTTGTATTTTGCCACATCCTGTCATAGTCATACTGTGTCATTCTTTTTTTTAATTTGTTTTTTTTGGAGATGGGGTCTTGCTATGTTGCCCAGGCTGATCTTGAACTCTTGGCCTCAAGTACTCTTCCCACTTTAGCCTCCGAAGTGCTGGGATTGCAGGCATAAAGCCACCACACCTGGCCTTTATAGCATGTCAATCTTGAAACAATCTGTACCTTAAGTAAAATGCACTTATTTCACAGGTTAAGAAAATAGAGGATAAGGAAGGTTAAAATGACCCGCCCAAGGTCACACAGCTATTCCACTGGATCTGCGGGTGTATAGCAGCACCTTTGCCCTGCTCCCTGTCCCATGGAGACAGGCAGCACCCACTGGTAGGCTCTTTATGTCTGTGTTTTCCTACCATTTTCAAGGTCCTTCATCTGCAAATCCCTTTCACACATCTTGCCCCTAGCAACCAGGCTGCAAGGCCAGCGGCTGTGATCCCAGCTCTGGGCTCCTCCTTCCTGCTGCTGCCTTTTTGCTCTTTTTCTGATCATTATCACCTCTCCCAGGGAGAGGGCTGGGAATATAAAGAGGCGTGGAAAGAAATCAGCGGGTTTTGCCGCTCAGGAGGAGCCGGCCAGAAGCCAGGGCAGTTCAGGGTGGTCTTCGCCACACCGGGCTGGGCCGGGCAGAGGAAGCCAGACGGCTGGGGCCTCCCACGACCCAGAGAAACCAGAGCTACCTCTCTTCACTCAGGGGCGGGAGACAGGCTTGCCAGGATGTGAGAAGATACCCCACATCCATAACGGTCCAGACCAGGCGTGGGAGATGAAGCTACACAGACTCAAGCTCTGCCCACATGGCTCAGAGGTTTAAACTTCATTGGACGGAAGCTGTTTTTTAAATGAACTACAGGTCGTGACTTAGTCTGAGAAGTGGTGATTCTTGGTACTTCCCAATCTCCACTGCTTGTCAGACAGGTGGGTAGAGGGCCCGTGGCTGAATCCAAACAGACCGAGTCTACTCGGAGCCCAGGGACCACCCCTGAGACTTTGGATCTTAGCTCCACAAGGGGCCTTTGAAATCATCTTTCTGAATGGGTGCTTCAGAAACCCACTGGCCTTTCTCTGATCCGCCTAACTAGATAGGGGTGGTTTTGCTTAAATTCCCCTGTGGGGGTCCTGAGCAATGGAAACGTGAGCTGACCATGGTACGTGTTATTTCACAGCTGCCTTTGTCTACCTCCTGCTCTCCCCGCAGAGACACTCCACCTGGTTGCCAGTGAGTAAGCAGTGGGTCCCGTGCTATTGTGATACAGTGAGTCGCTGCCTCTGGTTCCTGGCACAGAGCTCCTAAAACTCCTGGAATTTCCTGGGCAACAGGAGACTCTTGGTGGCCTCCTGGATGGGGCTGGCCACCAGAAAGGCCAAGCCATGATTAGAAGCCTGGAACTTTCAGCCCCATCTCCCGTCCTCTGGGATGGGGACAGGGGCTGGAGGTTGAGTTAATAACGGATATGTCTATGTGATGAAGCCTCCATAAAAATCCCTAACTATGGGGTTCTGAGAGCTCGTGTAAAGGTTCTGGGAGGGGGGTGCACCCAGAGAGGACACAGGGCCTCCACACCTCTTCCCCCACACCTGGCCCTAGGTATCTCTTCATCTGGTCATTCATCCTTTGTAATATCCTTTATAACAAATGGGCCAATGTAGTAAAGTGTTCCCCTGAGACCTGTGAGGCATCCTAGCAAATTATGGAACCCAAGGAGGGGGTTGAGAACCCTGGTTTACAGGCAGGCAGTCAGAAGTGCAGGTTACAACCTGGGACTGCGACTGGCATCTGCAGTGGGGGACAGTCTTGTGGGACTGAACCCTTAACCTGTGGGCTCTGACTCTAACTTAACTCCAGGTAGACGGCGTCAGAATGAGAGGGCACTCTGCTCGCTGGAGAACTGCTTGGTGTGTGAGAAAAACTCCCGTACCTCTCGTGTCAGAAGTGAAGTACTGAGAGGGAGTGTGAGTATTGTAGGAGAAAACATCAGTTTGTTTTTTCCTACCATACAGTCTCTTCTCCACCATTAATTCCTAGTGCAGACTGCAAAGCACGCACACAGAGCCACCTGGTCTACATGCAATGACATCTCTACAAGGGGAAGGAGGAATGCTTCATCCAGCCTTGGGTGATAACCACACCTGCTCTGTTGACCTTGATACTGAGGCCAGCAGTATCCATGATGACAGAGGGTGCAGTGGGGTCCTCGGTGACCCCATTCAGTGGCCATCTGGAAACACGCCAGTGAGGACAGTCCCATAGTTGTCTATTCCCATTGCACTCTGCACGTCCTTCTTGAAACTCCTCTCCAATTTTTTCTCACTTACTGTCTGTCTTCTCTGCTTGACCGTATACTCTAGGTATAGGTCAGCTCTCATCTGCACAGCCTGGATGCCCCAGAACTTGGCATAGGGCCTGGCCACTAAAGAACTTATGACTTAGGGCAACCGAACCCTGACACTTTCCTCCTTCAATCTTAGCCAGGTCTGAGCAAAACTTTTCCTTAAGTCCACTCTAGACGTTCACTTCTTATCCAACAAGTAGAATGCTCAACAAACGGTTTTCTGTCCTGGCAGACAGCAAGGGCTACTCCTTACTGGCCTCTCTGGGACAAGACTAGATACATCCCTTCCTTTCAGAATATCACCGCTCGGAGGACAGATATCTTGTCTCTGACCAGTTACTTTCCATGACACTCTTGACAACTCCCAAGAGAAGAACCTCAGAACCTCAGCCCCAGCTTTGAACTTTCTGGCTTTGAGGACCAGTTCAATAGCGAAACCCACAGAGGTCAAAACTGTGACATCCCGGTCTGGTGGGGGAAGAAAAAGGTTCTCATCACGACAAAAGCATTCAATCTGCCTGGCTGGCCAGGCCACTGAGCCAATATTGATGCGACACAGCAGCATGAGTGGTTGTTTTCAGACGTTTTCTGTACTTCTGTGTTATTTATTTTACAGACAGAAAAAGATATGCCACAGACTGAGAAAATTACATCCCCAACTCTAATCCCCAAAGGTCTTCTCTGCCTTTCTTCTGGATGGCAAGATGTCTTCTCTTGAGCAAAAAAAGGTGGATAGAGGTCTGAGGTTACGGGATGAGGCTGCACTTGAGACATCCTAAATCTGCTTTTCCCTAAAGCAGTGGTTTTCCACCCTGGCTGCACAGGGAGCTTGAAAAATACTGAAGCCGGAGCCCTACTCCCAACCAGCGGAACCCAAGTGTGCAGGGATGGGGAGGGCATTAGTGACTGTTAAGGTTCCCAGGTGATTCTCACACGCAGTCTGAGTGGAGAGCCTCTTTCCCAGAGAGCCAAGGCAATGAACTGCAGGTCCATTTTGAATCTACAGTGAACCGTGTGCTCAAGTGGCCGCTAGGGTGGCGTGCTGAATCATTAATGAGATTGCGTCTCCATTGCCTCTGCCTTGCCTGCTGCCCGCTGAGAATATGCCCTGTGACTGTGACAACAAAGGAAGAGCAAACAGTGCAGAATGCAATCACATTTCTGGTGGAGACAAACATCTGGGCAGTCCTACATTCATTTTTTTCTTTCCCTATCATATCACAGCGATCCCTACACAGCAATTCATATTTATCTCAGAAAGCCATTAAAACTATTTTTTTGGACTGTTATTTGTTCAAGGAGAGTGACATCATAGGCTTGTTTTCCATGTAATTTAGAAAAGAAAAGTGGATTCTTCCATTGCCATCCCCCCCTGGCAGCTCTGAGGCCAAAAGCGGGCACTGCAAAAACAATCTCTAAGATAACAGCAGGCGCCATGGTCTCCTGGCTTCAGTGTGAGCAGCCAGCCAGGGCGGCTCATTATGCACAAGCCTCTGCTCCTGTGTTGCAGCATGTAGCTCAAAGCCTGAGATGGAATTTTTTTTTGTTTTTTAACAAATAAATGACAAGCCCAGGAATATCTCCAAATGACTGGAAACCAAGAAGACAAAGGGGTCACTATATTTTTAGCTCTGTTTGCAAAGGCTAAATTACAGTAGGACTCTGGACTCGTTCCTGTAGCAATCGCCTTGTAACATGCCATAACCATCGCAGGCTGCTCCTTCCCCCCCAGAGGAACTACAACTCAAAATTACAGATTATACAGGAATAAAACCCCATAACTGCTTGTTTGTTTGTTTTACTCAAATGATCCTGACTTCCTAGCATAACACCCTTGAATTCCGAAAATATCTCCAATGGCAGTTCGCCTGGCACACACGCAAGATTTCACGTTGCTTGCAGGAAGCTATCCAAGCCAAGGTTTCAGGGAAAAATCAGTTCAGGGGATGGACAAATACGACCAGCTGCTCCCTGGCAGAGAAGGCTCTGCAGAAACACAGCCTACGTATGGAGCCCAACCACAGGCCTGTTTCTCCACTTTCTCTCCTCTCTCAGTTCTGCTGCAAGCCACTGAAGACCTAAACACTCTGGTTTCTGTGAAATGATGGGTATGGGAAGAGGGGAAAGAAGCCACATACACAAGCATTTCTTTTATTACTTCCTCATGCTTGACAGGAAAGGTAGTGACCTTTGCTAGCGGGACATACTGACCGCATGCAACAGGCAGGGGGATTTTATGCATGTTTGTCTATGATAAATGCACTAAATTTTTTTTTAAGAGCTTTAATCTGACTACAAGATCTACCAGTCTCAGGAATAAGTCGTCCAAGGATAAAGGAGCCCAAACATTTCTGATAACTCAGTAAGCACCCATTTGGCAATAAGAATACGCTTGAGCAGCCTCTTATGAATACCTGGACCTCTTTCAGTGGTACAGAGTTTAGCAGTAACAACAAGGAAAAGAGAATTCTGATCCCGAGGTACCACATCCACTGACTTTCAAATGCCATTTAGATGTTAAGAGGCAAAAATGAAACATTCTAAAGCAAGAAATAAAACCTTTTAAAATAAGATTATTTCTTAAATGGATAAAGAAATCTCCTGTAGTACATAATTTTCATTTTGTAAGATGAAATCGTCTCTTTGGGGGCTACTTTGATTCCCTGCTCTCTTTTCTCATTGGCAGCATAGATTTTCATTTGTTTCTAAAACCAACTAAGACCAAGATCAAGCGAGGTTCAGCGTTGCTGTCCCTCAACTCTCTGTGCGATGGCCGTGAAGGCAGAGCACGCCTCCCCAGCTTCCGACGCGGTCCCAGGATGGCGCTTACACAAATAATCCCCCCCAGGAAGCGAGAGTCGCCTATCTCAACGGACAAGAAGATAGAGTTTAATCCAAACTCCCAAAAAAGCCCTGGAGGAACAACCGGGGAGCAGACCAGGCCCAGACAGAATTTATGGCTGATTTAACCTTGTAAAAATTCCCTGGGCTGGCAGAGTCCAGTGTGTTTGTGCTTCATTGTACAATCTGTAGTGAATTCTTTCCAGAAACTGCACTATATAAGCAGAACCCTCAGTGACCCTCTTTGTTTGGAGCTGGTACAGCCATCTGCAACTGCAAAAGCAATCATTTTAAGTGCTCATGGTGAACACCTAGGGCAACCACTGGCACAATCACACAGGCAGTTTCCAACAAAAAAGTGCTGAATGCCAAGTGGGTTTGAGCCTTTGTATTGGCTGCTGTTGGCAGAAAGTACAACCAGTCCGGGGGAAGAAATGCTCCAGAGTTTCTCTTCATTGAAGATCAATAACACCAGTTGTGTCTGATTCTTTCATAATTCCTGCAAAACTCTGCAGTTCCACGTTCACTCCCACCGTGCATGATTTGGGATTTTGTACCCGTGCCAGGAAAATTGGGCAACATAAAAGGGGCCCTCAGATTTCATGTCTTGCAACTGGAACAGTCCCATGGAAACTGGGGCAGTTGGTAACCTGGAGCGAAGCAGAACTAAAGAGGAGGTACAATCTCATTCTCTGAAACACCATTTAGCCCCACGATTGCATTCATACTGTCAATTCCAGTGCGGTGAGAGATTGTCCAAGGCTGCATGCCTGAGCTTGGTGTTCAAAGACTGCCTCAGGAAACTTGGCAGTGCCTGCCCCTATGTGTGACCTCAGGGGCTGACCGGAATAACATCAGCTGCAGACCAGATCCTCCTTGCTGGCCACAATTTCCCCAGGCATGGGGCACTCGTGGCAGGTACACATGAAGCAGGAGTTTCAGGCACAGTGGGGAGGAGGCAGCTATAGACAGTAATGAGGCACAGAACTGATTGCTGCTATGGGGCATTTAAACAATATTTTAAAAATCAGATTATTAAAAGCCACAACTAGATTTTCTTTTAAAATGCATTTAATAGAAATAAGTCTCTCTCTTTCTCACTCTAATACATGTTTATAGGTACACAAAAAGTCTGAAAGGACATTTAAATTCTTAACTATAAAGGCCACATAACAGACTTCTCTAGTTTCTTCATAGCGTCTACTGAATTTTACCCAGATGTGGAGTCTAGTCTCCGGGGAATGGTTTTGAGCGAGATGGGTATATTGAAAATGGAGACTTACTTGCTACTGTAAACATGTCTGCAATTGGATATTTCCCAGCTACCTAGTATTATTTCATTTCTAACAGATGTCTACAAACAAAAAAGTGAATCATTAAAATACATAAACATTTAAGAAATATACCAAATTTAAATATATGAAACACAGATGATAACTTCTAATTATAAACTGCAGTGTTCCTGACCATAAAATTTGGTAAGTTTTTAAAAATTATGTGAGTTTTTAAAAATTATCTTGTTACATTTTACAAAAAAAGCTGCAAGATGCCACTGATTATATAAGAGCCTTAATAATATGGACCTCCCATAGGCATCTATATATAATTTAGAAAGATTAAATAAATTACTCAATAGGGGTCTATGCTCTATCTAGAAAATACCATCTTGCCTCAAAGGAGATGCTGAGTTTTAGTTTTCAATTGGTAGCACTGGTCTCTAGAGATAATTGTTGTTAGAAATAGTGTATTATTATTAATTATTGAAGAAGCCTACTCCAAATACAAACTTGCTGTTTTAAGTCAACACGGCTGCTAAGATATTCACTGTTTTGGGTGATGTTATTTAATCATTCAATTTAGCAAAAATATGTCCTAAATGGCCAAATTTAACCAGTGAACAGGAGAGGTGCTCATCAATTTAATTCATTCAGTGTTCACTGGACAACTATGTCCTGTGTGTCTACTGTACATCTGGGCAAAATGTACAAAATACTGAGAAGGAATAACACATCCAGCCCTTGGAGGACTGTGTAATTTGGGTAGCCAAACCACAGCTTAAAGAGATAATTTTTAAAAGCAAGCAAGATAATATATATGCACATGGACTGTCTTATCTCAGTAGGGACAAGGGGAGAGAAGAGGAGAGAGGTAGGAGCATGTCATGACAAGAATATACACATCTTAATATTCTGCGTGACCAAAGGGAGAGGTGAATAAAACCCGCCTGCTATGCACTCAAGCAAAAGCATTTGTGCAACTGAGCTGTGAGCTCAACTAGCCACATCTTTCATGAGACGTGGGTCTCTTGGAAGATATTCTCCCAAAAATGAATGAAGTGAGCCTGTCATTTTAAGGAAGCAACTTGGTGGCATTTGTGGCTAAAGATAAAATTCAAGATTTCAAGCAAAAATTAGCTTTTTGGAAAACTTGTATCTACCAGCATGAGCTCAATAACTTTCTTATACTTAAAGACTTTTCTGATGAGATTGTGGCAATACCAATGTATACAATTTTTAAATATTATATACATATTATATTACATATCATATATTATTATTGTCAATGCTGCATAATTCAGTGGACCAATATTTTCTAAATGACCAACAGATGATGTTGAAAAATCATGCATGAGTTAACTACACATTCAAAGTACAGGACAAACCATGGAATTTGATGTAACTGAGTGCCAAAAGCTAACTGATAATGATTTCCGATTCCACATTGCAACTAGCTTCTAAGAAACTTCTGCTTGTCACATTTGTGTTAAGGATAACCATAGTTATTCTTTAAAGTCTATTAAAATACTCTTTCCTACATAATCTGTGTTTGGCTTTTCTTCATATATTGCAATAAAAAGGGTATATCACAACAGATTGAACGTGGAAGCAGATAGGAGAACCAGCTGTCTTAATATCTATTAAGGCAGATATTAATGAGATTTGCAAAAATGTAAAAAAATCCTTCTCTTCTTGATATTATTTTGGAAAATTTAGTGATTTTTTCATGAAAGATATTATTTATGATAACCTATAACAATTTATTCCTGCTATTTTTAAATGAGTTCATAAATATTTAAATTTTTTCAGTTTTATTTTCTGGAACTGTTAAGTATCAAGTCGGAGAGCCAACACAAATGAAAGATCTTTGGGATCCACAGTAATTTTTAGGTGGATAGAAAAGCTTCAGACCAAAAATATTAAGCTCTGATGATCTAGACGGTGATTTAAAAAAATCAGACTTCCAAACAACGAAATGTCACTTTCTGACTGGTAAGTGTATTATATTATGTACTAAGAAAGCAAGAAAAAAAGGGGACAGAAGAATGTATTGGAAACTGCTCCAAACAGAACCAATAGGAACAAAAAAATCCTGTCATTTATTTGGTTTGTTTGATGTGAAAATAAACTTGGAACCTTTTCAATTTGAGTGTGGTCATCTGTTCAGCAGTCAAGTTCTAATTAGCTAAATTTCAAATGCTTTAGGTGCTATGTCTAGCCTTTTGAGCCACGCACTTCTCTGTAGGACCCAACAGTGCAAATTAGCATGCTGCATGCCTCAGGTTTTTAAGCAGAACATGCAAGCCGGTCTCATTTTGACTGTTTGTTTGTTTGTTTTCCAGATTAGGGAATCATCTTTTGTCTTTAAGTCTTCTTTGCTTCTCTCTAGGGTGACCTTGAGATATATATTACAAACTGAATCAATTAAGAGTGACAAGAGGTACAATTAAAATAGTTGTACCAGAACAACAGGCATACACCATGACTGTCCTGGGCAAACCGGGACATACAATCACCTCATTTCTTCCCAGGCCATCCCCTCCAGGTCTAACTGGCACCTTTCCCATTCTCATGGCACCTGTGATCGATCCTTCCACCTGGAGACAGCTGCCTTGTCCTTCGCCAAGAACACTGAAACACCAGCCTGCATGTTTCTCCACCTCAACCTTTTCTTCTTTGCCCATCTATTCCTCCTCCTCTATCTTCTCAGAGGAATAAGGTATAAGGTTGTGCTCTTCTTTGATTCCAGCTTAATCCAACAAGCAGCTCTCTCTCTTCCCTGTTTTCTTCTTCCACTGAGCCACAAAAATTGTAGTCTTTCCTTTCTACAAAGTCTTCCTGACTTCAAGACAATGCTTTCTCTTTTCCTATCACTGTCTCCACTTGCTTCCTACCCACTTCAAGACTAATCTCTACTTCCCAGGGCCTTTTCCATGTCACCCCTCTAATGTGTCTCCAAGGTTCTCTACCGGGCCCTCTTATTTTCTCTTCTTGTTTTCAGTTGGCATTATCTTCTTCTCCTAGAGTATGTCATCACACAACTGACGTGGCATGAGTAACTCTCAAATATTATTTCTAGTACTTACCTCTCTGTCTTCTGGGCACTATTTTCAATTTCCATCTATGTTTTGTACATTTCACCTGAACGGCTGCCGGCACTGGAAACTCAACACACCCCTCACCAAACCCATCGTCCCCCTTCTCCCTCACTCCCACACCTCCATCCTCTCGGGTTCTCTCTTCCCAGTAATGTCTTCCTCTCAGTAAGCTCAACATTTCAATCATCTTTTGTTCTTCTATTTCCATCTCCCTATGTACGTGTTTCTTCCAGTTGCCAAGTGCTGTCGACTTTCACCATAGACTCTGAAATACGTCCGACATCCCTCCTTTCTCCCTTTCCCCGGTGCTACTTGCTCACACTTCAGGGCCGGTTTGGTAAATGGTCTGCCCACCTCCTCCTTCCCTCCACCCATCTTTCCTGCCTCCCTTTGCCAGGGTGTGACTCTGATAGTGAATGTGGAGACAGCTCAGAGGGCCCTTCAGAGAACATCTCCATCGGCAAGCCGGGAGCTGCGGGGAGACGGAGGGAGGGGAAGAGGAGGAGGAGAACCAAGAGAGAACACGTGCCAGACATCCACAGAGGCGAGAGGACGAGGAAGGAGGTGGTCAACAGGAAAGAAGGTTAAGAGAAGTCAAGGATTTTGAGATTGGAGAAAAGAACACTTAACTGGGCAAAGAACACATTGATTGCCACACTAGAAAAAATTTTTTTCCTTGGGCCCATGGTGTTTTATTAATAGAATAAAAACTTCAAAAAGAAAATGATCCTTTCTAATTTAATAAAAAATTTGTTATTTTTTATTGGGTTTGTGTGTGTGTGTGTTATATGCAACTTGAACAATAGTTCTTGGGGCTCCCAAGGTAAAGAGACGTGTGAGTTACGTATGCTTCATGAGGCCCTGGGCTGAAAACTAGTGTGAGCTAAATACAACGCATGTGGCAGTTAATGTGTTAAAGACCACTGTGCCCTTGGAGAAAGAAGTTTCAGCTCACCAGTGTGGGTGGAGGGTGGAGGACCAGCCTCCAAACTCCTCGATTTCCTGTGGCCATCACCTCTACTCTACATCAGTAGCCCCTTAGGACACATTCTAAAACAGCTCTGCTTTTAAAAATTGAAATTCCAATACACAACTCGCTAATGACCGTTTTCCATTCTTCCAGTTCCTCTACTTCCCCAGGGCCCCTTACACCTGCTCTTTGATGTCATGGAGCCATCTGGTGTCACCCACCCTGGGTCCCCCTTAGCTGCACTTTTTCCCGATGCAATCAACCCCTGTACTCCAGAACTTCACATCCTGTCCTGGGAGCATCCTTCACTCTCTTGCCTGCTTTTTGTCATACCCCAGCTGCACAGCCAACCCTGAAGGTTGGAACAACCCAGTTGTGGGGGAAATGGGGCTTGCTGGACGAAAATCCCCAATGCTGAGTGTCTGTAACACGTGGTCTCCAATCTCCGGTGGACCCTCAGCATCATTCAGCCATCCTTCTTCTCTAGGTCAACTTTCTTCTTTCTCTCATTCAGCCATCACTTTTATCCTCATGACCTTACAATTCTGCCCCCTCTCTCAGCAGATGCCTTACCTCCCTTTATAAAGAAAGTGAGGTGACCGGGCATGAACTTCAGCTTCCCTCCTTCAATCTCAATTATTAATAAAATTTTAAACTCTGTGTGGGTGGGCAGATATAGACATATGTGCATGTGCGTGTCTATGGTGTGTACGTACATGGATATGTGTATGTGTGTGTGTGTCCATGCTCACAGTCAGAGAAAATACAATTTTTAAGTACCCACCATGTGCTGTTCATTGCATTTTGTAACGAATTATTATCTTATTTAATCCTCTTAACATGCTGCTTTTGCTATCTCAGAAAAGGTGCTTTCCCTTGCTTTTGCCTACCTCCTTAGACCTTTCTTCCTCTTTTGTCTAACTTCATCCATCCCCCAGCCCCTGGGAGCATGTCAACATGCTCGAGTCTTACATCTTGAAAACCCCAAGTCTTTAACCACCAGTCTTCTCCAGATAGCCCTTGAAATTCCTATTTCTCTTCATAGCCAAACTTTTAAAATAGTACTCTTTGCTATTGCCAATTTCTCACTTCTCATTTGCTGGAGCCACTGGAAACTGGAGTCTGTCTGCATCATTCTATTAAAAGTTATAACAAATATTACCACCACAGCTGGAACTGTTTGAGCACTTACTTTGTGCTACGAAGTTGTGCCAAGTGTCTTACATTCATTATTTTATGCAATTCTTCTCAGAGTCTTCCCTAACAATTATTGTTTGTACAATTATATGTTTAATATCTGTTCCCTCTTTTCCTCCCCCCAACGTGAGGCTGAAAGCTAACTCAGAGCACAGACTGTCTCTGTTTTGTTCACTTTTGTGTGTTCCCAGGTGCAAGCACATAGTAGGTACTCAATCAATATTTGTTGAATTAATGGCTGAATAAACAACTAAACGATGCCTTAAGGTTGAGCCTCTTATCCCCATTTAATAAATGAGAAAAGTAAGGCTCGACGTGGTTCAACAGCTTTCCTGATGTCATATAGCTGGTACGGCGAGAGAGCCAGGACTCAAGTCCCGGTCTGAGATCAAACCTGCGTGTTTTCCACTTTCCCTGTGATCCTTCCCCTCCCATCACCCTCGCTGCCACCTGTACACACATGACACTCTCACAGATTTACATGTCTAGCTCAGGACTTTCTTCTTAGCCCCAGATTCACACGTATGATTGTCCACTATAAATTTCCATCTGAAAGTCTACCTCTAATAAAACTCACTATTTTTCCCACCCAAACCTGTTCTTTAGCTCATATTCTTAAAGGCATCCCCATCTAGCCAGATATCCAAGCCAGACTCCTGGGAAACATCTTCCCCATCACACATGCTACACACATACACCCATCTGACATACCCCTGCCCAGTAACTACATTTTGTCAATTCTCCCAAAACATCTCTCTTATCCATCCTTTGCTTGAAATCACTAATACTGCTACAGTTTAGGCTTTTCTGGACCTTACCTGGACTATCAGCAATTGAATCTATCTGGATTCCTTGCTTCTGGCTCAACTCTCTACAATTCATTCTTCTGCCTTGTATCAGAGTCTTCTTTATAAGGCACAAAGATGATGATGTCACTTCCTTTCTTCACACTTTGCAATGACTTGTTATCCCAGGTAATGAGATAATCGAGCAAAAGTTCCTAATATGACATACAAAGAACTCTATGGTTTCATTGTCCCTGTGTCCCCCATCTCCACTCCAGTTGCATTATGGTCTTCCTCACGAACTCCTACACAAACTGCAAAACCCACCTCCCTCTGCAAAGTCTTCCCTGATCCTTAACACTCCTCTTTCGAGCTCCTACTGTACATTATTGTTTCTACAAAGGATATACAGTACTGTGTGTCACTTATTGGTTTATTTGCCTGGTTCCCTTCAAGTTCCTTGAAGGAGGGAGCACATTTTTTTTTCATTGTTTTATGGTTAGCACCTAAAAATGGATAATAATAGGTATTCAACACAGGTTTGCTGATTGAATGAATAGGTAAGTTACAAATGCTCCATGTCCCTATATCTGAGCCAATTTCATAAAGAGCATGAACAAAATCAAAACCAACCTGGATAAGGATGGGGCCCGTCCACAAAGAGCAAAAGCGTGTTAAGGTAGTTTTTCTTGCCAAGGAGAACATGTTGGAAATAGGCATTTTTTTGAGCATTACAGGAATATTTTTAGCACACACTACGGTGACTTGTTTCATATGTTGGCTTGGAGAAGAGAAGTTGTCAAGGGGATCGTGGCAGTTGTAGTTTCCATTTGTTAAAAAAGAAATAGAAACCATAATGACCAAAGCAGAAATGCACAGACGCAGTACGGGGGAAATTCAGTCCGTCCACAGCGAGGCTTCCGCTTCATCCAAAACCCTTTACACTTGGGTTTTGTTTGCAAACGTCAAAGGAGTAAGACCTAAGCTCTGATCCTGAACTTCAGAGAGTAACTTTGCTGCACCCCAGACCCACATGAAAGATGCCTTTCTACAGCTCATTAAAAAGAGATTCTCAAATTTTTGGCTGCTTTCAACTATTTTAAAATTTTTCTCTGGAACCCATTCCAAAGGTCCGCTTCAATGACCCAGGTCTGGGGTGTACCCACTACCGGAAGGCAGCGTGTTGCAGGGGTGTTTTACCCAGTTAGAGGTAATCAGGTGACCAGGGCACGTCCTCCGCCCCCCTCTCCTCCCACCCCCTGAGCCTGCGGCTCTGCTGAGGATCCTCCTGCTCTGTGGACAACTCCAGGATCCACTTTCCATCCTTCCCCAGTCAGCTGCTGAGCATGGTGGACTGGTGAGCTGATGGGCTCAAGCGCTCGTTGTACCCTGGAGATGAGAACAGACACAGACCGCTGTGGCCGATGAGAGTGACAAAGCTGAGCGAACCAAAGGCTGAGAGCTGCTGGTGTGGGCCTGGATCTTCTGGCAAAGCCCTGCCCCGGCATGAAGAGCTTCCCGTGAAAGCTGATGATAGAAGTGGGAGACCAGGATGAAAGTGACAGATGCAGACCCCTTTTTTCTATCATTTCAACTTTATTCAACAGGGAGCAAAGTGTGGGCTCTCAGAATACACGCACCAATCAGGTAATCCTACGGCTTTCTCTGCACAGTGCCAATCTGCCTTAAAAATGAAAACCTCACTGAATGTGTCAAACAAGGGAACGACTCCGGCCATATCCAATTGACTGGTCACTTTCAGCCACCCCAGCAGTGAGCACACTTTCACTCACAGGGAATGATTTCAGGATCACAACGATTCAATGTGGCCATGCTTTCTCTCTCGAGCTCTCGCCTGCGCTGCCTGACTGGGCGGTGGCTTTTGCAAATTGACAAGGGTCCCACAGCTTTAATCTCTGTTTTACAGGAGTTTTTCTACCTGGACTCTATATTTCTTTCAATTTGGTTGTAGCTGGCATTTTCAGTTTAAGGCCATTCCCCTGGTCCATTTAGGATTTGGGTCTTCGATTTAAGAGCCAGAGGCATACAGAGTCATTATTCTTAAGCTTGTCATCTCCGAACATCAGCACGGAACACCCGCGCCATGACTTGGGTTTGCTCCTGCTTCTCTACAGTTTCACGTTCAACACCACCTTGTCTTGCTGGTCGTATCCTCTTCCGATTACTTAGTAGATCAAGGCCGGGTCCATTAACCAGGCTCTTCAGGCATTATATCTGTAGCCACCCAGGCATTATATTTGTACAGCATTCATCCATTTTCAAGGCATTTTCATGCTATGCACAGTATTTTATAAAATGCAAACCCTGACCATCCCTCAACTATCTAGGCTTTCTCTCGTATCGTGCCTGATGTGGACACGCAGGATGAGGCTTGATCATCCTTCCCTCCTCACCCAGCACCTTTTTCCCCGTCTTCCTAGTCTGATGACATTCTGTCCTGAATCCACTCAAGCTCTTCTCAGATCCCTCTTCCTTCACAACGTCTACCTAGACTGTTTCAGTTCACAGAGGTCTCTCTCTCTCTCTTTTCCAACTGTCCAACAATTGGGAAGAGAACATACTCTATCTTTTATGTACTCTAACTGATTATGTATGTTTCTTATCTCCCCAGCTGAATTACAAATTTCTTAATGGCAAGGAAAGGGTCATATGCTGCTTACTCCTCACAGTGCCTATATTGGTGCTGGTGTGAAATATATATGACAGATGCTTAATAAAGACTTGCTGAGTTGCCAGGCGTGGTGGCTCATGCCTGTAATCCCAGCACTCTGGGAGGCCGAGGCGGGAGGATCACTTGAGCTCAGGAGCTCAAGACCAGCCTGAGCGAGAGCGAGATCCTGTCTCTACTAAAAATAGAAAAATTATTTTATTTATTTTTTTCAATTTCCACTTCTGAAAGTTTATTCAGAAGAAATAATCATAAATATGAACAATAATGTATATACAGATGTTTACTACAACATCATTTTTTCACTTATTTATTTATTTATTTTATTTTTAATTAGCTGGGCGTCATGGCTTGGGCCTGTAGTCCCAGTTATTCGGAGGCTGAGGCAGGAGGATCGTTTGAGCCCAGGATTTTGAGATTGCTGTGAGCTAGGCTGATGCCATGGCACTCTAGCCCAGGTGACAGAGCAAGACTCTGTCTCTAAATAAATAAATAAATAAAGCCTTGCTGAGTTGAATCAAATATAGCAACTTGGGTCATAAACGATACTCTCAACAGGAAATCCCAGTGAGCAGGCTGGTGTCATAGCTCAGAGAGGCAAACAAACTCCTGAGTGACTCACACAGTTTCCATATAGACAGGTTCACACATGCAACCGTTCCTTTGACACAGCAACATGGACTGATTTGAAATCAACTTAAACTAGGATGTACAACTCAATCCATTTATTTTCCAAAAGACCATTTACACTATAATGTGTACGTGTATAGGCACACATTATAAGACCAAAACATAACTAGAGCGGAGACTGGAGACATAGGCAGACTTCAACTGTTGAGGTCTCTGTATCCTGTATTAGGAACTTTTACTCAATTATCTCATTGTTTGATGTCTTAATTCATATTCTTTACAACTCAAAGTTATATTCATTAAAATTGGTCTTTTCTAAAATAGTAATTTACCTTTATCTTTTTGCAATTAATTTTCACCATAGCAAAATTTAGTTATTTTTTATTTTAAATGAAGCAGACCTTATTATAGTCTCTTTCCTTTCAGTACGACACTATCTGAACAAATGGTATACACTGCTGTCTCAATTTTTGCCACTGCCCACTCTTCAATCATTTCCATCCTTTTAAACTCTGACTTTAATGCAAATGACTCCCAAATATATGTTTCCCAACTTTACCTTTCCTCTTAGAGTCAATCCCACATCTACAGAGAGAATATCTCTTTCTCAAATCAAATGCAATAAAATAAGTCCACAACTCTGTATTCCAAAATTGTATTTCCAAGGCTGTTTAAAATTTATAATTCATTTTCCATAGAAACTGCATTATAAATAGTAATTCAGTTTGTTCTCTGGCTAGGAAATGAAGTTTAGCTAATCCATCTGCAACGAAAAGTAGCAGAAAGCAATATGGTAACAGTGAGATAATTAAATGAAACACTAAAAAGTGAATGTAAAAAGATTAAGTTTTTCCTAGTTTTTCATAATTGAAGAAAAGCGCTTTTATTTAGTGACAGACAGGGAAATAGAGATTGTGAAGCAAGTTATTACCACCCAGTTCTAAACCTTGAAGGTTTTACACCTACCTCTCAATTCGTCTACCAACCTTTGGGATTCTTCCTCCAACTTACCTCTTCCATTCATTCACTCTCTTCCATTCCCTCTGCCTCATCCTCAACCAGGCATTATCTTCCCTTACCTGGATTATTATAATGGTCTCCCAGTTGGTTTCTTTGAGTCCGATCTCCTCCTTAATATCCAATTTGCATATGACACTGACTAATCCTTTCTGAACATATCTTTCATGGTGTCATTGTTCTGCTCAGAAGTATGCCATCTGCCCGAGCAAGTCAGAAAGGCACAGACCTAGCCCAACTTTGCTGTGGGGATGTGCACCTTGTCTTGGAGGAAAGACCCCAGACTGGCAGGTCCCCTCAGG
Organism: Varecia variegata; assembly: GCA_028533085.1. Taxonomy (NCBI): domain Eukaryota; kingdom Metazoa; phylum Chordata; class Mammalia; order Primates; family Lemuridae; genus Varecia; species Varecia variegata. The sequence continues at coordinate 109,480,354 of CM052438.1, forward strand.
GTCCAGTGGAAGTTCTGGCTCCCATCCAAAGTAGTTCAGGCACCCCAAAATGACTTTTAGGATTCTTGGTCAGAAGAGAGCATAGGCAATCATTCCCTTTGGAAGTCCCTGACAAGTTGGTCTGGTCTTAAAGATCGGAAAGTGACATCAAACTTTGGTTACTGAACAATCCTTTGAGAGAGGAGCTGGGATACTGGAGCTCTCAGCCCAAGGGGGAGAGTGGGGAGGTGAGATGGCCACTCACGGGCTTCTGCTTTATCTTACTGAGCACCGATCCCTCTGAGAAAACTGAAGAACTCTATTAATATGGCGGTGCAAAGAAGCAGCACGGTAGAGTGGAATAGCCCTTGCCTTGGGGCAAAGCAGCTTTCCTGAGCCTGAAGAATCTTCACCTTGAACAACAATAACGCCCTCCACCAAAGCTGCTGAAAGGATTGGGCGAGTGTGTTTGAAAGGACCTATGGTGGTGTCCTATAAATATACCCATACAGACAGTTATGCATCAATTAAATGTAAGATAGGGAGATGGTCAGAGCCTTCAAATTCTGACCAAACTCTAGCAAATGTTTTCACTTGGATGAATGCCTACTTCCTCAACTCTGAGCTGAAATTCAAGCAGAATCTTGTTTGGTGTTCTACCCTTCATTCTGTCTCACTAAGAGAACTACTGGTTTATCATCAGATCCAACAAATATTCAGGAATTAAGATAACAGACAAATCCAAATGAGACATCGAGTCTGATCTGGTTAATTAAAAAAAAAAATGCGCAGCAAATAACCAGCCCAGCGCTAGCCGGGGCGATAGATCTGGCCGGCTGGGAGAGGAGCGGCTGCCTGTCGTTATGGCAACGCGAGCATCCTAATCCCTGCCCGGGGGAGAGCAAGGATGGAGGCGGCTGCGGGAGCCACGCCCGCGTCCTAAACCGCCCGGCCCCGCCTGCCAGGGCTCTGTGGTCCCTAGCTCAGGCTTCTCCTCTCAGATTCTGCCAAGAAAAGTGAAAGCAGGGCGGGAAGATGTTTACTTGCTTCCATTCCCTGTTTGGAACTCACAGAAATATGTATTTTAGGATTAATCATAGTGAGATATTATATTTTTAGAGCATTCATCCATTCTCAAAGCATTTTCACACACAGGATTTTATAAATTTCTAACAGCTGGCACAGGTATGATGGTATTATTCACATTTTGCAGAATATGGAGCCCAGAGTGGTGGCCAAGAACAGGTCACTTAAACCCTCTACACGGTGGGTTTTCTGTTGGCATAATGTGGATGACGTGACTTGCCCTGACTCCATGAAACTGTAAATGACGTAGCCTTAAATATTATAGAAATGTCATTACGTGAATCCTGGCCAGTGTCATTCTCATATGCTCCCGTTGCTGCTCCTTAAAAACGACAGCACCATACAGCATCTGGCACTTAGGTGGTACTCAGTAAAGGATGTGTGCATATCTGTGGAGGAGCTGTCCCCATTACTAGCTCCTGGGGCTGTTCAGAAACTATGGGAGATATCTGGAAACAAAGACTGTAATTGCAATCTGCATTTCTGAATCTCCCATTAGCAGAGTCGTCCCACCTACTGTGCTGAAAGGTGACCTCATTACAGAAGGGGAACCATCAGTGGAAAACTCAAAGCCTCCAAACCCTCTGGCAGTTGAGCCTCTGCTTGGGGAAAGCGTCCAGCAGCTGCCACTGACAATGGGCTTCTGTCCCCCACGCCTGCAAAGGCCTTTGCTCCTCCCATGAGCTAGCCGTTTTTGTTTTGTTTTATCCTCAAGCAAGATGGCTGCTGATTGCAATGAGCTCAGAATAGCAGACAGTAATTAAAAATTCATTTTAAAATCTATCGCGCATTTCAACATCTACGTTAAGAGCACTGCTGGGGTAAATAAGCTGGAGTCACGTTTAGTAAGGCAAGAAAAAGGAAGAATTCAGACAGTCTGTTGCGCATGGTTTAAGAACAGATAAAATACACTGGCTTGCAGCTGGCCTTTGTACAAGTTTTGTAGGTCTTTTCCTGAAAATGCAAGTGATCATCACAGAAACTAGCATTTTTTCAAGAGAACTTGGTAGCAACCCAATGGCCCAACCAGGAAATTTGTCAATTGGGATAATTCTTCAGGAATATGGATCTCATGTTTTCAAAAAAGGCACACCCATTCCTGCGCAGTTCTCTTTTAGAGGACATTGAAAAATGGTGCTGAAGAGTTGACATTTTAATAAGCACAATTTTTTTTAAATGACACAGACTCTTTTATTAGAAATGCTGCATCGTATTAGAATGCATCGTATTAGAAACCTTCCCATGTTGATTACCTAGAGTCTAAACCAGCCAATCATACAAAAACTGATCTGCTAAGGGCTGTTTGGCTTCCCTTTCTCCCACCGAGCCTTTGCTGGGCATTCTCCGGTCCCAGACTCAGCTGTGCCCAGCAAACATTGCCATCAACTCCCTCGCTGCCCCTGTCCTCAGTATCCCCAAATCATTAACAACTAGAGACAAATTCCATTGAAAAACAGACAGATATTCTTTGCAAGGACATTCTCTGCACATTCAAAGACGTTTTTCTGAATGCCTTCTTTTTTTAACTTTTGCAGAAAAAGTGATACTCAGAGCATATTATTGAAAAGAAGTTAACTTTCATGAAGTGATGTGCATTTTCACCCAGGAGCTGTTTTCTGGGTCCAAACATCACCTTCTATCAACTTTGAAGGGTGCCTAGGTGGCAACAGAAATCTGATGATGAATATAATAAAACAGGTTCACTTAACAATCAGGTTACATTATTGTCATTACCACATTACCCATTTCATTCTAAAATTTAAGTTCATTTTCAGAATCAACAACCCATTCTGCTCATTGTATTCAAAGGCAGCACACATATTTTATGTTTAAAGTAACTTGTTGTACTCCAACCTAGGAAATAAATACCAAATCAATTTACTTTCTCCTTCTTCCCCCAACGCTGAAAGCAAATGTCAAGTGTTATAAAGCTCCCCAATGATGCCAATAATTTTATTAAAATTTGAGATTCAATATCTCTTCTCATATTCTTGATAGAGGCATTGGAGTAGGTAGGGCTATAAAACTAATAACTTATTTTTCACAGCAAACATTTTCATTCACCTGGGGCAGAGTAAACCAAGGCCTTTATGGCATCGTTAAGCCAGATTATGAGCAATTTTGATTAAAACCAAAGACTCTGACATTTTCCAACCCAAAAAGGAGTGTCACCAGAGTCAGTGTGTATGCTGATGTTTGTGTCCAGGTGAATTAATCCTGAAGCTGGTGCCAGGAGAAACTTCCTCCAGAAAGGGTTGTTTGCTTTTAGATGTGCCTAAATTATCACAAACTCTTAACCACTTCATGCCCTGTTTCTAACAGGGTGGAAAATGAGCAAGAGGTAAGGGGGACTCTATGCTCCCAATCATACAACCATAATGCCATTGTGACCTCAGTTAACATACACATGAAGCAAAAATGGAAACATTTCTTTATATAGACCTGGAAAATATTAAAAGCTAACCTTTTTCCAATTGTAGAGCAATGAAGACGACAACGGATGGATAGGTCTTTAAAAAGAAAGGGAGGGAACCAATAAGATGGGGTAATAATGTTCTCTTTCCTGCTATTGTCAATGTTGGAGTTGTCTTCGTTAATATAGTTAAGGATATATCATGTTTCTAAGATGAAAATTTGAGTTAAAGATGCTGATTTTTCTTTTTCTTACAATGGTTACAGAAACAAATACGAAATCATTTAGTATAATCTAGTGGTTGGGTATTATAATGCTAGTGTTGGGCATGATTCCTGAATTTTACCATGTTTTTGCCATTATGGTTTTTATATTTAGGGAAATGTGATTTGATCCAGCCCAGATTCAAATAAAGAATAACTATCACATTTTATAACAAAGGTTTGTTTTGTGGATTCTTTGCTCATGTTATTACAAGTTTACATTTGAAGATAAGGCAGCTGCTATTTGTATTCCTGGGGCCAGTAAAATGGAAAGAGTTAATGAATGTCAACCATGTCTAGACAGAATATTCATGTAGCTTGAATTAGAGGATTCATATTTTCAATATTAAACTAAGAGAAGGTATCTATCATTCTTAGGTTATGAGTTAGTGAACTGCTGCAAGGTCAATCCAATGTTGCAAGCCAATTAAGATGATTGACATAATGTAATAAGTGTTGATTCTTGATCAATCGGATTGGTTGGAGGACCCTCCGTGCTGAAGGAAATTGCCAAGGACTCAGGGATACTATGACATCCATGATTGTTAACATCTGTCAACACCTCTTAGGCCCTGGGCACTTTATATATGTGATTTGTGATTTCTTTTATCTTCATTTCTCTTTGACATAGATACTGTATTATTCCCATTTTATGGAAAAGAAAACATAGCTTTAAAAATCTAAGACTTTGTTAAAGATTATACAAGACGTATTCTGCTGGCCTGGACAACACAAATGCTGAATCGATCTTCATAATTAAAATTCAACATAACATGGCCTTGGGTAATGAGTGGGGTCACTTCTTTTTCTCTTGGGTTGCTGAATTATTGGGAATTAAGGGCTTTAAGCAACAACTGTAATGTATTAGTGCTTATTCCATTTTTTAAAATATGTAAATCTTTTTCTAATTCTAATAAAATGTCTCTTATTCTGCATGGTGACAGAATGGACTATTCTGATTCATGAAGCATTCTGGCTAATAAAGTGTTAGGGGAAGATCACTAATCTTTAAGAAGTAGAACAAAATCTTATGTGCTTCATATAAACTAAGTGCACACTCTAAATTTTCTTTAATGATTCAGGAAACACGTGGAGGAAGGTAGTGACACAGGGACATCATGACAAAGACCAGTTATAATTACACACTGGAAGCAGGGCAGCACTGCTTAATGGAGATTTGGAGCTGTTAGAATCCTAGATCTGAAGAGCTGGAGGGCATGTCAGAGATCTCCATCCAGGTCTTTTATGTGCAGATGAGGAAGTGGAGACCAGGGCAATTGGCAGGCTACATGGCTGACCCAAAGTCACACAAGGGTCCAGTGGCAGCCACACAGTGACCAGCACACGTGGTGACTAGTTTGCTTTGCTCAGCTGATTTGTCAAAGTCATAGTCACCCCACTTATCTCATCATGATCAAAACAAAAGGAAAAGAAAAGACGTGCTGTCACTTGCCTTCTAAATGTGCTGATTTCCACGCAACCACGCGTCCCCACTTGTTTATGTTTTCTGTGACAGCTCTTTCCTGGATATTCATTTTCTTACCATTACTTCCAGAGCACAGCTAATAACCACGATGCCATGCTGCAAATAAGGCACAGCAAGGGACAGCCCCTTTCTCTGAACAGTTGCTGATTTTCCTTTCTTCTCTTATATAGTTTTTGCTAGCACTAAAATGTGGAGAGGAGCTTCTACCAAGCATTCAACTCCAGCTTTGCAATTTAACTTGCCAGGTTTAACTGGGGGGGTGATTAATCAATTATTTACTTAGCTGGCACCATTTTCCTGTCACTTAAATCATATTTAATTTCAATCTATTAGAATCCATTATCAATGCTACGCCAAAACTCTTGATGCATTATTGGCTTATGCAATGGTTTCACACATACAACAGCATCAAAGTACTGAGTGTCCCATGCACATTTACAGATGATGGACTGCCTCTGTTAAGATGTGGTTCATGTGCACACTTTAGAGATTTCTATATTTTACAAGTTTAACATATCCGGCGCCATTTACTACCAAGTGAAAAACCACCGGAACAATCTAGATCAATAGACTATTTAATATGAAAAGTCATCATTCATGTGAGACGAGATTTAAATTCTTTTTTTTGAAAATAATCCAGATCTTTTATTCTCATCTCCTTAACAACAAAAAGCCTAAATTCTAAAACTATTTGAGATATAAAAGCCAGATGTAATGTATGAAACTTAATTGAATCCTAGTTTGGAGAAAAATACATAATACATATTGGAGAGAAAACTGCACTGGGTGTTACGTGATACTGAAGAATTAGTGTAAATGTTCTTATGTACAAAAATGGCACTGCAGTAATTTAGAAGAATGACTTTATTTTAGGGAGAACATCCTTATTTTTGGAGATGCCACACTGAAAGATTTGAGAGTTAAGTGTCATGATGTCTGCAACTCTAAATAGTTCAGAAAGAAAAGTACAGAGGAAGCAAATATGGCAAAACATTAACTTGAATCTACACGGTTGGTAAATAGGTATCCGTTGTACCATTCTTTCAATTTTTTTGATTTGTTTGAAAATTTATGGTAAAAATGGAAAATAATTAAGAGATCACTTTAGGAAAGTAACTCAAAATTGCTTAGTTTATACATCCCTGCCCTCCGAGAACAGAAAACCACTGTTTGGGGCAGGTGGTGAGACAGCAACAGAAGACAGAGAAAACAGCTTTGTTTCCTAGAAGCATCCTCCAACCAGCAAAGATAAGACAGTGAACCGGGACTACAGTCACAGGTAGGTGAGGATACAATGACAGGAAGAGGACACGCAGCTCCTAACTGGGTCACTAAAGGAGCATGCACCTGCAACTGAGGACATGCTGGTGTCTGTCCCTTAGGCAGTGTGGCAAAGAGAAGAGGGAGGTGACAGGACACTACAGAAGTGAAGATGTCCCAATTTTCAAAAGAGGGTAAAATGTCACATCCTCAGAGAACACAGTGGTTTAAAACCCATGTTTCTGCATCCTTTGAAGCCATCCTGTTGTTCACCCAAGGGATTAATGTGGGGGACACACCCAAGTACATCTTCCTAATGACATATACTCATATCAAAAAGCCCACTCATTTGCTGCTTAGAGCTGTCCCCAATTTCACCCTTCCATGCCTCAGTTTCCTAATTTGTAACACAGGAATAAAATGTCCACCTCACAGGGATAAGAAGAAATAACCTTTGTAGAGAACCTAGTGCTGAGCCTGTCACAGAGTAGTGGCTCCCTACATGGTAGTTGTTATTATCAGGTGAGTATCTAGAATCAACGTATTTGACTTTGTGTCTTAGGATAATCTTCTAGACCAGGTGGAAAAGTTAGGGGCAGGTGGTCAACACAAATAAGTTCATTCACATCTAGTTAAAAAACTGTAACTCAGGTGGGTTGGCATATGGATCAACATCAACCTACAGAGAGGTCTCAGTGTTCTAAGAATTCATCTTAATCCTTTTTCTAATTCCTACTTTTATATATGACTGAGATGAACACCTAAAAGTGAGCTATCAAAATATGGATGGCAAAAAAATTATAGACAACTGGAATATCAGAGAGGAGATCACTAAAGCAGGGTGAGTATATCCCCAAGAGGTGTGCAAGAGGGGTCATTAGGGAGTGGAAAGACAGTATTAGAGCAATTTATATTTTTAAACAAAAAAAAAGTTAAGCTTCACTAAATGCACTAAGTGACAATGATGTTGTCACCTGGTCTAACTGAGTGGACAACATGTCACGTAAGGGAGCGGGGAGTCTAAGGGCAGAGCAGGGTTCCACAACAATAGAGGGTTGAAGGTCCTTCTCTTATCTGTTGTTCTCCTTCCCACACACAGCCTTTTAGCTGAGCTCTGTTAAGTAGATTTATGGATTACACTTTCTAGTTTTAACTAAACCAATGTTCCCCAAATGAACAGCTGGCTTAAAAAAAAAGATTCTCACAAAGAAATTGAAGATAATATTAATAATGAAAGCACAAACGAACAAGAAAATTGCAGAACAGACAGTTCTATTCCTAGTACGAGCACTATGCCAGCCCTATGAGATAAAGACACCCATGATCTAATGAGATCTGATCAGAAATCAATAAAAAATTGAAATCAAGATGATTTGAAATATGGCTTTAATTCACTATTTGAACCTTGCCTTAAGCATATATTATAGCTTGAGGTATTAGCTAATGATACATGTATATAATTTATAAAGTAATAAATACACATAAATGGAAGGAGAAAACTCAGAAGTTGCTTACAGATGATGTAATTAATCAAAATAGAGAAAATAGTCAAGACTCATAAAGTTCAAAATAAGCTGGAACGTGCACCAATTTTTAACCATAATGAAACATAAATGAGATAAATGCAAAAAAAAAAAAAGAGTCCCACATTCAAGGTCAAAAAATCCAATACACAAGTACAAGGTACGGGAGACCTGGCTCCAAATGATTCATGTTATAAAAGGCTAAAGTTTGCAGCTCCCCATCAGCTTTACTCCAAGTAACGGTGAGGGTAGCTAACAAAATCTCAGGCTGCCTCCCTCAGGAGAACTCTGGTGTCTAAAACCAAGGAGCCACTAGCTTCACGACATAGTGTTGGACCATAGAGGGAAGGCTGTACTCAATTTTACCAGAAGTGCTGACCTCCCAGAGCCCATCCAAGGATGGTGTTCAAATACAGGCTTCCACAGACAGGTTTCCTCCACCTGTGGGAGGCTGGACTAAAAACCTCTAAGGTAATCTGACTCTGAGATCTGTGAGTTCCTGAAGACACAGGGGGCAGGGTTCGGATGATATGAGGAGCAAAATTTAAACAATCTAGCTTATTGTGCATGGCAGGCAGTCCACTCAGATGTAACTCCATGACAGTAGGAACTGTTTCTTCATCTTCATCCTTTTCAATATTGTTCAACGTCCCCAACACCAGGGACATTGCCTGTCATCTAATTTGTGCTCATAAATGTTTGTGATCTTGGTGATGAACTGCTTATCACTTGAGGTATTCATGAAGAGGCTGCATGGGTTTGGTCTCCAAGGAATTTCCAACTCTAAGACGTTACAATTTTACATTGGCTTACAACCCTTTCTCAACAAATTAAAACATTACTAGAAAGAATTTTGAGCCTTTTTACAAGTTTTTAGCTGAATCCTCCACATTTCTATGGGTATCTATCTATTCATATCAACTTTGATTTTTTCCTGAATAATTTGGGATTTTCTTTTTAATAATTTTTTCTCTTTCTGACAACCTCTTTTTTGACTGAAAATGTACAGAAAGATTTCTGAGGTCGATTCTGCCAGGAATTTGTAACTAATAATATTTTGTTTTATCTCTCTCTACCCAAAACATTATAAATAACTATGAAAACAAATGTAGTATATCAAATATTTTTAGCTAAGGTTTAAGCAAGAAAAAAGGAATTGAGGGCTATGAATACACATGTGCACAAAGAGATAGCAGACCTTGCCACATATCAAATTGATAACAGCATAGGGTCGTTAGTTGATGTTTCCTGCAACTTGACAGTACAAAAAAGAATAATTCCTTAAGTCATTTCAGCTTATTATTATAAATTAGGTATGTTTTTAAAAGATTTCAAGTGGAAACAAATAGTGGAGGACATCACTGCCCAAATAATAATTATAAAAAATACACATGAGCTAAATAGTTCAGTGATCACACCCTCATGTACCATGAAACACAGTATCTTGTGTTGTAGCTTAACTTAAAACAATTTCACTTATCTCTTTTATAATAAATATCAAACAAAGATCTGATTTCCTCTCTGCCAGCAATAATCAGTCAATATTTTCTGCAGAACATTTCTAAATGACATTAGTAATTGTGATTTTCTTTAGAAGATATGATCTATCCAAGCAAGCCTGTAGGATGGCAGTCTGGCTGCTCTTTGAAAGAAAGTCTTGGAAGAACAGTCACTCTCACCACTATCCAGGTAGGCTACATGTCACTGTGATAATGACCAAGTGGTGGAGAGCTGTCAAAGAGAGGCACTTGCCATTTGCCTGGATATCATGGTCAATCCATGACGGGCAGAGGCTCGGTGCCCATCTGTGATGGGTGGGGCAGAAGGATTCCAACATGGGAGGAGTAGAGACACTGACCTCTGCAGGTTACTCCCACCACTAAAACTCTATGATATTAAGAAATGCTAAAAATGTGCGTTGGCTCAATGATTAAATTCCACGGAGATTTCCGGAGTGTGTCGAAAATACATTGTTCCTTCAAAACTTAATCTAAGGGGCCAGAAAGCAGGTCATTTTTTATTGCTGGGTACCATCGCCAAGATTAAAATACAAAGAAAAGCACATTCAAATATAAGATTATGCTCAATTAAGCCGAGGTGTTGTAAGAGAGTGTTGTTAGAGAGCCCTGATAATGCAGTATCCAAATTCTAGGTGGAGTGGAAGGCATGTGTTCATACTAAGAGAAGTCTTAAAATGCAATACAAAAAATACCGTGCTCAACTCTGTCTGTCTCTGCTAATAGTGACGCGGCCGTCATTCTTGCTGTTTGCTATTCCAGGGCGCTGAGCTGTCGGGAGAAGCACAGGCAACACAGGGGATCCCCGGGCCTGAGATGACAGAAGCCCCTGAGTCCTGCTCCATGACAGATGCTGGACTGAGATAACCAAAAAGAATAAAAAATGCAGGGAATAGCAGCTGGGCCAGACAAATTCAACTTCCCACCTGCTGTTGATTTACACATTCATCTCTCAAACCTGATCCTCATCCATGTAAAAATCTGCCAGCACGTCGAGAAATTAATCAATTTGGGGAAAGGGAGGGTTTTATCCATGGTTGATTTTATATTCTTTCTGTAAGCACATTTGTGTAGCACGGAGGCAGCTGAGCCGAACAACAGTGGCATTCTCTGCTCTCTGCTGTAATCACCCATACACCTGGGACTCACAGACCGCACTGCTGTTTTCTTAGACGAGAATGTTTTTTTCCTAGGGTAAAGCTGGCTTTGGAAACTAATTAGATATGTCTGCATTTTTTTTGTTGTTGTTTGGCTTCACCAGTACGCTATGGACATCTCATCTGCATTTCTGCCTTGTCCCTCCCTTGCCGTCTTTGTTGCTTTTCCTTTTGTCTGAACTGAGAACAAGAATGATTTCTGAACAGCAGTGGTCAAACACGCTACACTCTTCGGAGTGTGTGTCTATATATGTATGTAAAATCCAAAACAACCTCTATTCTAAAGAACACTGCAGCTCAAGGAAATGCTCTTTAAAATGTCTAATTCCCTACTGTGATTTCCTCTAAAGTTCTAATTAGTTGTGCACAGTAATGAATTCTGCAAATTGCAGTGTTTCATTTGAAGCTTTTAAAGTACAGAAGGCTCTAATAATGAGTTTTGCCACAATCGGTCTTTGAAGAAAGTAATTTTGAAATGTAGGTTTCATATTTTTGGAGATGTCATACATCTCAGAAACAATCACAATGTTGAGTCTCAAATTAATATTTGTTGCTTAATGCCATCAAAATGTCAGATTATTGAGTAATTAACGACATTTGTACATAATGTTATTTCCTTCTTTATGCAAAGGCCAAACGCATAATGAAGAATTCAAGTCGAGAAATGTCTTTCAACAAATACATATTTCAGAGTTTCCCTTTTAAATAACTTATTACCAGGTCTATAACTGTCTTCTTTTAATGGTCAGCAAACAGCTGGGTTTCCAGATAACACAGGGAACATAAAATATGCATGTTATTTAGGCTATTTCTATATTTTACTCATATTCTTTGATTTGCTGGTCTCGAAGGGGAAAGAAACCATGACTACCACTTATTCCTCCACCCCTCTTTTTAAAGGCAAGAGTAATTCCCACCTACAATCTCTTTCTGGTATGGCCTGTTCTGGAACCACTAAGCTACTTTGTACCCCACACCAAGTTTTCAATCTTTCCTTCTCTTCTTGGACTTAACTGAAACTTGACTCTCTCCAAGCACACTGCTCACCTTCTCCCCCTCCCCAGGAGAGGCAGAGAGCTGTCCTCTGCCTGGTCAGTGTTGGCCTCAGCCTTCCCCTGGACATCCTCTCTCCATGTCCCCTCACTGGAGCCCATGTCCCCAGTCTGGCCACATCCACACAGCTGTTCAACTCCATTTAACTCCTCTATTTCCACTGGGTCCATTTATCCTTCTTTGTCTATACTGGCCTTCTCTTTTCATTGCAAGACTCAGGATTTATGACGATTTGGAAGCCACCCTCTCTACAGCCTCCTGCACTGCCCCAACATTCTCCTAACCCCCTCAAGCCAATTCCCAGCCTAGACCATCCCCATCATCCACTCTACGCATTCCGATGGCTGGGTCGCAGATCATTGAGACAGACAGAAGACAAATCTTTGCAAAGCTGGCTCGTTCAAACATGGCCAACGTGAGAAGCACCGGTGCTGCTAGCCACTTCAAGCACGTGTCCTCAGCTTCCTAACCCAGACCCACAGGAACTACTGCATCTATCTCCCTGTCTGCTGAAATCCTCCTCAGTCACCAGCCCCATCTCAGTGGCAGCCTGGTCTCCTGCACCACGGAGGAGGTCCCCCTGGGGAGCTTGGGCTCAGCAAGGGTCCCTTCACTGGCCCCCACACACCCACACTCCCGTCTCCACTATTCATGAAGGGAGGAAGATCCCCTCTCTCCTCCCTTCCCAGGAATTCTAGGTCATGTTTCAGCCCACTTGCTACAATTATCCTCTCCCTCTCCCTCTCCCTCTTTCTCTCTCTCTCTCTCTCTCTCTCAGCTTCTGTGGCACATTATTATCTCTCAAAACAAAACCAAACCCTTTATTTGACCTCTCACTCTTCCATCTCTCACCTTCCTTTTCCTGCCAAGTTCCTCGTGGGCTCCACGTGGTTTTCATTCATTCCTTTCCTAACCTTCCACAGTCTGGCCTCCTTCTAGCTACGCAATGCTGGTGAAAACGACACTGAAAGCTGACCAAGCACCTGCTTCTTGGCACACTCATTACAATCTCTCTTTCTTTCCTTCTTGACCAGTAGTTCTCAACACTGCATGGACCTAAGAATAATTTATGAAGGTTTTAAAAAATATAATATTTGAACAAGCTCCACCTGCAGAAATCTGGATTTAATGGCTTTGGGATGGTGCTCGGTCATGGGTATATTTTATACAAGCTCCCCAGGTGATTGTTCCCTGTGCACCAGGGTTGAGCCCGGTTCTGGAGCTGATGGCTGTGTACCCCTGGAAAGGCTCTCAACCTGGGCTCCAGGTGTGGTGCCCTTTCTCTGTTCATCCTCACTCTCCTGTGGCTCTTTCTGTTTGTCTCTTCTGATTCCCATTCTTTGGCCGTCAATTGCGTATTTTTCCCAAGAGTCATTACCCTGACACCATGTACCCATTTCTTTTCCCCTCCCATAACTCATCAATAACTTCCATTGTGAATAATGTCCAGATCTTGTCTCTGGCCAAAACCGAAGACCGCTGTGCATTTCTTTCTACTTGCATGTTTACAGTGATCTGACTTACTATGACTAGAAATGACACAAGGTCTCAGGCTGTCTCCTCTCTCATTAGTCCTGTTCCTACCACTCCTACTACTATGTAGTACTTTTTTAAAAATTAGAGACAGGGTCTCCCTATGTTTCCCAGGCTAGCCTTGAACTCCAGGGACCTAGCGATCCTCCTAGCTCAGCCCCCCGAGTAGCTGGGACTGCAGGCACGCGCCACCACGCCCGGCCTGTATTACTTTTTAATTTCAATTTAAAGTGTAAGTGCACTAAAATAAAAATCCTGAGCAAGTTAACTGTCCACTGTCCAATCTCATTTACCTACAAATTCATGTGAAAATAAACGAAGCCATAAGGGAGATTCATTATATTTTGTCAATAATGCTAAATTTTGGACACACACAAAAAGAGGTACTTTCCAGACCATATAACATGCAAGAAAACCTGTTTTCCAACCTCCTCATCACTGATCTTCAAGAAACAGTTGGCCCTGGGTTTCCCAGCAAACATTCTGATCATTAAGTTGACTCGTGAGTACTAAACCACCTTGCCTCCGTGGCACTGCAGGCGGGTCTGGCGGGATGCACTGGTCAGTACGTCCTGATTCCTATGCAGAGCAGAGGAATATACACAAAAACTCTAGCAAGAAAAACCGTTTCCAAACAGCTCTCAAAGGCCTAAAGTGCCACTAACACTGAACATCCTGGATGAGGAGGCCTCAGGGAGCGGCTCGCTGCCTGCCCAGGGCATACACCACCCAGCTGGTGTATTGTAGAAAGCCAAACAGTGGACCTTCTGCATTGTGCTCCAGAGTCCCCAAGGGTTCTACACACTACACTTCCCATGCAGGCCCTCTGCAGACCCCGTTGCTCAAGTCTGTTTTCAGTCTCACGAACCCAGTCTAGGGTACATTCTCGAAAATGTTAATGTTGCTGTTTAAGAAGAATATTCTTTTTTTTTTTTTTGAGATATGATTTTGCTCTGTCACCTGGGCTAGTGTGCAGTGGCATCATCATAGCTCAGTGCAACCTCAAACTCCTGAGCTCAAGCCTTTCTCCTGCCTCAGCCTCCTGCATAGCTGGGAATGCAGGCACGCACCACCACACCTGGCTAATTTTTCTATTTTTTGTAGAGATGGAGTCTCGCTCTTCCTCAGGCTGGTCTAGAACTCCTGGGCTCAAGTAATCCTCCTGGCTCGGCCTCCCAGAGTGCTAGGATTACAGGTGTGAGCCACCCCGCCCAGCCAAGAAGCATATTCTTGATGCTGTCTTACAGACAATACATGTTTTTTAAAAAATCAGGAAATGGTTATTTTTTTCTCAACTTGCCTATCTAAACATGAATCCCACCTCTGCCTGTAGACGCTGTTCCTGTAGAACATCTAGGCCTGGGGTTAAGCCACAAGTGACAACATCACCAAAATCTCCCCACCCACTCACCTCCTTAGCTCCCGTCCTTCCCTTTCCACTATTCTCACACACTTAGAAGCCCCCAAGAGGACTTTAGGAAAACAGTCCTTGTTCACCAGCAGAACTTCATGCCCATGATGGGCAAGGTCAAGTGCCCGCAGCCCTACAGCTCTGGTAAAGTTCTCCATTGTCTGATCCAGCGTGCCCCAGTAGGAAACTGGTAGGAAAAGACAGAAACCACTTGCCACTGAGGATCTTCATGGTGCCTTCCTCTTCTCAATATGGATTACTGCAATAAAACACGCTTCCTCCAAACAATAAAGCAATATGATTGGAATTCATCACTTATATGAAATGATACATATCACAACAATACTTGCAACTCTGTCACTAAGGACAGTCATTCTGGTGTGAGGGTGGTGGGGAGTGGAGAGGAAACGTGCTTCCACAGCCTTCCGCCCGAATGTGTAGGAAACAGAAGTAGGGGAGAGAAGGGACGCTGGATTATGGGACAGGGGATAAGTATCTGCCAGCCACTGAGCCCCAAAGTGTATGCTCAGCCCTAAGGACCCACTGATGTTTGGCATGGCTGTGCTGAAAAATTAATAATACAAGTGATGGTAAAATATCACTTTCAGAATGGACATACATACTAGCAGAATCTACCCAATCTAAAGATACGGTGGATATGTGCACACTTGGGTTCATAGCAGCATCATGCACAATAGCAAAGAGGCAGAAGCAGCTCAAGTGTCCATCCCTGGATGACTGGATAAACAAAATGTGGTACGCACGTACAATGGAATATTATTCAACCTTAAAAGAGACAGGAAATCCTGTTACATGCTTAAGCATGGATGAACCTTGAGGACATCATGCTAAATAAAATAATCCAGTCACAAAAAGACAAATACCATGTGATTCTATTTCTACGAGCTATCTAAAGTAGTCAAATTCATAGAAATGGAAAGTAGAACAGTGTTCACCAGGGCCTAGGGAGAAAAGGAGCTTAGAAAAGTTGTTGTTTCACGGGTACAGGGTTTCAGCTCTGCAAGATGAAAAAGTTCTAGAGATCTATTTCCAACACTGCGACTATGCTTGACACCTGCTGAACTGCACACTTAACCATGGTTAACATGGTAAGTGTTATGTGATTTTGCCACCAGGAAAAAAAAAAAGCAAGGAAAGAAAAAAGAAGATATGGTGGGTGGGTGTGATTACCAGGCACAAAACTAAGTTTTCCTATTCGGCAGAGAATCTAAATGGCCGCTTCCCTGTCATGCCAACATTTAATAAAATCTCAAGCTGGCCTCATTATTGATTGCATTTCTTTTGCTTCAAAGTATAGAGACAGAGCAATATTAACATTCCTCTTGCCTCTTTTTTTGCTTAATATTTTGGCCTTTATAAAGCTTAACTGTGAAATGTTTCTGAATTTCTCTCCACGTCTGTGAGCTGCTGACAAAAACTCTAAATACAGAGATACACCCCACCCCCAACACACACACACACACACACACACACACACACACACACGCCTGAGTCTCGTTCAATGCCAGGACTCAGGAGACGTGAAATGAGCCAGCCAAACATCAATACTAGAATCAAGGTCCTCACAATCAATCACTTTTAAGTAAAAAATTTCCCAGTGATCAAAATGCATCTCCTTTTGCACATTAGATAAGCTGGTGCTGCTTCAGCATGTTAATGCAATTTGCAGTTCCTTACCTTTTTGTTGCGATGTGAAACAGATGAAGGAATTTCATTGCAACGGTACCCAGCAGCATATCACGAGGTTGCAAAACAAAGCAAAAAAAAAAAAAAAAAAAGAACAGAAAAGGAAAGAGAAAACTGTTAGATTATGTCCTTGGAAAGAAGGACAGAAGTATGTTCCTAAGTAACATCTATTGCATGAAGAACACAGCAATCTCAGAACAGAGAGATATCCTGACACACAGTGACACACTTCATAAAAGCCACCTCTCCTACCATCATAATTAGAAACTTATAGCTTCTAGCACAAAGAACAAAGAGAAGACGCTTCAGCACCTACCCAAAGACTTCTTCCTGAGCTCATCTTTACTTAGCTGTAGACTCTGTTACTACAAACTCGACAACACAGGATAGCAGAGCTGCTGGGGCACAGATTTCTCTCCTTGTACCCAAGAAAAGAATCCCGAACCCAAGAAAAGAACTCCACTCCGTAAATCTATATGCAATGTGTTGGCATCGACATTTCTCTATTCCCCAACATTTCTGAGATGTGAGCTGTGAAACAGTCAGTATACGCGACCCCTGTATAAGAGGCCTCAGGTGTGGGCAGGTGACCGCTGTTCTCCTGTCCCAGTAGGGGTAGCACAGCCCTCTACAGCCTGGGTCAGGCTCTCCCATTCCTGTAATGCCCGTGCTATCTCACACGCACACTTCCTCATAGACGCCTGATCCCAAACTCATCCGCGCCCTTCTGGAAGCCGTGTGGCTAAGCTGAGGAGCAGGGCGTTTGTGCCGACTGCTATTTTGGGAGGAAGATGCAGCGTAGAAACCATGAAAGGAGAGAAGGTGATGCTCCCTTCCCTCCGGGGATTAAGGAAAACACACATTATCCAGTGCTGAGACAGAACCCAACAGATGTGATTTGAGGGAATCTGTCTTTTTTTCTTCTTTTTCTTGTTAAAATAGGCAAATTTGCACAGCCTGGCTCAAAATTTAGGTCAGAGTCTCCTGGGAAAACTGTCTGTGCTCACGTATTTTACAGACATTATTTCCATTCCTGATGTTAGCTGTCTGAGGCCAGCGTGGCCCAGAACGGGCTAACGACCAAGGTGACCTTTGATCCCTAGCCAAGGGCAAGACGGATGCAGGGCCTCCCTGAATATAACCTGATGTCCCAGGAAGCTGAAACAGTGTCCACACAGCAGGACGGCAAAGTCATTGGAGGAGGGAGAGGACGTGCCTCCCTTTCTCGCTAAAAAGCATCCTCCACCGCCCTTCACATCTGAACAGTACCGAGCACGAGCACAGAGGACACAGCAGCTCTCGGTCAGGGCAATGGAAGCAGTTAACTGGGTTCCAGATGGGTTTCCAGTTCCAGTCCCTGGTTGTGGCAGACAATGCTAACTGTTCTCCAAACCGACTTCCCTCTCCCAGGGGCACACAGCTAGACTGCGTTTTCTAGTTTCCCTACAGTCAAGCCATGGCCATATGGCTGGGTTCTGGCCAGTGGCTGATGGGTGGACACGATATATGCCACATCCGTGACAGGTGCATAAGATGGCCTACACGATCTACTCTCTCCTCCCCCATTGGCTGGCTGACTGGTGATGTCCAGGGGGAAAGATGGCAGAGCTGTCACCCTGGGCCCCTGGGTAACTGTGTGGGGCACAGCCTCCCCTGCTCAGCTAACGCAACGTTATGAGCAGCAGAAATCAGCATCTACTGCACTAAGCCCCTGAGGTCTGGGGCTTCACCTGCCCCTGTGGTCCACGTTATCCCCACTTACACACCCCTCATGAGAGCGGCTCACGTCCAGATCTTGGCTTCCAAGAGATCCCTCCTTTTCTCTTAAGCTCTTCTGAACATGTGTTGTTCCTTACAATCAGTGAATCTCTGAGATTGGGCTTGAAGAGAATGCCCGGGAAGTTCAGTGAGGGGGCACAGCTGACTGTCCTCTGGGGGCGCAGCAGGTGGCTATGTGCACCGTCGTGCAGCCAGGGGGCTGAAAGCTTCAAGAGAAAGGCTCCTGACCCGCCCTGACAGGGCTCCCTACTAACAACACCAACTAAGTGGTTTGCCTCCTCCACAGCCCACCTCGGAAAAAGACAAGCAGGCTTCCATTAAATTGAGAAGGGACATAAAAAAGAATTTCCTGACAACAGCTGGAATATTTTGAATCAGACCACAAGGTCTGAGGATCTCCAGAGCTAAATATGAGCAGAGAGACAACTGTTCCCAGTTGGTTTAGCTCAAGCCTTTACTGACCACCTGCCCTGGTGACTTTTATACTAAGGAAGCAAACTTTTCAAAGGAGAAAAACAAAAAGCAGAGCTTTCTAGTAGTTTTCCCTGTGCTGCAAGGGGACCATTCCTATGAACTGTTCCGCAAAGGGGTGCAACAACACCACCATTCCTCCTTAGGAAAGACACTCACAGGCACACGCACCTGCACAGCACACTCGACACAGGCTTAGAAAACAGCCATGCCCAACGGCACACCTGTCTCTTACTGATGGCGATGTGTGAATTCACTGAACACATAGGTGTGGAGTATCTACAATAGAATCAGTGCTGGAGGGGAAGCCAGGACTTACTATTTACAGTTCCTGTTTTCAAGTTGCTTACAAACTACTAACGAAGCAAGACATAGAGTGAAAGTTTAAATAAAATAAGAGAACAGTGCAAATGGTCACCAAGATATCTACAGCCCAATCATCGGGCAGAATCCGGCCTATCATTCATATCTAAGTTGACTTCCAAACCCATTTAATTTGCCAACACCACTGTTCCTTGGCACTCCCAATCCCAGTTGCCCTGTTTGATTTCTTTCCCACATTAATACACATCACTTTGTACCATACTTTTTAATGGGCTCATTTAATGTGTTTACTAAACTTCATGAAGGCAGGGAATTTCTGTTTTTTTTTTTTTTTTTCCACTGTTGTACCCTAGTGCCTTGCACAGTGCTAGGCACGTAGAAAATGCACAATAAATATTTGTCAAAGAAATGAAAACCACCCCAAGTTTCTAAATACAGAGATTAATGATCAACAATCACCATGTTCCTAAAAATATTGTTGGCAGATACTTTGCCAACAATAGCTAGAGCCCCCAAATATGCTCAACAATAGGAAGGCAGAATGAGGCTTCAAAATGGTAAGAACCTCAAGTGTCAAACACAAGATGTGGATATTTGGAAGATGTAGTAGGCAAAGTCTGTGTTCTGCACATGGCTACCTTCTTATTTGAATTAATGGTATAACCAAGAAGGTGACCCTTAGACACCCAAGTGTCCACAAGGTCATTAGCACTATTGATAGTATTTAAAAATACAACAGTAACATACAAAAGGCAAGAATGTGTGCCCTGAATAAAACGTATGTACTAATACAGCAAAACTCGAAGCTGCAAAAGCACTGTGCTAAATTGCCAGCCTATTTACTCAACTAGCAAGTGGCTGAAAAGAACTTCAAGGGCGGGATGAATTGAGGTTGTCCACCCTTGCCACTTAACACGCATCTTCTTTATTCAGGATGTCTGCAATACCATGCAATCTCATAAGGAATCTTGAAATCCAAATTCCTGCTTCTCTCCTAGCAATCTTGGTGCCAGGGTATTTATTTTACATCCTGTGCTCCTGTCGCGTGCGTGGGGAAAAGATCGCTTCTAAGGAGGATAACACCATATTTAATCAGTAGATGAAACGAACAGGACTTGGTCTGGCTGACTCCCCGTTTTCGTCTCACAGCTGTGACTGAGTGGGTGTTTCAGAGGGCAAATGATAGATGCTCATACGTCTTGGTCAATGTTACTGACAAAAAAAAAAAAAGACAGATCCCTGTCTATAGAGTGCCCAGGAAACACACCCCAAAGGAATCTCATTAGAGTGAAAATGAAGCCAATGGATATGTATGGAGCCAGCGCCACATGCACAGAAAATTATGCAGACACCAATCTGCCAGGACAACAGTTTAATTTTCAAAAGCAAAACTTGGCCCTAAGATACCAAGCTAATAATAGATTTTTATTGAAAATATCTTCATTTGTCAGACAAAAGGGGTCGTCTTAGGGAAATGAGAGGCCCTATATCCAATTCAAAGGAGAATTGGCCTTACAGATACGCCAATCCGGAACTGAAAGGAGAGTTGTCATTCCACGGTGGCTCTTCCCAGAGTCCCTCTATGAGACTTAGTCTAATGAGAAGACAAAGGCCTCCCTAAAACTGTACAGCTCCCAGAAAGAGCAGAAACATGCTCTATTTTTTGCTCTACATAATCTCCCCCAGGGTTTAATTTTTAATGAATCGTATGTGTGTGCAGGAGCACACGCAGTTATGGCTTCAGTTACCCTCCAGTTGCTAGTCGTGGAATGTCAGTGATTACAGCCATCCCCAGTGACAAACGCTGCCTGCACACCGCACCCACACAGCGTCTTCTCGACCTCTCTCTCTTGTTCCTTCCTCTTTAGAGTCCAGGCTGACCCTGTTCAAGAGAGATTCTAATAAAACGAAGGAGATGAGGCCCATTTTTCAACTTGTAATCCCAGGCGCAGAGATGTGAGTCATCTCCAAGAATAAAGAGGTCTAAAAGGGGGCACATCCTGAGAAGAGGCAGACACAAAGGTACTGCCGTGAGAAGGAACAGAAAGCCGAGGTTCTTCGTCACTATTGTCGTCATGGTCACCATTGTCATCATGAGGTAGAGCACCTTGTTTGCCTTTTTACACAAATGTCTCTTTCACTAGACTGTGCACACAGCCGGGAGGGTCCACTTATCACTGACTCTTGTATCCAAACCTCCTGGAGAAGAACTGCATGTGCTGGACACTTTCCTACACCTGGTCATGCTGGCTGGTAACTCACAAAGCACTTTCACTCCCATTTCACAGAAGAACAAAGAGAGAGGCATGGACACGTGCAGCTCAGGGCCCAAGCTCATGGAACTACTAAGTGACACATCTAGGACACAAAATTCGGCCCAGCAGTTCTCTAACGTTTCTGTTATACCACTCTGCTCTGCACGCAGGACCTGGGTGGTGAAGAGTTCCTGAGCAAAGGGACAGTGCTGTTGGAAGGAGTGTGTGGCTGCCAAAGGTGTCTGGGGTGAATGGTGCACAGATTAAGTAATAGTGCAGACACCAGCCAAGGAAAAACACAAAACCAGACCAGTGACAGAGGGACACGGCCCAATGCCAGGAGGCTGGGTGGTAATGCCACAGGGAATATTTGGCCAACATGACAGCTTGGCCATGCCCAGTGCAGTGAGGAGCCCTCACCCTACTGAAATCCCCTCTGCCCAGCCCTGGGTGGCACAAGCACCTGGCACAAAGGTGAAGCTACTTTGTATCTAAGGGCAAATATGTTCTGAGTTCCAAACAATTAACATGCAACTGATCTGCTGAAATAGGATCCATGTTTAAATTAAGAATTTCTCAAATATTTCTCTCTTGTGGTAGGAAGAGATGCCATGGAGCAGCTGCTTTATTTTTGTCACTAGGCACTAATCCCTTAGCTTTTTAATGTTATAACTCATTTTTCTTTTGGTGGAGAATGAATTACAAAGTCTCAATGCCTTGCAACTCTTGATATCGATACCATTTTTATTCCTATCCTCTCATCACTACTTAAACATCACCAATTTTGCTAAAAGCAATGGAGGTTTTAAAACACTATCCCTAAAAGACAGTTCCTGCCTAAAAAGGTGTTGCATTTATATTGCCATTATAATCTTCATTCCCTTCTTTTTACAGAAGCAATTAGACCAGTAGTGATATGATACAAGCTTCATTTTAAATGGCTCTTGGAGGAAAAGACACAAAAGCTTTGGGAATGCCCGAAACAGTCCTCTACACAGTCTTGTACCTCCCCATGGCAGACACGTGGACACAGAGGTTTTGTACAGACCTGATAAACCCATGTTTATTGCAAATTCCATTTGTTATTCCACATCAGTGTCTGTGCAATAGAATTACCTGGAGCGCTTTTGCAATAATGATTCCTAAACCCCACCCCGGAATCAGGCTGGGGAATCACAGTTCTAATGCACAAGAGGTAATGAAATAGAGACAATGTATAGTCCAGACAACCACCTAAAATCACTACCTTCTCTCTCTGAGTTTAACCCTGGAAGAAATACAGGCCGTCGCTATGGTAGGCAGCAGGGAAGCACAAACAGGAGGGAGGATTTATCCTCTGGAGGAAGTTTAAAGCCAGCCATGTCCCTGGCACCGAGATCCATCTGGCTTGTCTGACCATCGTGAGATGTGGTGGATGTTCTGGGATCCGTGTGCACGACGGCGTTCTGCCGACATCTGACCTTGTACGGTGGATGAGTTTTCCCACTGGGAATCTGCTTATGCTTGCTCTGTGTTGTGGGCAAATCTGCACCGTGTTTGCAGTGGCGGCTGGGAAGTTGAGCGGATTGCTATTGAAAAGTAACAATATTGCTTTTTATGAGAGAAATGTTCCTCTAAAAGGCATTTCAAAACTACATAGTAATGTCAGGGAGACAAGAGGAGCTCGATAATTTGTCAATTGCATCCGCTGAGAACACAATTATGAGAAAAATGAACTGTAATGATATAATAGATCTTTTTGTGTTACTTAAAGACTAAGCAATAAAAGAGCAGGGTGATAAACATCAGGGGAATATGGCTATAAACACGTCTGAATCTGTTCCACGAGCACGTGAGGCAGCCCCACCCTGGGACGAAGGCAGCAGGAAGAACTCTGGGCCTTGGGTTCAAGTTCCGATTTCACCACTTCGAGGAGCTGTGTGACCTGGAGCAAGCCACACGGGCTCACCAAGTCCAGTCTTCTCAGAGCGGCGTAAAGACCAGGGCACAGGGCCTGCCACATAAAAGGCACTGAATAAATGGCAGCTATTTACTGCTTTTATTATGATTAGTATCATCATTATTATTATTTGTTGTTGTTGCTAAGGGCAGTTTGGGGAAGGAGCTAATCAAAGATCTAGGATCAAACTTTGCAATGTGGAGCAAATACCAGCTGTACAGATGCCACAGACGATGACCTCAGTGAATATTTTAACTCTGAAGGGTGGCCTGGAGCCTTGGAAACTCTGTTTCCACATCCGGCCTGGTGACCTGGCATCCTGCACTCTGCCCAGCTGGCTCTGAGCAGATCGCCCACCTTTGGCTGTCTCAAACAACAGTTCCTAGACTGCAGTAGAACAAGCTGCTGCCACCAAACAAGTCTGTCTGCTCCAACCCCAGGCCTTTCTCATCACTCCAGGACCACGCTCTCTGCTACAATTTTGATAGAATTAAGAAGGAAAATAAAAGTTAATCCAAGTTGATGTCTTCCATTAAAATTGGGATTTCTCTTGACTTGTTTACAGCCATTTTTCCATTTCTTCGTAAATGACATATACTGTTATGTGTCAGTAGGACATGGTGTCAGGGATTAGAATTTCTCAGATACTATTGCAATCTTATAAAGGAAAATGTGGCACATTTGTTTATAGATATAACAATGAAAACCAACCTTGCCTGGAATCTTTAGAGGACTTAGAGAAAGCCAACTTTGTCAGATTCCTTATCCAAACGCTGAACTACCTACTTACCAAAGTCATCCATTCAGCAAAACATTATCAAAAAGTTACTACCCAACTGTGCTTCAGACATCCGAGCGCTGCATTCTATTTTTCTCTCGTCATATTACTTAAGATTTTATAAGTTGTCTGATTAGAAGGCTGATTTAATTAGAGTACTAATAGAAATGACAAACATTACATATGTTCATATATTGCTAAAACCTTTTCAATTATATTTGAGGTACCACAAGTGTGATAGCTAATGCTAAGCATTGGGGCCTCTAATGACAGAAGGCCCCAGGCAATCTGCACACACTTTTATGACACACATTAAATATACATTCAAAGTACTGCTGTGAAATTTAACAGAAGTGTCGATTCATGGTCTTTTGCCAGACCCCGAGTAATCCAGCTGTCGGTAAACGGGTCCTATACTGACTTTAATGCTGTAGTAAAAGCCAGATGAACACACACAGGAAAAACGAGGATTCCTTTTTTTTTTTTAATTTCAGAGTATTATACCTCATCACTCTGGTACCTTTAGGTAAGTTGCTATCCAAGCAAGGCTCTTCAAAAATAATTTATCAGCATCAGGAGCTATGCTGAAGAATGAAATAAATCGCACTTTCTCATATGTATTGAGCTTTAAGAGAACTGCAAGGCTAAAATCAGATAAAGAATTTTGAAATATCTCGTGACTCTACAATTTACAATCTGAAGAACACACAACAGCTGTTTTACTGTACAGACAGAGACTTAGCTACGGTGCCGTCAGCCCCTGCCTGGCTGGATTTAGAGGATTTAAAAAAGAAAGGTGGAAATCTGTTTATTTTACCACGTAGCAGAATGCTGAGTAGGACTTGTTCTGCTGCCCTGTCCTGGCAACCAAGGAAGCAAAGCTGAAGTCAAAGAGATAGTCAAATGCACCACCGTCTACAGTACAGATGGTTGGGAAGAACACCCCCACGAAGGCTCAGGGAGATGGCAGCATGGCCCCTCTACACCACACTGCACTCCCCCCTCGTCCCCTCCTCCCTCCTTCCCAGTCTAGAGGAGACAAAAGAGAGAACAGGTGGAGTCAGTTCTGGGTCTTCCACCTAGTGAGAGTATCTAGGCTTTTCCTTCCCCTCCTTGTATAAGCCTTTTCCTCTCTTTCCCCTAAAGACAAGAGAAAGGGGACTATTCAAGAGAATTACCTTGGAGGAGCCAGCAGAAAAGGGCAGCTGGCACCCTGGTTCCCAGTGGGACAACTGCAGGGTCAGAGCCTTGCTGATGGGCCCTGAGCCTGTCTGAGCAGACAAGTGAACTAGACAGAAATGGCAGTGCAAAGATGGGCAGCAGCTACCCAGGGGGGCTGATGATGGACGTGCCTCCTTTGGGGCAAGGGGTCTACGTCCCCTCCCCAGGACTCTATCCAAGTGGGCAGCTTGCAAATAAGGGGACCTGGGGTAGGGGTGGGCTGCACTAAGGCGGAGCTGAGGAGGGGCTAGATGAAGTAGAGTTGACGCCAGACCTCCTTCATCCAGGAGTCATGGGATGGGGAGTCCATAAAAGGGGTTTTGAAGAACCCTCCCTTGGGTACCACAAGAAGGCCAGTATTTGGATGTCCCCCAACCTGGCAGGCACCCATCACCAGTCAGGGGTACCAGAGAAGCAGCTAATCCTACAGAGATAGCACTATAGCCATGGCCCGTGACACGAGGGATGCCTGTCTCTCCTCTCTACCCTAAAACACCAGAAAAGATGGAGAATGAGAAGAGGGACCGGGTAAGAGTGTCCCAGAGCACATTCCTCTCCCCTCCTGCGAGGTGTGCATGTATGTGTGGGTCAGATGGAAAGAGTAGGCCCTGCCCCTCCCCGATTCCAACTCCCTTTAAGCCTAAAGAAGGCAGGTGTTGAAGGGAAGTGAAAAAAAAATAACATTTACAAGAATTTGGGTCTGGTCCTTTAAGTTAGAAAACCCCAGGTTTATTTTTAATTACTGAAAACAGTTGGGATTCCACCGAAGATGTTCGATTTAATAAATCTTTCCTGAGGAGGCACCATGTGCCTGGCACTATTTTAGGCACTTGAACAACAATGACACTAAGGAACGAAACAAAGATCCCAGCCCTCCTGCTTCTTGTGGGGAGGGAGGTTTCCCACAGTGCGGTTCCTATAGTGAGTGCAGAAAAATAAAACCACTGAACCCCTACCAGGTTCAGGCTAGTTGATAAACCAGTTTCAACAGCTTTCACAGATTAAATTTCTTTCTGAAAGTTCTGCTCCCACACAAAACACTGCCTTCTGCAAAAGGGCCCAGAGAATGAGGAGGAGGGGAAGGGAGCTGAAGGTGGGCTGGTGACACAGGGATACTATGGGTATAGAGAGATGCTTCAGGGCACTCAGGACCCCCCGAAGGAGACTAGTGGGACCAGATACGGATTTCAGATCTGCTTCAAATTACACCAATGGAAGCACTACTGTGTTTTCCAAATTGTTCCTCTTAAACAAAAAGACATTATGTATATAGTAAATAGGTCCACATTTATAGATAAAACTCAAAAATCTTTGGAAAGGCACCCAAACCTACTTTCCCCTTCTTGCTTTTTTTCTTTTCTCTCCCTTCCTAGTTTCCCATTCGATTCTACTTTCCCTGAGAAGGATTTTGTTCTGCCCATCTGAGAGATCCAGAAGGTACGAGAATCATGAAATTCATGAATCGCGACCAATTCAACAAGGAACCTCTGGGGTCTAAGGGGTGATGACTCTGAAATCCACAGTGAATTCGACTCCCCATTGTCCTTTCTGAAGTGGATCACTGCCATTCTTCTCCAAGCCCCTTTCTGGAGTGGAGTGACTCTTGTTCTCATAAGATTGGTGGAGCTGGCTCAGAAAACGATACCTCAAAATACAGCAATTTGACGTGCTGAGCTAAAGCAGTAGTCTCAAGGTCTCTCTGACACCCCCTCCCCCCACCCCACCCGGCAGGCCCTCATTCTTCTGTCTCTCCCAAAGCACAGGATGAGGCTGTTCTCCAAAGTTCCTTTATTTACCGAGAAACCAGACCCGCCAAAGAGGAACACAATTGCCTTTGGATCCCTTCCCTGAAATTTCATCAACCAGAGAAGAGGAAAAGACTGAACGTTAAACACCACCCCTAGAGCCCAGAGGAACTTTTTCCCGATCCACGGTCTGTTCTCTGGTCCCATTCAATTCCCAAAGAGAATCATTTACACATTACTGTCTGGTCTTCAGGCCCATTCACTCACAGTGCCCCCAACCCACCTCTCTCCCCAGTGAAGAGGGTATTTAACTGTCAACCATCTAGCCCTTTCTTTGAATTTTCATATCTTATGTAAGTCTTGTGCACACGTTGCACGTAATAAATTTGTTACTACTATGCTTTTCTCTTGTGAAGCTGTCTTTTGTTAGAGGGGTGTCAGAGAGACCCTTTACAATGGGCAGGAATGAGATACGCCCCCCTTTCCACCCCTCCAATGGTTGCTTCTGTCACTGGTTTCACCCCAGGCACAGCTGTGTCTGGGCCAAGCTCTAGCTCCCCAGGATAGTAAAACCAGACTAAGAAATGAGTCGGTACAAAGCGTGACTACTACAGCAATGTTGCAGGAGGCCCGTGGTATTCCTAATGAGCCTGGGTTATAGTTTTATTTAGTGTCAGATGATTATATCTGCATAAAGTTAAAGGTCCTCCACTAAGGCCTAGGTTGTTGGCTGTTTACAAGGCAGAGCAGCATAGATGACATCGTTACTTTTAAATGGCTGAGTACTAAAAAAGACAAGGGCACTTCTACCCTGAAACCTCGCAACTTTCCAAAATGAGTTCACTTTTAACATTGCCTTTGGATAATGTCAGCCCATGGGGTGCTAATAATGGCCCAGGGAAGTTCCTTAGAACAAACATAGGATTATCACTACACATTCTTCATTGAGAGAAACAAAAGTGCCAGCGTAACTCAAAACCCTTCAGCGTGGTTTCTGTAAAATGCCTTTTCTTCAAAATCCAGTACATTTTCCAACCTGGCACACTCAAGCCTGGATAATTCTTTTTAGTCAGCTGAGAGAACCCTCTAGATTCAATTCTTTTAGGGAACTATGGGACCTAATTAAGCCCAACAGCCAGAGCACTAAATGCAAATTTTCATCCTCAAGCAATTCAGTGTAAGTAGCAAAGCCACTTTCATTTTTCTGTGTTCCAAGTAAGTATTTTGTCATCATGAACTGAGAAGAATAATAATAAACTAGCCCTGGTAAATGTAACCCCAGACAGGATACTGGATTGTGTGTAGATCTATGGGCCTGACATTAATAAAATTCTGTTTATCTCTAATATATTAAAATAGTATTTTATAGGAAAATTTCAATGTGTGGCACAGAGAGGAGACACGCTGAACCCATTGACATTTAGCTAACAGAATTTTTAATAGAATTGAGCTGGCCTAGGAAGGAAGAAAAATAGGAAAGAAATGCCAACCAGACGACTCCCTAGAGAATAATTCATTCTGGTTTTATGTGATATTAAATATCACTTCCTCCACCAAGGTTGGAACCTGTATTAGCCTTAGCAAAGCAAATTTTGCCCATCCAAAAACTTCGTCACCATGGCCCATAGGTTAGGGCACTGCTACCAGCCATTCCAACAAAAACAAGACAATTCACCGGGAATGGTGCCATTTTCCATTTCACTGTGCAGATGACAGAAGGGCTTCCAGGTCACAAGGGCCAGTGGTTTATCAAACAGTGTTTGGAACCTCTGTCCTCTCTGCCAAGTCTGACTTCTGGCTTGATTTGACCTGCTCCATGTCTATCATGGGCTATAGGTCAGGACAGTTCTGCAGCTCTGAATGGGGCAAGTCCAGAGCTCTGGAATGATTAGTATTTCACAGGGCAGGGAGAACTCTCCAGCCCCACAAGTGGCCAGCTGTCAGAGCATTTTTCCCTCCCTTCCTCTCTGTCTAAATGTCACCTCTACTTCCTTTTTTACCCTTCTTCCCTAATCCCCTTTTCCTATTTAACTTCCAACTCTTCCTCTTCTTCCCTTTTTCCTTCTCTTAAAACCAGCCAAGGCGGGTGGATTGTTTGAGCTCAGGAGTTCGAGACCAGCCTGAGCAAGAATGAGACCCCCGTCTCTACTAAAAATAGAAAGAAATTATATGGACAGCTAAAAATATATATAGAAAAAATTAGCCGGGCATGGTGGTGCATGCCTGTAGTCCCAGCTACTTGGGAG
>CM052438.1:109519104-109553420 GCA_028533085.1 Varecia variegata
TTTTTTTTTTTTTTTGGCTATTCTTATTAGCATTACTGTCATTACTAAGGCCTCCCTGGGAGGAGTCCCAGCAGAGAAGGCTATTCTAGGCCCAGAGACAGGCTGTGCAGGAGAAGGTCACAAAAAGAGAAGGGTCTGCAAGTAGGGGCAGAGGGAAGGGGGTGTTGGGAACAGGGAGCCAGGTCAGAGGCTCACGTTTTAAATCTCAAAATTAAATTCTAGACATTTTGCTTCAGAAAACTTAAAACTTCTGGTTCTTCAAAACGAAGTTCTCATTATATTGCTTTTCTGAGTGAATTCAAACACCTGTGGTCTTCTATTCCTGGAATTTTAAAAGTGATGGCTCATTATTCAAGGGAGCCTGGGAATTGTCATAGTCAAAACCAAACACTCTTCCATCTTTAATCCACACTTTCTTACTGTTTAGAACCCAGTGATCCTTTAGTGAAATCGCACATTTGTATTTGTCTAACTCTCCTCTCCCCCATAGGAACAGCCCAAATCCTCTAATCTTTCTTCACCCTACTGTGTGGTGTGGACTTAAGGGAGAGGGGGAAAGATAGGGGTCTAAACCAGAACATAACATTTAAGATCAGTGCACAAAGAGGCCAGGCAACTGTAGATGTTCATCTCTACAAGGTTTTTGGTCGTCAGAGACTCTGGGGTGAGAATGAGTTCATGAAAAAACAAACACGATCCAGCTTTATCTTCCCAAGACCGTAATATATGCCAGGAACAGAGTAAGCGTGTCTCTGTTGGGAGGCTCCCCAATGTGTTGACTGAAAATAGAACATCTCATTTAATCTTCATCCTCAGAATGAATTCATAATTCACTGAACTGATCCAGACTTTTTATAATAAATAGCAATTGAATTAGAAAGCATGCCTGCTGCCATTAGCCAAATGTATCTATATATTATTATAAAAGCAGGACAACTGGCTTCATGCACTTTGGCCAAAAAACAATTACAACTACATTACAGTTAAGTTCATCCTCCATGTATACTTTCATATGTGTGTGTCTCTATGTACATATACGTGTGTATGTATGTATGTACATATGTAAAAAGTTCATGGACCACATTATTGAGACATCTCAGAGACCAAGGAATGATCTCCCAAAAGTCAGGCCCACTCTGTTGGATGCCTGGTGAATGCCATGAAATGGTCCCTTTGATTAGAAAAATCTCATCATCTCCACAACCTGCCCACCATTCAAGAGGCAGCTCAAAATGCACTTCTCCATCAAGCCCATCCCAGTCTCCCTGTACCAGAAATAGTAACTTTCTCCTGTCTACCTTGGATTCATTATTTATATACATGTCTTCTCCACACCACAAAACAAAAGCCTTCTTGAAAATAGAGCCCATGGACAATTCTTATTTATGTTGTGAACTTTTGCAAAATTGGGGATCAATATAAATTTTCAGAATGAAATAAATGAATGAAATTTTATTTCATTTTAATATAACCATCAATTCTTTTTCTTGTAAGATAGCACTGGCCACACAGGCCAGAAAATATGACTCAAGAATGTACCTTTGGCAATATTCTTATTTCCAATTCCTGACAATTCCTGGCCCCTCTTAAAACCTCAATGAAATATGTCAGTGGACATACTGGATAGTCCACTGTATCTCTGGGCCCAAACCCAGTAAAAAGAAAGAAGAAAGAAAAGAAAGGAAAGAAAGGAAGAAAGAAAGAAATAGAATGAAAAGAAAGGAAGGAAGGAAGAAGGAAAGAAGGAAGGAAGGAAGGAAAGAAGGGAGGGAGAGAGAGAAAGAGAGAGAGGAAGGAACGAAGGGAGGGAAAGGAAGGAAGAAAGGAAGAAGGGAATTTGAGTGTTTAGCTTAAGAGAAAATTTATTTTGGATAGTGCAGAGTGCTTAGATTGAGTTTTATGAGTGCATGAAGAAGGAATTTGTCTTCCATAGCTTTCAGGTTAACAAAGAAATTTTTGTCTAGATACCAATACTCTAACCTTCTCAGGGATCACAGCTAACTTCTACATTTTAATTTATTAAATGACTTGCATAAAAGATGAATCAAGAAAGAGAATACGCAAATCAAGTACTCTAATGGAGAGTAACTTTCTCCCCAAATCTAAGAAAGCAATTACCCACAAGTCAGAGAGCCCCAAAAAACATTCATTCCAATTTGGCATCTCTTTTCTTCTTCAAAGTTTCAAAATTTTAAAAGTTAGGGGAACAAACACGTGGCATCCTCCAGTGCCCTGCTCGGAGATGACTAACGTTCACTGATGACCTGACATGTGGCTTTGTATGCCTTTGCCCACCTTGTTCTCATACAAGGTAAATTCCTATTAAGCCCATTTTACAGATGAAGATACTGAGGCTTATATTATTAAAAATTATGCATACACGAGCATCCACAGGAAAACATTCCTAAACCAAAGCTTAATTCTATAAGTTAATCTTTAAAATTCAATATTAAAATCTGAGGACTTATGGGCAACACTGGTTAATTCATTTTCAATCGACTCGAGCACAACCTATTTTCTAACCAATATGAGAGTTTGGGGGAACTTATCTCCAAATGACCATAGAAATTTCCAGAAAATTCAAATGTGACCTGGGAGTTAACAATAGTAATCTCTGAGAAAAGGACAGCACAGGTTTAATAACACAAAAGTTGCAGTTCGTTTGCGGAGTTTACTGGGTTATGTCCCTAGGATTACTCCAGAAGATGCCACTCCCTTAATTTATGCCAGGTGGTCAGTGTGAGAAGCATAACATTTCCAATACTGGTTTTTTATTTCTTAAAGTTAAGCTTCAAAAGCATTTATGGATCTTCAAAAGATCCACTCAAAAAGCCTGGATCTTTGTGCATATTATTTCATTTCATTCTCACCAACTAATGAAATGATTATTACTAATAGTATTTTATCCATTGAGGACACTCGAAGTCTGCAGAAAGATGCTAAGTTTCTTGTCTACAAGCACACAGCTAGTAAGAGGTGGAGCTGGAACAAGAACCCCAATATTTCTAACTTTAAAACCCAAGCTTTCTCAAGTACATCATATAACCACACTCTCCCCAGTATCTGAAAAGAGCTCAAATGTTTGAGTCCATTCAGCCTCTTTCCAAGATGCCATCATTTTCTTATCCTCATCTTCATCACCGAATATTCACCAAAATGAACCGAAAGTTGTGAACACAGCAACTGAGAAATCACTGTGTAAAACAAACCAATAGAGTTCTGATCCCGATGCCATTACTCAGAGGGGACAGACCGCAAGCAACTGTGGGCTGTGCAGCCTGGTCCACACCACATAACTGCCTCTGTTCTCACTGCCATTTGTACATTTCTCTTTGGGCTTTTTTAGGAACAGATGGGCTACTGACTGAGTATTATCAGTTCCAATTTATGCAGCTGGAGCATCCCAGAATTGCAGAAATAGCAATCTTCTGAATAATTTCTCCTGCCACAAACAACTGCTGCTTCTCCCATAATAACCCCCTCAGTGGGCCTGGAGAGCATTCTTCCCATTCCAAGAGCTATGGTTCAGTTTATTTTAAACCACAATGTCCTTTTGTATTTTGGCGAAAGAAATGCTCCAAACTTGTAGACCACCTGATCTTTGTTTTGTCTTTCCTAAGGCAGATAACACCAGATGATAATATTTGGCTTAATGGACTTTTAATGTCACTAAAAAGAAAACCAAGATGGGAGACAACTCAACTGTTTTTCTCCTCTTCTTCATCAAATACAAGAGCCTCCACGTGTAGGGGTGTCACAGTGAACTGCCAATTTTATATTATCAACTCTTAGACCACCAAAAAGCCAACAAACCACAAACTTTGTGGGCTGTATTTTGAACCATAATGCCATGCATTCAGAAGTTTTCAGAGTTTGGATGTTTGTTGCTATGGGGAAAAAAAGATCCAGATCTCTGACCGAATAGCTTCTTTTTCATTTGTGTACTTTGCAACCACAGTGTACTCATCTGATAAATGGGACCTGACAATATTTAAAAATAAGTGAAATCACAGTCTACAGAATAATAAACGTAATTTGTTATCCGTACGACAGGACTTGTTTTTTTCAGATAATGATAATCTTCTTCCCCCAGTGACGAAGATGGCACCAATCAGTCAAACAAATAAATAAGTAAATAAAATATTTTAAAATACATATTACCAATGGTATAACTGGTTACACAGAAACTAAGAAGTTTGTGGTGATGACAAAGCTATGTTGACACATAATTTTTCTGTTTTTCAAACTCCTCTATTTTATGACTCATCATTTTATTAAGATATCATGCACATACAAAAAATTCAGCCTTTTAAAGATCATTGGTTTTTAGCATATACATAGAATTGTGCAACCATTGCCACTATCTAATTTGAGAACATATTCATCACCCCAATCTAATTTTAGAACATTTTCATCACCCCAAAATGTACCCATTTGCAGTCACTCCCTATTTTCTCTCCCCAGCTTCTGGAAACCACTAGTCTACCACTTCCTGTCAGTATAGACAGGAATCATGGACATTTCATAATAACTGGAAGAAGCAAATACTATATGGTCTTTCGTATCTGTTTTTTTTTTTTTCACTTAGCATAATGTTTTCAAGGTCTATCCATGTTGCAGCAATATATTCGTATTTCATTCCTTTTTATGGCCGAATAACATTTCGCTGTGTGAATATACATCTTTTATTTGTCCACTCATTAGTTGATGGGCATTTGTTTTGTTTCCACTTTTTCGGTATTGTGAGTAATGCTGCTATGAACTCTGTGGACAAGTTTTTGTGTGGATATATGTCAAGTACCTCATTGTTTTTTTATGAAAACCGCAATCTTTGGCAAAGAAAGAAATAGAGATCATTTTATGCCAATGAAAGGAAAGGTCTTAATGGTAAGAATTGTGAGAGAGCAGGGTACAGAAATGAAGAAGCCAGGCATGGAAATGCAAGGTGAGGCCCATCCCCTCTCTGGACTAGTCCTGCCACACAGCAGCGGTGGCGTCTCTGGGCCTCCTCCAACTGCAATCGGGACCCACGGGCCCTCCAACCTCCAGGGTACATAGCGGAGGGTGAACAAAGCTTGCACGCCCCACCCACGATCCTCAAAAATCCATCACCATTTCCTGGATTATGAAGTGGAAAGGGATGTTTGAACCAAATCCCTTACATTCTTCTCAAATGACCTCAACAGATATTCTCACTATTGCCTGAAACAGATCAATACACAAATCAGATTTTTATTCATGTTCCCTTCCATTGTGACACACCACCTCATCCAAATAAAAACAGCAGATTCAAATAAGCAAAAAAGTTAATAAAAGAACAACCTCAACCTATTTTATTCAAATATTCCTAAGAAAGGACACACACACTTAAATTTTACTTTGTTTCTATGTTGATTAAATATCAAAGGTGTTTTCCAAGTGTCTGAAGTATTAGCCAAAGAGGTTACACATTAACTTCTTAATCCTCAAGTAAAATAACATTACAGGACTCAAGTGCATAAGACTCAATTTATTCCCAAACTAGAGGTTCAAAAGATCAGTAATTATGAGGCTATGTAGGACAAAAAAAAAGGTTTTGCGTCTTCCAAATTACCAGAGGTGGTTTGCTAACTAGTGCCTAAGGACAATGAGCGATTACCCCCAGTTCCGCTTTGTTCTCATTAGAAAGGACTTCAACCCAGCTGAAAGCCAGCCACAGGCCAGGGACACTGCAGTCCATCCCTGTTGCTGCTTCACAATTGGATCTGCTTTTTTTTTTTTTTTTTAAAGAAATACAAAAAAAATCACAAATAGCTGGGCCTCAAAATGCAATATACTCATTCACACACAGATCATCACGATCTTTTTATTGACAAAATTAAAGCATCTGCATATCTTTCAGCAAAAAAAAAAAAAAAAAAAAAAAAGAGCCACAGAAGGAGCAGCATCTGAGCCTCTACATCTAAACTATTCACCCTTTCAGTAGGGCAGTATCAATCATTGTTACTGTTCTCCCTACTCCTATAAACAAAAAACCTTTGCCTGCTGCCTCCCTCCTCCCCCTTCCCCTCCCCCACAGGAAAAACAAAACAAAACAAAAAGCTAGTCAGGGCCTCCACTGCAAAGTCACTGAACCCACCACCAAAAGACACTGGAGGCGGTGCTGGGTTTGAGTGTAGGCAGCGGACAAGTCAAGCAATCAGGAGGAGAAATGGACACACGCAGGAGAAAGGAAGCATCCAACTCAGGGTTCCTGTGCCGCGTCTGCCCACTGCCTGGTGCCATAAGGCCCTCGAGCTACCAAAAAATTAAATGATTGGAAAACCCATTTAAATTATTAGATGAAAGTCAAAAGAAGAATATTTCATGATATATGAAAATTTTGCACTCCAGTGTGCATTGCAGCATTATTCACAATGGCTAAAATGTGGAATTAGCTTAAGTGTTGATCTAGGGACGAATGGATAAAAAAGATGTGGTGTATGTACACAATGGAATATTATTTAGCCATGAAAAGAAGGAAATTTTGTCATTTGCAGAAACATGGATGGATCTGGAGGACATTATTTTAAGTGGAATAAACCAGGCACAGAAGGACAAATATTGCATTTTCATACTCCTATATGGGACCTAAAAAAAACTGATCTCAAGGAGGTAGTGAATAGAACGGTGGCTACAAGAGATTGGTAAGGGTGGTGGGAAGGGGTAACGAAGAGATGCTGGTGAAGGGGTAATTCTGTTAAATAGAAGGAAAAAGTTCTGGTGTTCAACAGTGCAATAGGGCAACCACAGTTAACAATAATGTATTATATTTCAGAATAGCTAGAAGTTTTCAAATGTTCCCAACATAAAGCAATGATAAATGTTTCAGGTGAATCATGTCCCAATTACCCTGATTTGATCATTATATGTTATACGCTTGTATCAAAATATAATATGTACTCCATGAATATGTACAATTATTATGTATCAATAAAAAATTAAAAAAACCCAAAAATCTAATTTCAGCATCTATAAATGAAGTTTTGAGGGAACACATCCCTTCACTTGCATGTGGTGTGTGGTTACGTCAGTGCTGCAAAGGCAGAGCTCAGTAGCTGGGACAGAGGTCAGACAGCCCGCAAAGCCATAACTAATTGTTATCAGGACCTTTACAGGAAAGTCTGGGGACGCTTCCACGGTCTAACCTAGCAGAAGTGTACATTTCATCCCAAATCTCTAAAATAGATCTCCAGGGAGGCGGCAGGTTATAAACCACCTGCTATCATGGGGTGGTGGGCGGGTGGGCACTGCATTTGTGGAGGCAGGTGACTTAGCTGGGATTCCTGTCCACAGAAGCACAAAAAAATATCAGACAGTCCCAAGTTTACTGGGTTGAGAGTTTCTGCCTACAAACAACTTATCTCTTTTTATAAATTTGTTTCAAGCAACACAGCTTATCAGTGAACACAAGACCATATTAGCTGCCCACAAATTAGCATTTAGTACAATTATCTACAAAAGGGACAAGGAATCCATTTACATTTCAAATCTTCTTCACTCCATTTAGCCTGAAACTTTTTTCAAGTAACAAACACATTCAGGAACACTAGATAACTACGTCTTATCAATTTGCACACCATTTTAATCCACCCTTTAATAATGTTGCCTGTGTGAAGGCGGAGGAGTGAAGCAACTAGGGAAACAGAATAACTAATGAATAGAAATTGGAAGCCTAGCAAGCTTACTAACAACAGCCAACCTCCTATGATGTCAAAGTTTCATTAATTAGATGTGTTAATCAACCACTCCCCATATACTCATGTTTCCTTAACTCTACCCTGTACTTACCAAAGAAAGCAACGCACTTCCTTTTGCCGAATTAAAAAATAACGTGCAGAAAAATGTCTGTAAGCAAACTACATAATTTAAATGTCACCCAGTTTATTTTGTGTCTAATAATCAAGCAGATATTTTTTTGTTCTTATGAGGGAATAAAGGAAATAACTACAGGATTCTAAATGTTTCCAAATTCTGGAACAGGAATTAAAAGCCTTAATAGCTGATCTTGTCTTATAAAGCTTTTGCTCCCAAAATCTGACTCTTCACCTTCCCCATGAAACTGCTAATTTGTGGTTTGCTTTTAGTGGTTCCCTTTAGTGCAATAGTAGAATGGTGGTCTAAATTTTAATCAAAATGTGCTCATGTTTAAACTCGTCAGTTCCTTATTTTTTTTTAATCATTCAAAGTAATTAAGTAAATACCAAGTTGCAGAGAGGTACAGATGGCGGGGGAATCTATGGGAAGTCCAGCTGGCATATCCATGTGCCCACAAGCCAGCAATACAAGTTGTGGCTTCCAATCTGACAGTGGTTAGGACAAATGTCACCTCCATAGCTTCCATGCCAGCCAAAGGAATTGTAAGACTGGTGCTTAGGCCAGTGAGGTCTCACCTCACTGACTGCAGCAAATTTGATTTCAAGTTGCATAT
The DNA here is from genome assembly GCA_028533085.1 of Varecia variegata. Taxonomy (NCBI): domain Eukaryota; kingdom Metazoa; phylum Chordata; class Mammalia; order Primates; family Lemuridae; genus Varecia; species Varecia variegata. Next base: position 109,527,554 of record CM052438.1, read on the forward strand.
GAAGTGAAACAGTCCAACTTCCTTTGTATCTATAATAGATCAACCGTGTTTCTATTACCATATGTGTATTGCGTGTGGGAACATTTTGCACAGGTGTGCCCTCCTGTGGATTATAACCTCCAATATTTCTGTAAAACAATCCTTAACACATTTACATTTCGTGAAATATATTTCATGAAAAGTTAAAAATGGATGGAATAATACTCCTAAAGAACTTTTTCACATGACTAAAAAATGCAGTTATTCTCGACATTATACAAGGGTAGAGTTTATTACAATCTTCTGGACAAATGATGAGCTGGCAGAATTAAGAAATAACCACATTTTCCTTCATTTTTAATAGGCAATAACCTATACTTGGGGGAAAATAAAAACAAACATAGCAGTATTCTTAATCAGTTGGTAGAAAAGATTAACAGAACATCACGTAAGTAGACTAATGTATGCAAACAAAGGAAAAATACTCAGAGTTTGAAAATCAACTTATTTATGTTGTAAAATAATACAAATCATTCGGGAAGCATATCCTGGGAAACAGCAAAGCCAAATTTATTAAGTTATATAACCCTCTGGGCCTCAGTTTCCCCAGGGGAAGATGATCTCAAAGTGTGATTGTTCAGATTAAATGAGTTCTTAAAGTGCCTGGCACATTGTAAGCACTCCAGGTGTTTATTATTACTTAATTATTAAAATTATTCCTAATAATTTTAATTTTTTACTTTTTTTGGATACGTAGGAGATAGAAAAGAAACGGTTCATTCAATGGGCATAAATGCAGTCAAACAGAGGAGAAATGAGAAGGAAAGGAGGGGAACACAGGGCAAAGTGAGGCGCTCGGACTGGTAATGAAGCAGCAATACACAGCACAGCCATAATTTATAACAGGTCATAGAAGAGCGAGTTTAAATAAGGAAAGAAGCAGAGTAGGAAAGTAACGAAGGAAAATAACGATGCCATTAACAACAAGTCACATGTTCAGCGGTGCCAACAACTACCATGGGAATTGAAGCCATGATGGAAGAATTTAATGCCTCTTTCATATTTCATTTTAAAGGTTTTAATAATTATTCAAACTTCCTGGCACTGCCACAACAGTGGAGGGCATAGGAACTCCGGGATGGGCACTAAAAAATATTCTAGAAGTAGGTAAGTGCGGCAAGTTGGAGTGACAGCAGTTCCAATAAGGCATTTCAGGGCCAAAGACAAACCAGGTAAACTTTTCCTAAAGTTTCCCCAAAAAGGATAGGTTCAGTCCTCTGGCATAAGCTGAGCTGGATTCTGCTAAGTTGAATACAATCAGCTTCTTTCTTGGAATGAGGAGAACAAGACAGAACAGGAGGAAGTGACTTCTTTTGACACATTCTCTTTTACAACCTCAGAGAGGCCTAAAGGGCTAGAATGGGTGGTGCAGGGACATTCTAGAGAAGCCATATTAGAGTTGCCATAGCAACCCCCAGCATGAGTTTAGAGATGAAAATGGCAGGTGGGGGCAGTGCCAGTAGTTTCCAACAGGTAGAGCAGGCAAAACTTAGGGTGGTAGGTGCTGGTTGAAAAGAAGGTAGGATTTTTGTATGGACAGAACTTCAGATAGCCTTTCTCTCCTCTGAAAATAAAAAGCCCTTGAAGCACAGCCCATAGCCAGCCCGGGGAGTGCTCTTTCTGTGCCGAAGATGGGGTTGGGTGAGCATTTGCTTCTGCTCTTGCTCATCTTTGTCAACTCCTTTCATCCTTCTGGTTTGTTTGTTTGTTCGTTCGTTCGCATTGCTCTGTTAGCTAGATAAGAGGTTATTACAAACAGAATTAATTTATTCTAGCTACTGGTCCAGGAAAGCATATGGTGAATGTGACAGAACAATAGTTATCTGTAACCGTGGAGTGATAAACTCAGGAGAAACAGCCAAACACGGGTATCCCATCCACTTCCCAGCAGATGATGAATTCAGTACTTTACTCAACACCCTCTCATCTTCTCATTATGCTTTCTGCATTCTCTTTCTCAGCTTTCTCCAGTCTTATTTACCCCATCTTGATCAACAGTCCATGAGGCTGCATAGCATAGGAATAAAATAATAGATTTTGCAACCAGGCTACTTAGGTTTGCCTCTAACCTCCACCACTAAATAAATGGGATCTTGGAAAAATTAGTATCTCTGTGCCTCACTTTCCTTTTCTACAAAATGGAAGGAAAATAATAGTGTCTACCTTTTAGGGTTGTTCTGAGGACTAAGTGAGCTAATATTTGTAATGTGCTTAGAATAATACCCACAGAAATTATTATTGTCATCAGGAGATGTGTCCGGGAAGAGAAGCAACTTCCATAATGGTTCTTCTAAACAATGGTCCTGTTCAATGGTTTTAATTATCTCCAGGAACCTGGTGACTGCCCATTCTTTATCTCCTATACCATCATTCTCCCATCAACCTATGGGCATATATCCTTGGAAGTCCCACGAGCACTTCAAACCCAAGAAATAAACTCAAATTGGAATGCACCATGTTCCCCTCACCTTAGGGCCTTTGTTTTACTCCAATTCTTCAATTGACATTCACTATTCTGGTCTCAGATCTAATGTCCTTCCTCAAGGAGGCCTTGTCTGACCACTTTTTAAAAAACGGTCTCTTCCCTTGCCCATTCCCTACCTTAGTATTCTGTTGTAGTTTTTGTTTTTTGTTTTTTGTTTGTTTTGGGATTGTTTTTTTTTGGAGACAGGGTCTTGCTGGGTAGCCCAGACTGGAGTGCAGTGACATAATCATAGCCCACTGCAACCTCCAACTCCTGGGCTCAAGCAATCCTCCTGCCCACCTCAGCGTCCCTAGTAGCTAGGACTACAGGTGCACGCGACCATGCCTGGTTAATTAATTTTTATTTTTTATAGAGATGGGGTCTCACTATGTTGCTTAGGCTGGTCTTAAACTCCTGGCCTCAAGAAATCCTCCCACCTTAGCCTCCCAAAGTGCTAGGATTACAGGTGTGAGCCACCATGCCTGGCCTGTTGTAGTTTCTTATGATCACTGTATCTGAGATTATCTTTCTCCCTTACAGTCGGCCGTCTGTGTCTGTGGGTTCCATATCCACAGATTCAACCAACTGTAGATTGAAAATATTTGAAAAAAATAAAAATAAAATATAATACAAACAAAAAGTACCCCATAACAGCTATTTTACATAGCATTTACATTGTATTAGGTATTGTAAGTAATCTAGAGATGTTTTAAACTATATGGGAAGATGTATGTAGGTTTTATGCAAATACTACCTCATTTTATATCAGAGACCTGGGCATTTGCAGATTTTACTATCCAGGTGGGGAGGGTGCCCTGGAACCAATCTCCCCCACACCAAGGGACAACTGTATTGCATACATGTTGATTACCTGTTGTGCCTACTAGACTGAAGCTCCACGGGAACAAGCACCTTGCTTCATTCACTGCCTTATCCTTGGAACCTAGACCACTACCTGGCACTAGGTATCCCCAGTGTTTACCAACTCGATTTGTTGAATAAATTCTAGGTCACAAATTTTATGACACTGCATGAATTTCAGAAAATTTTCCACATATATTTTGCTTAAGAAATGTTTTCATCAATTATGTTTAAAATAAAAGGCCTTGGCACTTGGTAGGGTAAGTTGATGCTACCCAAGATATTTAGATATGTGGAAAGCTCCACTGCCCCTGCAAGAGGAGTTAAATGAAGCTTCTATAGTTTTCTTTCTTGAACACTTAACACAAAAGCTTACACAAGTTCAACACAAATACATCTTGATGATGATAGTAGTGATCTCACTGTGATTTTAGGTATTTACATTAAAATATAAATATCCATAAACAATAAGTAAATTTATATTGACATAAACTTCTCTTGTCCTTCAGGGAACCATTTAATTGTTTTCACTAACAATTATCTAAAATGGGTTCTTAAAAAAAAAAAGGTTACTAGCCTTAAGGACAAAGAGTTTTTTAAAATAAGCCAAATCCATCGCTTACCAGTTTCAACAAATGACAAGGTGATATATTTTATATAATCTCTCAGTTAAGTCCTGCAAAGAATATAAGAAGACATAGAACCTGCCCTCAAATGAGTCAATACTGGTGCAGGTGCCTGAGCAAAAAGAAGGAACTGGAGGAATCAGATTACCTGACTTTGAATTATACCACAGAGCTGTAGTAACCAAAACACATGGTACTGGCATAAAAACAGACACACAGACCAATAAAGAACTCAGAAATATATCCACACGTCTACAATGAACTTATCTTCAACAAAGGTGCCAAGAACATACAGTGGGGAAAGGGCAGTCTCCCCAATAAATGATGCTGGGAAAATTGGATATCCATACACAGAAGAATAAAACTAGGCCCTTACCTCTCACCATATACAAAAAGCAAATAAAAATGTATTAAAGACTTAAATCTAAGACCTGAAACTATGAAACTACTAAAAGAAAACATTGGGGAAATGCTTCAGGACATTGGTCTAAGCAAGGACTTCTTGGGTAATACCCCTCAAAGAACAGGCAGCCAAAGCAAAATTGGACAAATGGTATCACATCAAGCTAAAAAGCTTCTGCACAGCAAATGAAACAATCAACAAAGAGAAGAGACAACCCACAGAATGGGAGAAAATATTTGCAAACTACCCATCTGACGAGGGATTAATAACTAGAATATATAAGGAGTTCCAACAACTCAACAGGAAAAAAAATCAAATAATCTGATTAAAAATGGGCAAAGGATCTGAATAGACATTTCTCAAAAGAATATTTACAAATGGCCAACAGGTATATGAAAACATGCTCAACATCATTAGTCATCAGAGAAATGAAAATCAAAACTACAATGAAATATCATCTCACCCCAGTTAAAATGGCTTTTATCAAAAAGGCAATAATGATTGCTGGTGAGGATGTGGAGAAAGGGAAACCCCCTACAGTCCTGGTGGGAATGTAAATTAGTGCAACCACTATGGACAACAGTATGGTGGTTCTTCACGGAACTAAAAAGAGAACTACCACATGACCCAGCAATCCCACTGCTGGTTATATATCCAAAGGAGAATTCAGTATATTGAAGAGATACCTGCACTCCCATGTTTATTGCAGCATTACGCACAATAGCCAAGATTTGGAATCAACCTAAGTGTCCATCAATGGGTGAATGGATAAAGAAACTGTGGTACATATACACAGTGGAATATTATATAGCCAAAAATGAATGAAATCCTGCCATTTGCAACAACATGGATGGAACTGGAGAACATTATGTTAAGTGAAATAAGCCAAGCACAGAAAGACAAATCTCATGTGTTCTCACTCATATGTGGGAACTAAATATTAAAAACAATTGACATCATGGAGAGAGAGAGTAGAATGATGTTTACCAGAGGCTGGAAAGGGTAGCAGGGAGTTGGGGGATGAAGTGGGCATGGTTAATGGGTACAAAAACATACTTAAATATCCAGATAGAATGAACAATATTTGATAACACAACAAAGTGACTATAATGAACAGTAAGTTACAATATACTTTAAAATAACTAAAAGAGTGGAATTGGAATGTTCCTAACACAAAGAAATGATAAAGACCTGAGGTGATGGATACTCCAATTACCCTGATTTGATTAATTCACATTGTATGCCCGTATTAAAACATCACATGTACCCTATAAAGATACACAACTATTATGTATCCATAATAATTAAAAATCAATTTTTTAAAATTAAAAAAAAACACAGGAGAATGTAGGGTAAGAGGCAGGGATGAGGGCTCTGAACCCAGGCCCAGGAGTTTATAATCAGTGAGGCCAGTTAATAGGGATCTACTAAGAGTCTAGAAAAGGGAGTAAGTAACACAGCAGACAAAAAAAAAAAAAAAAAAAAAATTAAACGAAAGCTTAAAAAATTCAGAAAAAGCACAGTGTTGGAAGAGGCCTGCCTGATGGTCTAGTGTCTAACAGCTACATTGTCACAGATAAGGAAATGGATAAACAGAGTGCAATGGAGACAAGTTCAGAGTCCCAGAGCAAGTTGGTGCTTGTGTTGAGACTGGAATCCAAGTCTTCTGACTGTTAACCTAGCACTTTCTCCAAGTGCTACCAAAATATTGTGTATGTGGCAGAATATGGCATGATATATATGTGTGTGTATATACGTACATAAATATGTACATTCATATACACATATGTGTATACACACATACACACCCATCATGTTTAAGTGAAAACATCCACCAGTGTACATATTGTGGTGATAGGGAATGATTTTCCCTGGGACAAAGAAGCAGAAGGCCACCGAAAGCTTTCCCCATCCATCCGCCCTCTCTCCAGAGCTATACAATCTCTCTCTCTGCTCTTTCTTCTCCTCTCCGGGTTTGCTAATCTGCACCCATGTGTTCAATTACTATCTGGAAGTATAATCTTAGCAACAGCCCTGATCTCTGAGCTCAGCTGCAGCTGGCATTTCTAATGACCCACTGTCCACATTCACCTGAATACAACACACACCCCTGTGTACATATTTACCAGATGGAGCATGTTAACCTCCCGCCTCTCACATCCACCCTGACTGATTTCTCCTCCTTCATTCTGCTTCTCAGGTAAGGATACCACCTCCCTTCCCCAGGATACAAATCTTCCCTTGTAATCAATTCCTCCCTGTCTTTCTCATTGATAACACATTTTGTCAATGCTATTTCAGAAAGGTATCCCAAATCCATCTCCCCTAGCCCCATGGTATTCTACGGCTGGAGACCCAGCTCAGGCCTGGAGTCCTTTGGAAAGTGCCCTCCTCTCTCCCAGTCACAGCTATCCCCAAGCCAGGTCACCCTCTGCTCTGTGAGCTCAGTGCAATCACACCTGCCTGGCCGGACCCCTGCTTCCAAATCTCCTGCAGAGCCCAATGGTCTGTGTCTGAATTCCTGTGGACCTAGGAGCCATAATTTATTATAATAAAGACACAATGTTTACCCTGTGTCAGACATTACACTAAGTATTCCAGTTACATTGTTTTATTAATATTTAAACCTCACAACAGATTTTTAAAAACAGATATTATTCTCATCCATTCTACAGATAAAGAAACTGAGGCACAGGCCGATGACAGCAATTTACTCAAGGTCACAGAGTCAATAGGTGGCAAGGCACAGACTGTGAACCCGGATGGTCTGGTGCTAGAGCATGGGCACCCTCCCACAAGGCTAATCCAACTGGTTCCCAAAGTAAAGTTAACCTCCCTAAGACCCAGTTTCTTCATCTGTAAAATGGGATTATTAAAACCTCCCTTGTAAGATTGTTGTAAGGATAAAATGAAATAAGAACTACATTAGTTATTGCTATTGATTGGATTGTTTCCAGTTTCTTGAGGAGGGCTTTGGGGAGTCTTAGCTCAGCGTGGTTCCACCATGGTTTCCTTACTATGTTTCAGGACTCCTGGGAGGAGTCGGTGCCTTTTCACAAAGGCCACTTGAACGTGGGCTCCTTGTGTTAATGGAACCACATCCAAACAGTCATTTGACTGTGCAGTCATTCCTTTGCTCAGCACGATTGACCACCCTCCACCATGCTGAGAACTGGGTAAACTGATATTAGATGCTCAGTCTATGGGTCAGATAAACAGACACACACACACACACACACACACACACACACACGCACGCACACACAAATTGTATTAAATCAAGGTCAGGGCTATATCAGAGGAAGGTAGAAGCTGAGAATGTAGTGATTAGCTTTGCTTGGGGCAGGGATCAAAGTCATGGCACAATTCCTCATGAGCACTTAGCAAGTATTAATTTATGACAGACCAGCTGTACTGTTCCTCTGCAATCCTATTCTCTTTACAAAATTACTGAGTTTTGATCTGACCTCAGTGACATATCAAGGTTTAGTTCCTTTCTGTGCTCAGGGTTATCGGGAAATCTTAACAGCAAGACCTTGAAGGTCCCATTTACTGTAAGTGATCTAGCAGCTTGAAGAAGAGAAATAGAAAACAATTAATCATTCAAAACCAGATACTATTTTCCTTAGTTATAAAAGAACTCATATAAAAATACACCTAAGGTTGTTTGCATATGAAATAAATATGATTTAAGATTAAAGATTTCCCTTCACTACCTTTCTCATTCTTGTCAATGTGACTTGGAAAAGACTTACACCATGGCTAACAGAGTTGTTTGAGAGTCGACAAAAAAACTGTCCTCCCTTGATTCCAACTGCAACGGCCCAGATGGCCTTGCTGACCTCCTGCGCTGGCTCATCCGTCACGGACTGGTGAGGCCTTGGCATAACTAAAGCCTGTGGAAAAAAGAGCCCAGACAGGGGCAGTAAACGAGAGTGCGGGGCCTCTGCAGCGAATCCCAGGCCCCGGCTGCTTGTGAAACACAGAATGCCGACCCAACGTGGGCCTCAAAGGGCCTGCTGCCAGAGGAGGAATGAGAGGGGCACAAATGAGGCGGCAGAGCAGCGTGGAAGCCCTGGTGTCTCAAGTGTGCGTTCGGATTCCAGAAGTAGAGCGAATGAAAAAACTCCCCATTCTAGGACAACGCAAGACTGAGGGAATGATCTAGCTCAGCTCTGAAGATTAGATGGCCAGCTGTGTGAAGGTTTATGCAGCACCCAAACGCTGACTATGCAAAATACAGAATCCATCGTCTCCACGATGATTTTGACAAACACTTCGGCCTGACTTCTATCTTTAGTCAACATGGTGCCAAATGGTAGAACTTTTCTGCTACTGTGATATCCAAATCAATTTAAGCTTTTTTTCTTGGATGCTGTCCTTGTTCAAGTTGTCTGACTGGTCCACACACACCAGCTTTTGGCCAAAGTGTCGACAGCTAAACGTCCTCTCCCAAGTCATTGCTCTCCATTTTTGTAGTCGTTTTAACTGTCTAAAGAGGGCTGCAATTTTCTCTCTGTGCTGAAGCCACATGACAGCACTTATCTGCTATCGATCATTGTATCTATTCCTCAAGCCCACAGATGTAATGGCGACCAAAGCAGCTTGCAGGTGTGTTTGTGTGCAGCGTTGGGGGTGGTGATCTCCTGCAGAGAAGCACAGCACCTGGCAGCTGCGGGGAGACCCCCCCGGGAATGCAGGCGTCAGGAGGACGTAATGGCTTCATGGCCAGCAGAGGTGGGGGGCCGTTCCTCGTGCTTCCACCAGTCTGCAGAGGGCCTTTCACTATTGTTACTTTCTCCCATCCATCTGCTCATTTGCTTTCAAGTAAAAGGATGGGAGACAACCCCTCCCATCAGAAATGGAATGACTTCCATGTACCCGACTGTGTCGGGGGATACCGAGGGTGCCTCACTTCCACTACGGTCTGCTCCTAATGCTCCCACCTAGAGAAAAGAGATGGGCCTTTGTAAACTTTCAAAGAGAAGCCTTCCAAAGGCTTAAGAATAAAGAACCTCTACCCAGCTGTGCTTGATAAGACCATAAACCTTAAAGGGGTTGTAGAACCTTCACTACTCAGTTGAATGACAGTCGTGAGGTGGGGGAAGGGAGGAAGACCAGGCTGTGAACTACATTTGAGAATAAAATGGGAAAATTTTTCTCCCGTTCCAACTGATGCAATGAAATTGCAAAGATTTTCTCAACACCTGCTTGAGCATTTTTCTCTGAAAGAAGCTTTCCCTAAGTGGACCTTCTCTGTACTAAACGAGATGCCAGAAAGAAAAGCCATGTGTGCAGTGTGTGAACCATTTTCCATCAAATGGCCTGCTCCAAGCTTGCTGCACCATTGAATGGCCTCCATCTGGGAGCTAGGGCACTCCTAGAGGAACACCAAAAAATAGCGATCTATGTTACGGATGCAATAGAAAATCGCAACCCTGGGTAGTCCCAAAATATAGCTGGAGCAGACCAGGCAATTCCTAATATTTTGTGTTTGTTATTCATTCACACTGTCACTAATGAGCCAGGCTCCAAAGGTTCCAGAAGAGTTCATGATAAAGAAATATTCAATCAAGAAAATTCTACCTGCATAATTATTTTCTGAAAATTAAGACTATCATTATTTGGCTTCAGCATTTATTATCTTCGTATTTAGCATTTAGTACTAGTATTTTGGGTGCCTTGTTTGAGAACCACTGCAGTGAAATAGCAACTGTGGGACCATGCCATCCAGTTCCTGAGGTTAAACAGAGGAGGTTCTTCAGTGATAGTTACAAGTGATGTTATAATCTCACTCCTTTCTTCCAGAAGTGAGTGTAATGATATATGTGCCTAAAAGTATTTTTCCACCTGGCCCATACTATTTTGATTTTATAGCCCTCAACTAACAAACAAGTAGGACAGAAGGGATGGTCAGCCTCTCCTAACCTTCCAATTTCTCCAACATGTAATCATCTTTAGAATTTAAAGACCAACCACAGACGTATGTAATTGCAATTTTATTGAGAATTGGCTCATTTCTGCCTGGACTTGAATTCTGGTCTCTCCCCCAAACCTCCTCCTCCTGTTCTCACTGTTGGCAGTTGTGTGCCTGGGCAAACAGTTTAACCTCCCCGTGACTTAGGTTCCACATCTGTAAAATAAAATCATCATAATAAAAGACCCTCCTCACAGGGCTGTTGTCATGACGCAATCACTAGCAAAGCCCTCGGAGCTAACAGCTTATGTCAGCTGTCATCTTTCACCTGAGAGGCTGCATAGCACTGTGGTTAAAAACTCACTGGATTGAAACCCACGGGTCCTCCCTTACCTGTGAAATCTTGGGAAAGTTTATTTTTCTATGCTTCAATTTGCTCATCTGTAAAATACAGAAAACAGACCCTACTTCTTGGGTATGTCATGAAGTTTAAAGAATTAAATTTAGAACACCGTCTGGAAGAGAGTAAATGCTTAATAAAAGTTAGCTATTACTGTCCACGGGCAAGCTAAAAGCTGTAGCTCTAAAAGATCCTGCTAAAGATGTCCTGAGAATTGTGTGGTAGTTTCCACATAGGGGAACGCTGTCCCCGAAAGCTGGTAGGCAGGTGTGGGAATAAATCTTGCTACCTCCCTATCAATATTTCTTAAATCAGAACTCGATTAGAGCCCAATTTGTATTCAAGGAAGAAGCGGCTGAGGGTACGAAAGGACACCCACTGCTGTGTGTGTTCTTTTTCGCCTGTGTCTTTCCCTTCTAATCCTCCTTCTCTCTGCTGCAGTGGAAAAGAGGGGGCTCTACAGCCAGAGAACCTAGGTTTGAATTCCCATCCCATCTTTGTGACTATCAGGCAAGCCACCTGATCTTTTAAAATCTTAGTTTACTTATCCACGCAATGGGGATAGAAAACCTACTTTGTCGGTTTCAAGGACTGAATGAGACAGTGCAGCACTTACTGCTCATGCACCTTTACTTCCTATGATTCATGCCTTATTTGCTGTCCTCAGTACCAACCCTGGACACAATTTTCTTGTTAAGTAATTATCTCCCTTCACCTCTGATACAGCTCTGGCCTCTAACCTACTTTCTTCATCTTAACATTTCGATCCAAGCCTTCTTACCCTCTCATGCATGTCTAATTTCCAGTTATTATAAGCTGCTATTCCCAAGGCTATAACTACAGCAATGAACTATGTCTGGCACTGGAACTTTGAGTGGCCTAGAAAAAGCGTGAGTCCAATAAAACATCTGCAGCACACCATCCTGAGATCAACCATGTGGGCCAAAGATACCCCTGGCAGAAAGCAACGGGAACAGGGGAGCAGTGAGCCCACTGAGCTGAGAGGTAGTGGGGTACAATAAAAATATTTTAAAGTAAACAGATTTCTCTCTTACCAGTGCTTGATCTAGGGCAAGTTACTTAACCTTTTTGAGAAACAGCTTAAATCTTAAAATAGACTCATACGACAGTGTGTAGGGGCGGGGGAGATTCTATTATATGGATTAGATCTTCTAGGAAATCAAACTTGTGACAACTGCCCACACATTGCCCATCCCACATGTACTCTAAGTCACTCTCATTCTGTTCTATGCTTTTCCCCCATGGCTATCATCACTGTCTAACATTCTATATAATTTGCTCATTTATTATGCTTACCGTATATTGTCCATACCCTCCATTATAATGTGGGCTCAAAAGAAAGCATCTTTCCTGGTCCTTTTGCTGATGTATCCCCAAGTGCCTAGAACAATAGCTGATTCATAGCAGGTGAGCACTTGCTGAATAAATAAATGACAGTCATAATGAAACACAAACAAAAATATGGCTAGAAGTGCTATATTTTGGTAGTCATGTGTAGGGTATAAATTAAGTTTCTATAAAGGTTCTTACTTTTTCCAATTTTAATCCAAAGCAATTTTAACTCTGCCTATTCTCCTTTCCCTCTAGCGTACTGGGGCTATAGAGTTTAGGCTTAGTGTATGTACTTCACAAGTAAGACATGACAACTCGCCTTTTCCCAAGAGTTTCCCCAGCTGATGCGGGGATGTGACAGCACTGTGGCACCTGGGCACTGCATTTGTGTTAGCAGGAAGGGGAGGAAAATAGCTCAACAATCACCTCATTACTTCGTTGGCCTTAATGTTTCACACATTCCCTACAAGTTCAAGAGTTCATTCATTGCCTTGCACTACAAATTATGTTGCAGACAGTGAAATAATGTCCTAAGTAGCTCTAAATCTTCTTTTCCACAAACTATGCTGTCTTGCTTTATTGTTCAGTGATGCAAAACTTTTCCTTTACAGAAGATATATTGGTCTTGATCCCATTAATATGGGTCAGTAATACTCTAAGTAATAATCCACGCAAGACAAAGTCATCATGAATGTCAACTACAACATAGAACCAACAACGGGTTTTCCTGTCAGAGCCTTCGAATTTATCAGCTAATAGTCCATACCAAAATGTAGTATTAATGAGATCAGAGAGGACAGTTAAAATGTATGTTTCTCATAACTACTTGTTTAGATTATGAAACAAAAAGAATTGGAATTACCACAATCTATGGATAGCTAGGAAAAACTCCAATTATTCAATGAACACAAAACCCCACAAATTTTGAAGATACTCTTTTCATCAGTCTAACGTGTATTTCACTCTGCATGATATCAAGTTGAGTGTACTGAAAAAATTTCTTTCTCCTGTAATATAACAAAGACTTATAGACAAGAATCCTTCAAGTTACTTTTGGGAGGAAAAATGAATCCAAATCCTTGGTTGTACTTCTTTGGTTCAGTTCATCAAAACAGTGAGCATTAATTGTCCTTTGGAAAAATATACTTTCTTCATATTATGATTATGACTGTCATGTGTCTTCATCTTCCCCTTTCTAAAATACCTTCCCAATTGTTTTTTTGTAAAACATTCTGTTCTTTTTCTCCAATGCAAAGCTATCTTCACTTTTCCAAACTTTTCCAACAGACTTATTCTGCAGACTGCTGAATTATAAGTTACCCTAAAGTCAGGAAAGAAAGAAAATTCTAAGCATAACACTATCTTGAACCATGGTTGTTTAATTTGGTAAATTTAAGCCTAATTAATAGCTTTTATGCTCTGATTAGAAAAAACAACACCACCACTACATCTACTCTATTTTTTAAACTTTCAAGGGAAGTATAAAGCCCTCGAATTTTTAAGCCAGACGTAGGGTTTAATGAAGTGCATAGATCTGGCACATTCTGATGTTTCAACTGCTTTGCTCATTTTATATTTTTAATACACACTGGTCCTAATTACAGCTGTCTTAGCCCAAAGCAAAAAATAAGTAATATCCTCCAACACCTCCATTAAACTCCAGCAAAACAAGTCAATAAAGATATAATCAATTTATGAAAAATACTATTGTTAGGAGTTGGGTTTTGAAAAGCAACTCCTTAATATATAGGGATGCTAAGAAAGATATTATTACACAAAGAATTCCTACGTGGGAACCTACAGTCTATAAAAGCCCATCTTTTGTTATTCATACCTTAGCACTGCCCAAATAAGGCAATCAGAAGATGGACCCATCAAGTTTAGCTTTGCAAACTGCACAAGAATTTGATAGCTAGTCATTTATCTGATGACTACCATCATCTCTTTGCCATATCAAATGGTTGAGGAAAAAACAACATGGTAAGTCAGTTTGGATTGATCAAGCTAATCCCACCAGGTAGTTTCAGCCTCTACTCAGAATAAAGCCTATTGAATGAATGATGGTTTCTCACAATGACTACAGCGGAATGGCCTCTGGAGGTCCTTCCAAAGATAATAACATGCCATTGATTAGCTCTCACTCTTCTAATCCATCTACCATTGACTGAGGAATAAATATCACTCCCTTAAGAATTACTAATTTTACTATGCTTTGGAGTTAAGAACAGGATTTCAACCTACTTAGTGTTTATGTCTAAAGCTTCTGCTTCTCTCCTTAAGTCTATTTGTTCATTTCTGATTAAATAACTTCAAAAAACAAACAAACGCACATTAAGTTTTGATTCCTTTGCATACAGTATCTCTCCAGAAGCTTTCATTTTCCTAAAAACAACATTGGAAATAAAGGTGGTTAAAGCTCAGTTTTCCTTTCAAACGCTTTAGAAGGCAATCGCTATGACACCTGGAAGCACACTGGACTGGCCTGAAGTGCTACCTTGCTGGCTACAGTCATGCAGAGGATGCCCTGTGATCTCGGCAGCTAATGACAGGGCATATCCTCTGGCCCCTGCATTGTCACAAGTCAATGGAAGGTAGAGACTGAGCTTCTTAAAGCAGAAGTAAATCTGCTTTCTGTTAAAGGCCAAAAGAGCAATGCACATTTTGATGCAAATCTATTTTATGATGATAATAAAGAGAACTATGCTATAAAGCCCCCTAAGTGATCAAGAAGAACAAATTTACAGTTATGCATGCCTCATACTCTCATCTATCCAGGCTGTCAAGTTCAACAGCTCCTATCAATAGGGAGTTTGACATCCTTGAGTTGGCTGCATCTCATCAGGAAGGGTGTTCAGGGGTCACTAAGGTGCAAATAACTTCGGAAAGGGACAGACAAAATGGGACTGAACAGCAAACTGCTAAACATCTGTAGCAACTATGAATCAGAGGACACAGGACTATGGATGTCAAAGTTCACTTTGAACGAAAAAAAGAAAAAAACAAATATCAGCCAGGTCATCTGTGGATTGCACTTCAGGATCTTCTGCCTTTTAGCCCTTCCATTGCTAGCCCATAAAATGCTGTAAGCACAGTGAGGTAAGAAAGGAAGATTGGGAACAGGAGGTACATTCATGACCCGCCCCCAACTGCTATTCTTGCAAGGGAGTAAAAATGTTCTCCCACCTCTGAAAAATGGTTCTCTCTGCTTTGCATGTGTATCACCAGCTACACACTTCATTGATCTGCTTGCAAAGAAAAACCACCTCAAGAAAGTCTGGAATACATTTATGTGCTTTCTCTCTGGTTGAAATCTGTATTTATCTAAGCCTTAGAAAAAGAGATTCTAAGGTCTCCGCCAAAAAATATGTCTGTGGGCTTAGACTAACCTGCAAGGATGCCATGTTTTAATTATATACTCACCTTGCATTGTTGCAAAGGGGAATTAAGGAGAGTCAACTTTATAAGTACCCATGAAAATGGAGGAGAACTTATTCAGATAATCTAAAAATAAAACTTCACCTGTTAATTTTACCTTATATTGAGGTTATGATTTATATTCTGAGAACTTTTAACACTTCAAGCTTTACTTTTTTAAGTTCCCTAATAAAGACTCTGCCAGAACCTGGCAATTTGTCTTGCTTTCCTCATCTACTACTCTGTTCACACTTCCTCCCAACCTCTCAGGTTAGAAATATTCCTTTTCACCTTAAATTGATGCAAAGTATCAGCCTGAACCAAAATGTGTGGCTCACACTTTCTGATGTGAAAGAGATAAATAAGAGACAGTGAACTGCCTCAGTAATGAATGAACTCTTGACACATACTCCATAAAGAATGTTAATAAGAACTTAGAAGCAAGACACATCCCTGAGCATCCGAATGGTGAGTTTGTTTCAAATAGAAAGAGCTACTCAATTTTCAATATTAGATTGCTCTGCCCTTCCCAACATGTGTCCACGCATCAATGAAAATGGTATTTTTTTCACCTCCCCAATCAAAAAGGGTATTTCATTAGACTGATCAGTCCAAACTTAGTAAACGTTACCTGAAGATTGGCGGGCCTTTTAGAGTATTTGTCAAAAAATGTTCACCAAAAGTGTTCCCTACTTTGTCAATTTTGGAAGACTGAAATTCCGTTCATGGGATCTGTCAAACTGTCTGGGGCCAAGAGCCCTGCACAGCCCGCTCCTTCTTGTTCACAACTACAGTCGTGAAAAGCAGGATCCTCCCTCAGTTTCTCTTCCAGGGCTCACTCCCTTATACTGTCCCCTAAGAACCCCCGTTACCAACACAACAGATTTTCTCACTGGCAATGAGTGGCAGTGCAATGTGAGGTTTGTTGTATGGAACCTGGTATAAGAAGCAAATTGGTCTGAACTCATCTATTACCATTTATCAAGGTATATACCATTATTGCTATTATTGACGTGTGATGCAGCTTATACAAGTTAGCAAAAAATCTGCTACACTGTGGGAGAACAGATTGCTCAGCTTCTCTAAGGTAGATAATTAGGAAGATTGGCATAACCTCAGATGAGCTATTATCTATATGGTATATGTGAACTGGGATCTACTCCAAAACCCAAAAGGTATCCATCCATTCAATGAATTTCTATTAAGAACTGTAAAGTACTATGTTGGAGGCTGCAGGATGATTAAAAAGAGTAAGCCAAGACCCCTCCTCCAAGGTTGCTCATAACCAAGCAGCAGACAAAGCAAGTAAACACATAAATGACTCACTCCAGCCTGTGATAAATGGCATAAGACAAAGTGCCCTGGGAGTTCAGGAGGAGAAACTGATTCTGGCTGGGTGAAGGGAAGAGAGTTAGGAAAGGCTTAGCCCAGATTCCCAATTCACCTAGTTAAACACAATGATCATAAGAGGAAAAAGGAAAAAATTTCAGGAAAAAAATGTGAAGAACAATAATGTCCCTATCTATTACGTTCAAGATGACTGTATTAGGGAATTACACGATGGAACAAACATGAACGGTAATTGCAGAGCTGGAGGCAGGGTAAAGGAAGGCACCGTGGTAAATCTTGTCTCATTGCAGTAAACCATGTCGCATCTGATCAAGGCTCATAACAAATGCAAGCTAGACAGAACTCCCCGGCACTGCGGGATTAGTACGAACAGAATAACGGGTCTCACTTAACAGAAGATTACAGAACTGTCATGGGATTCACCCAGTACGGCTCTGTTTGCAGACAGGCCAACATCTGTATCAGTCAAGATAAATCTTTGTCAATTTACACTTTTAATATCCTTTATGGATGGAAATGCTGCAGTTTCCCTTGGTAGTCAGAGTAAGTATCGAATCATGCTGGTACTCAGAAATCCTGCTAGGGTTTAACAGGACTCTCAATACAGTCATATTCATATAGTGTGCACAGAGGAACATCTATGTAGTCCAAGTTTCTGTGCTGACACTGTTGGGAGTCCTGGACAACTCAATAACAACAGTATGTATACTGAGTGCATAGCATGCACCAGCACTTACGTCAACCGATTTGTATGGATTAATTCATTTCACTCTCACAAGGACACTCTCGGTAGTTAACACATCCTCAGTTACAGAGGAGTGAGCTGAATGGACGGAAGGTATACAGCTGGCATGGGGTGGGGCAGTCTGGCTCTAGAGCCCATGCTCTCAGCTACTATGCTAAGCTGTCTCCAGGAGCATCAGGGTACCCGCACAGACATCAGAATAGCCGTGTCACTCAGTGTTCAGCCGAGGGGGACCGGATCAGGAGGCGGAAGACCCGGTACTCCACTGCTGTATGTCATGGTCCATAAGAACCCAACAATTGTCCGGTGCACCATTGTTACGTTTCATACCACTAAGAAAGACAAAACACTGCCAATCAAACCAGGACACAGTGGTCACAAGCCATCAAAGATAAGACAATCCTGATTTCAGAGATGTTAAAATATGGGGGAATATGTGCATCTTAGAATTTGGTAAATACTATTTCACTATTAATTACATTGAACAAGTCATTTAACCTGGGGCTCACATCTGTAAAACCAAGTCATTTAACCTGGGGCTCACATCTGTAAAACAGGGTGCTGGATATGGTGATCACTAAGGTCGCTTCCAGCCTGACAATTCCAGGTAGAACAGGTCTAGCCCTGTGGTGAGGATAGTGGTGTCCTGGGGCTCAGAATTTACGGAGGCATGTACTGTCTGGGTGGTGCGAATGCAGGCTGGACAGTGGGCACCTGAGAGGGTGCCTCCGAGCAGCCCTCCCTGCCTCACTTAGTAGGGCCCTGATGAAGAAGGGCATCAGGGATTGAGACAGTTTGTTTTTCGGGTTTTCCAACCAAGATCTTTTTGTAATAACCTGTTCACCCTTAAGAGCAACTTCTTTCAATTACTTTCATGTTTCCTGGGGAGATGTATTTTTCCTTGCCTTGCAGTTTTTCTTTCTATTTCTACTCCATCTCCAGCCCCTTCTCATTTCTACTGAAATGCCTAACTCCTAGTTAGTTCAGCTGGCTCTGCATTGTTTTAGCGAGACCAAGGACAAATGTCTTCTCTGGGCTGTTGATTCTGCTGTATCTCAGTTAAAAACTACACTTCGTCTCAGGGGACACCCATTGCTGATCTCAAGGACTAGGCCCTTGCTACTCAAAAAGTGGCCCTGGGAGCAGAGAAATGCAGAATCCCACGCCCCACCCTGGACTTGCAGAATCTGCATTTTAACAAGATTCCTGGGGGACCCAAAAGCACAGTAAGTTTGAGAAGCACAGGATTAGGCAAAAAACATGCCCAACATATAGAAAAACAACTCCAAAGAACCAAGAATGGGCTGCCCTTGGGGAACGAGGATCTAGGATCCACTTGGTACAGTTTTATGGCATGTCCTTATGTATACATTTTAAAATTATTATTTAAATAAATACTATAGGCATGCAGATTAAAAGGAAACCTCAAAGGTACAAAAAAAAAAAAAAGCAACTCTAGTCATGATGACGACTACTTATTGAGCACCTAATACACATCATGTGCTTTCCACACGGCATCTCCATTACATACAACCATAGAGAAAAGTAAATGAAGATTCATTTAAATTCAGTGATCCCAGTAGAAGTCGTGCAGCAAACACTTCAACCCAATCGAGCAACATTTTGTAAACCTTTTTCCTGCAAATAGTATCATACTCACCTCCCCTTTTTTTCCCATCTAATGATCAGTGGGGAGGCAGTACAGTTACAAAGACGAATGACCAGGACTCACGTGTTGCATGTCCTGATGCGAACTGGGTGCACCTGGGCCGATTATTAAATTCTCTGAAATCGAGTCTCTTCATCAATGAAACAGGAGATGTGATATGGTTTGGACGTGTGGCCCCTCCAAATCTCGTGTTGAAATCTGATCTCCAGTGTTGGAGGTGGGGCCGAGTGGGAGGCCTTTGGGTCATGGGAGTGGATCCCTCGTGAATGGCTTGGTGCCCTCCCACAATGACAAGTGGGTTCTCACTTTGTTAGTTCACAGGAGAGCTGGTTGTTTTTAAACCAGCGCCCCTCCTCTCTCTTTCTTGCTCCTGCTCCCGCCTCCGCCTTCTGTCTTGATTGGAAGCTCCTTGAGGCCCTCAGCAGAAGCAGATGCTGGCACGATGCTTCTTGTACAGCCTGCAGAACTGTGAGCCAAATAAACCTCTTTTCTTTATAAAGTACCCAGCCTCAGGTATTTCCTTTATAGCCACTCAAAATGGACTAACACAGGACGAAAGGTATATTATAAGGGTGAAATTATATAAGAAATGTAAAGTGCTTAGCAATGTATGGCCTGCAGAAAAAGCTCAACAAATATAATGTATTACACCTCGTGGCCAGTAGCAGAGACTTGTCAAACTGAACAAGTACGAATCACTGGCCTAACAATTTGCCCTGGGCTTCAATTTCCTCAAAAAGGAAAAAAAAAAAAAAAAACAACCCACTCACTGTGTTTTGGGATTTTCCATCTATCTACACTGCTCCTAGATGATGACAGGCAAAGATATCATTGCCTCTTTGAAAAAAACCCTCTTACTAATGAAGTTATCTGATATAACTTGAATTGTGATGGGAAAAACAAGCAGCAAACAAAGCCCTTCTCCTCACAGGACTATAGATGTGTAAAATGAGCAAGAGGCACCTTGCTCATTTATTGAACTCCAGAGACACAGAGGGCTGCTTTTGACAGAGTTGTTAAGTAAATAAGGATACTCATGGTTGCCGAATGAATTAAGCTATTCTTAGTGACCTTGCCCAGTGAGGTCTGAGTGACCGACATGATCCAGCATTGTCTTGTGTTCATTCGTAGATGTGTCAAGCACGCTCACCATGTCCAGAACCTTCTTGCCTTTGTTGCTTTTATAAAAGGTTTCATTGAATGGCTTATTAAAACTGCTGTATATAAAACTACTCCTTTGAAAGATTTCTCTGGCTTGCCTCCAGCTCAATTAGCACACTACTTCCAGCTGATGGAAAGTAACAGTCAATATCAGATTATAGTTAGCAACTATTCACAAGAGTAATCAAATTACATTTTGGTATCTATGGTGATACAACAAAAATTTCCACTAAGCCCCGTGGTTTTACAATAAGACTACCACTGCTTCATATTAAATTATTGTTCAAAACATTTTCTCAAAATTTAATCTGTATCTCAGGGGGATACAAATCTATGGGCATATCAAAAAAATGTATAATCACGGCTTTTCCAATTTAAATACCAAGTAGCCTTAAGAATATATGGGAAGAATTGGCATGGCTCTTGTTCTGTTTTCTCTTTCAATGACTCTTTCTCAATTATCAATTATGATTGGCCATTGTCAAGCTGAAGTACCAACTGGTCTTTCAATAAAATTTACCAAGCCTATAATCAAGACTGGACCAAGAAGGAAAATAATGGAGGGGAAAAAAAGGCAATCACAGCTTTTGGTGTGCTTATCATCTAAATAGGATATTAAACATACACATTAAAAGGCAATATTAATACAGAAAATTTCAATTCATGTGCAGATAGTGTAAAGAAAATGTGTATATATGTATGTGGCATGGAAATTTTGTGCAGATAGAGCATAACGGCAAGTAGGCAGAGAGTAAAAGCACTATTGGAGCTGGGTTTAGTTTATCAAAAACAAAACAAGAAACCTTGATGAGATATTCTTTAGTTTAAAAAGAAAGTCTCAGGTCCCTTGTAGGATGCAATAGACCTTCCTACAGACCCCCAGCTCCTGGCATCACAGGGCATGCTTTGGTACATGCCTTTCTGCCCACGCTGCTGCAAAGATACCAGCAAGACTCAGCCCCAAACCTTCTCTATCCCTCACGTCCAGCTCCCGGACCTGCAAGCACAGGTGGGAGGCATCTTCCATACTTGTAGAAACTGAGACCTGGTTGAATGGAAGATGGGAGGCTGCCTTAGACCCCTGCACCCCACAGGCCCCCCATCCTGTCATCCCTCTGCAAATGCCTTCCCCAGCTCTGGTAGCGCTAGAGACAGGGTGGTAAGCTCTCCGGCTAGGCAGTCATCCAACTGGGGACCAAAGTGCCAGTTTGCCCTCTGATTGGCATGCCCCCTCTTTACCAGGGATTTCCTTTCCCCCACTTGGTTTCTAGAAGAGAAATTACACTGCCATTTGATGTTGGGAGAACTAAACAAAATAGCATGTATAAAAAGTGACTTTTAAACCGTAAAGGCTACATAAATGCAAGAAATTATGATTGTAAGACAGCAACGTATTTAAAAAATAAAAAGCAACACAAGTATAGTGCTTATCTTCAATCCAGTGCCAATCATATCACTCTGGATCCTGGCAATATGCAAAACCAAGCGAGAAACAGCACAGCGGAAACCACTCCACTGTTCCCTTAATGACTTACGTTTACCTTGGCAACTAAATACACAATGACTGGGCACCCAGGAGCCCCTCAAGCACCTGGGGAAACAAAATCAGCACTAATATGACTCTACGTACAAATCTGTCTATACGATCCCATGTTTTGGCAATGTAGTCACAGCCATGTCTCTTTTCCTCTTGTCACTATAAAAATAATGTTACGTGATCTAGAGCTTTAGAAATTGTATCAGTTATAGCCTCCATTCAAATAATTAACTTAATACTCCATGATTACCAATTAGATGCTCAATTGGACAGATGCTCTTACATACAAAAGCAACCCTGTGTATGAATACCACCCGCATCAAACTTGACTGACAGGGCTTTTTTTTTTTTTTAAGTTAAAAAAAAAAAGAGAATTCTTTTCAGAGCATTTAATTTTCAGGTTTTTATGTGTCTGATTTGACAACCTGTATGTGATTCAGACAGAATACTTTTGTATATTTACTTTGCAAACCTAAATTTTCATCAGGAAACAGTGTTTCTTTAGAGACATTTCAGACTTTGGAGAAAGATGTATGCTCACCTGAGAGACCTGTTTCAAATTATCAGGTAAAGCACATTTCTGTAGTGGGCACTTGAAAATCACACCCTATATTACTAACTCAATAGGGTGTATTATCTTCTGCCAGCCTCTCTTTCCGTTATTATATAAACGGATGATAGGGAAAAAAAATGATAACCTGTAATTCCACACGCCTTATTCAACACCAAATCTATTCCCTTTTTAAGGAACACAATCAGATATCTGAGACTGTTCTCTATAGAATTTCAGAATCTGAAGCTCTGGTATTATCCTTGAAGACTTTGTACCTAAATTATAATATATTGCAATATTATTAGGACTTCAAACCTTTAAAGATACCTTTGTGCACAAAGCCTCCCAAAGAATGAAGACCATTCTTTCAGAAGAAAAAGTAAGCTGAGGCAAGAGTAGGTTCATTTCTCTAGTATGTCAATCTTGAAATAGTTTTGTTATGTTACAATGGTCACGTCTGCCCGGTGAAGGAAAATGGCTGGAGAGACAAGGCCAGTGTTTTCAGCCACTGTGAAACAGACCGATTGGACTGACTGATTCGTTGAATATCATTTGCTGCATGTCATGTCATGACATTCGTCAAACACAAGGTTGCTTTAATTTTTTAAAATAGTTAACTGATTTTATTATGAAGCATGTAAATACATTCTAAAACATGTAGATCAAAGACTCTAGAGCTCCACGGTTTATCACAGATTACCTTAATGTTCATATGAATCCAATGAAGGGTACATCAAAGAACTTGGCAAAGTTTTTAAAGTTTATTTGGCTAATCAAGTCAGCATCTGTTTCTGGGACACAAGAATCGGGACATACCCAATTCCTTCTGGAGAGAAAAAAGGAAGCTTATGAAAGCCAGAAACACGGGCACCCAAGGGGGCGGTGGGGAGGCTGCGAGCACAGCTTGCGGGCTTGAGGCTCGCTCTGCCATTCACCAGCTGGCTGGCGGTAGGCAAGTCCCTCACCCTCTGCTGCCTCCATTTCCAAATCTATGTAATGAGGAACAGATCAGATAATGCATGTAAAATGCTTCACATATAGTGGGCACTTCACACATAAATGTTATGTAGGTATCTTTTTTTTATTTTAACAGAGTCTCGCTCTGTTGCCTGGGCTAGAGTGCCGTGGCGTCAGCCCAGCTCACAGCAACCTCAAACTCCTGGGCTTAAGCAATCCTTCTGCCTCAGCCTTTCGAGTAGCTGGGACTACAGGCATGGGCCACCATGCCCGGCTAATTTTTTCTATATATTTTTAGTTGTCCAGCTAATTTCTTTCTATTTTTAGTAGAAATGGGGTCTTGCTTTTGCTCAGGCTGGTCTTGAACTCCTGACCTGGAGCAATCCTCCCACCTGGGCCTCCCAGAGTGCTAGGGGTATTTTTTTATTTGTCATGGAAGTTCAAGAATAGGAAATACAAAATCACAGCCCCATGCAAACTGGAAGGTGGCTGGGATGGGAGGCAGGTCTTTCTCAGGGTCCACGGGTTGAGGGGGGCCCTCCTGTCACAGCACCTCTGCCTTTCTCTGCATATGGCTGAGTCAGGGCTCCCTGCTGACTGACCCTCTCACAACTCCTATGGACTCACGTCCTGGTGGCCAGCCCAGCTGCACGGAACCTTTCAGTTGCTGCATATCATGTCATGACATTCGTCGAACACAAGGTTGCTTTAATTTTTTAAAATAGTTAACTGATTTTACCAACTAATCCAGTCTCTTCAGTTTCAAAACTGAAGCTACCATGAGAGAAATATAAGTGGACCATCTCAGCTTGCTAATGAGACCATTGCCCACAGGCCACTGGACAGTCTAGGAGATTGGGTGCCCTTGGGAGTGGTCTCCAACCCAGCTCAAGGTGGCTGTGGTCAGGAGTGAGCTACCGTGGTCCAGGGCATGGCTGTGCGGATCAAAGGAGCTACAGGCCAACCACACTCGATGGTCTACATGACTCACTGAAATGCGGTTCCTCAAAATGCAGTAGAAAAGGAGTGAAATATAATGAGACAGCCTTAAAAATCTTCTCTCACCACTACCCTCCACTCCCATCCCAACAATGCAATGAAAATGGCTATTTGATCAAAGCTCCCTATAGTTGTGTTACCCTACTCAGTCTTAGGCCCTGGCAAGGACCCTATAAAGAGTAGAATGGTGATCCTTCCCAACCAAAAGAGCCTGTGAATAAGACCTTATTTGGAAAAAGAGTCTTTACAGATGTAATTAAGCTAAGGATCTAGAGAAGATGGGATCATCCTGAATTTAGGGAGGGCCCTAAATCCAATGACTTTTGCCCTTAAAACAAACAAACAAACAAACAAGAAAAACACAGGGAAAGAGAGATTTGAGATACAGAGGACACATGAAGACTGAGGCCCAGACTGGAGTGATGAAGCCCTAAACTAAAGAACACCTGGAGCCATCAGATGCCCGAGAGAGGGAAGGGAGGAAGGTTCTCTCCTGGAGTCTTCAGAGGGATCACAACGCTGCCAACATTTGATTTCAGACTCTGGCTTCCTGAGCTGGGAAAGAATAAATTTCTGTCATTTTAAGCCACCAAATTCACGATAATTGTTTTGACAGTCCTAGGAAACTAATGTAGACTCCAAATAAGCATCTGTGTTTACCCATTCGAGAAGTACTTCCTGAGCATCTACTATATGCCAAGCCTCGAGCTACGCAGGACACTAGGAACGCACTGGATAAGATAAGAAAAAGGTCGACTCAACAAACAAATTTTGCCATATGGGCTGGCCCGGCATCCAACTTCGAGTCAAAGTATGGTCAGAACACAAGAGAAAACTGGCTCAAATAACAGATGTACATGAATGAAGTAGGCTGATACACTGTGGCTGGATCCTTAGGGACAGACACATCACATTCAGAGAATACGTGTATACAGCTAAGTTAAACACGGTGTGCCTGGAATAAACCACGCGCACACCCAAGCCCTATGTGGAGAACTACTTTTTGCATTGCTCTTCCTCCCTTCTTTGTTCAGCAAATGCCTTTATAAGATCAAATACCATTTCCTCCAAGACACCTTTGCTGACTGGATCCCTAGGAAAACTAGTGATTGTTTCCTCTGCGTATCCACATCAGTCTCCTTCATACCTTTATAATAGTGCTAATCATGCAGTTTTGCCTTTGTTTGCTAACAATTCTGCCTCTTACACCAAATTACAAGGAGGGGCTGCATCTGATACATCCCAAGATCCCCTGTACCTGTCACGAGAGATGCTCAAAATATTTCTCAAATGAATGAGTCAAAGTTATTTATTCATGAGTCAGGATCTTGTGTTGACACATGCATAATAATTGTTAAAATATTTTTAGATCAGATATAAGACTTAAGAGTAGACATATTTACAAACTATTGTCATATT